>QRFJ01000833.1:323828-598828 GCA_006176705.1 Cocos nucifera
ATGGGTTGGATCAGCTCTGATACTAATTATGATTATTTAGAATCTCATCCAAAAGAACTAAGCAAAAGATATTATTTGGATTTCTTAGTCTTGTATAAGTATCGAAAATTTTTTCAACAAATAATCGATATGAAACTAAATACATGTTCGCACGTATTCTCATATTATTGACATCGAACACTTATTTTACTAACATCGATTTTACCATGTAATATATGCAATCGAATTGGGCTGAAAATCCTAGGAATCGAGCTTGTCAGCCTATCTAGCTTGTATCCTTTTAGGATAGGGTTGAAATTAGATTGAATATGGATCATATATTAGCATATTCATAACCATATTTATTTTGATCGACAAATACAGATATAAATATTAGTCAGATATAAAAATTTATATCCATAGTTGTTTTAAATAAATACCAATATAAATTGGATATTAAATATATGGATATAAATCGGATAATAAAGCTTTGTAACCGTACAATCAAAGATATTACTAAATAGATGGTAAATCAAGTTAACAGCATTTTAATATGATTATATATTTTTTTAAAAAAATTATGAATACTATATAAACATAAATATGGTTACCAGGATTGAATATTAAGATATGGATCGGATGGTTATCTATCTACATCTACATCTATTTTTCTTTAACGGGTATGAATATGGATACGGATTAGTTGGATACTCAAATTTCTATCAACATCCGAATCGGTTTGGATATAAAAATGGATATGGATAGATAATATCTGGTCCATTGTCACCTCTATCTTTGGGTTTGCTTAACTCGTAGCCCAAATTCCATTCTTTGGAACGTAGGATGGATTGGGCTCGGGAGATATTTGGTTGATAGAGCCATGCTTAAATAAGCAGTTCAATTCATAAATCTTGAAGCATTTTCAATCCAACCTTATAGAAAAATCTAAGTGTAACTCCAAGCTATTGGCTATTGTGACCATAAAAAAACTAGCCTGCTTAAAGACTATAGTGTTCAGAGAATTATGGTGATGATTTTTACCCAAAAAAAAAGAGAAAATGATGATGATTATTAGCAGCAAAGGTAGTTGAGGAATTTTCAAAATGGCCGAATTCATATATTAGCATTGTAATCTCACCAATCATCCACAGCTTGCGAATTTGCACCCATCCATGAACCATACCGCCTCCAATCAACATATATACCCTTACATACAGGAAGACAATAACTAACCTATCAATAATGTTCCCTTTTGATGCTTCAAGGTTAGCGAACGAAAATGATGCTGCTTGGAGAAGACCCCAATTAATCTATCAATTGTGTTTCCCTTTGATTCTTCAAGGCCAGCAAAGGAACATGACGCTGATTCCTTGGCTTGATTGCATGAGCGTGCCACGGTATATTCTTTCTTCCATGGAAGCTGTAAATTTTTAATTTTGCCAAGCGTAGGTGATATATAGCTGGTGACCTGGACCACTTGAAAGCAATCAGGTCTCAGTTCCACGTTGGCGTCCACGTGGTCCCTGTTGCTTGTACGTATCTCTAGAAGGACGGTTATTTATGCGAGAACCAGTACACCACAGCACTTCATTTCCACCACCTGCTCCACCTTCCCTCCGCCTTGTAGAAACCTTGATTCGATCTTAATCCAAATCCATTCCCCGTCTCCCCCCAAACCCAAATTCCTCGTCGCCGATCGAAAAATCGGCCGGCCCTCCGTCGAGCTTCTCTGCTTCATGATCGCCAATGATGGCCTCCGCCTGCGTGAACAACGCCGGAATGTCGCCGGAGCCCTTCCTCGACTGCTCCCTTGCATGCCCCTCCTACGGCTGGCTCAGCCCGAGGATCTCCTTCAGCCGGGACCTCGCCGACGACCCCCCACCGAGGGTCGCCGCCGAGAAGCTGGAGTTCGTGACGCCGGATCTGGAGGCCGCCGGCAAGGATCTCAGCGACTTCGAGTTCCGCCTCGACGATCCAGTGGCCATGCTCCCTGCTGACGAGCTCTTCTCCAACGGGAAGCTGGTCCCACTCCAGCTGGCCACGGCTCCGCCTCCGGGGGTGGCGGCCGCGGACGGGATCCGCTCGCCGGAGGCGACCGCGGCGCCGCATAGTGCGGCGGACGTTCTCGGATCGGACGCCTTCGTCGCCGAGTCTCCCAAGGCCCCGCGGTGCTCCAGCCGGTGGAGGGAGCTGCTCGGCCTCAAGAGGCAGCAGAGCCCCAAGCCGGAGTTCCAGAAGGCCATTTCCGCCTCCACCCCTTCCAAGAACTCCAGCACCAAATCTCTCCGGCATTTCCTCCACCGAAGGAGTAATCCGAAATCCTCTTCCACCGACTCCTCTCTGAGCCTTCCTCTCCTCCGCGACTCCTCCGACACTGAATCCGTCTCCATCTCCTCCCGCCTCTCCCTCTCCTCCTCCTCATCCTCCTCCGGCCTCGACCACGAGGACCTCCCCCGCCTCTCCCTCGACGCCGACAAGCCCTCCCAGATTCCGCTCTCCCTCGGCCGGAACCCGCCCCGGGTGCGGGTCTCCCGGCCGAGATCCGCTGTCCCGGAGGGCCACCAGCGGGCGAGGGTCGGCCATAGCCCGGTCCGACGGACGCCGGAGCCGGCGGCGAGGGGGGCGTCGGTGGACAGCCCGCGGATGAACGCATCGGGGAAGGTGGTCTTCCAGGGATTAGAGCGGAGCTCGAGCAGCCCAAGCAGCTTCAGTGGCGGCCCGAGGATCAAGTACCGGAGCATGGAGAGGTCCTACTCTGCCAACGTGAGGGTAACACCGGTGCTTAACGTCCCCGTTTGCTCCCTTCGCGGCTCGTCCAAGTTCGGCTTCGGCCACCTCTTCTCTCCACAGAAGAAGGAGAAGGAGGGATCGCGGCAGGGAAGCAGAACCAAGATCGTGATCCAGGTAGGTAACCCCTAAAAATTGGTGAAGAATGTGGCAAGAAAAAACTTGATTACATTGTATTAACTTTGTTTCTTCTTCTTCTTTTCCCAAAATTTCTGTTGCACGTTTGTTTGCTTACAGATGTACGTGTATATAATGTAGGTTTTTTTTTTTGGATGAATTTTGCTTCGGGTGTTGATCGATTTGAATTGAAAAAACTTGGTGGTTTGTTTAAGGGTTTGTGAAGGGACTGTATCTAAGATGCGGCAGCGAGGCAGCGCACGTTAGCTCTGGCTCCCGTAGAGCAGTTGGCCTGTTATCTACTGGGGTAGATTCCTCCGTAGATGCGTATGTTAGCCAATGTACAGCGGTTCCCATGTGATGGATCGCATGTTACCTCGTTGTGTTCCCTTGGCTAAAATGCGCGACTTCGTCGTCCGTATTTTATTATTATTATTATTATTAACCGGATCAACTCTCCCGGTCTCTCTCACCGCCGTGGTAATAAATTATTACTTATCCAATGGTTTTCGTGCTCTTGGATTCATGTGGAGGTATTAATAAATCATTGATGTCTCAGGTCACATCAAACTGGTGGTGGGAGTATCAAAATTGAGGTAGAGGACGTGATTTGATCTGACGGTTGGGATTCCTTTTAATATATTTTCGAATACAACTACTGTGGTGACAGGGGGTCGCAGCAGGCTTTACTTAAAAGCCTGATGCTCCTTCAGGTAGCAGGATTCTTTTTTTACTATTTTTTTTTTTTACTCTTCTTTTGGCGTCTTCTGAGTCCCTTGCAGGTGATAATTCAGATGCCTGTGTTGTCCATAGTGATGCTTGAAATAGAGAGAGAGAGAGAGAGAGGGAGGGAGGGAAGAGCAGCTATCAAGCATTATGATGATTTCCAGCGACTAACTTTCTCCTCACCATCACAAAAGATTAAAAAAAAAAAAAAAACCATCGGCCTTACTTTTTCCAGAGCTTGCGATAACATCATCCATGCCCGTTGGTTTCGCTGCTTTGGAGCAAATCAAGATTCTGGTGGAGCAGCAAATCAAGATTCTGGTGGAGCAGCAATATGCTGTGATGGCAATTATACATCATTCTGGGTTTTTGGTGGGGCGTGACATAGTTATGGATCAGGAACTGACTTCTAGGAGAATGTATTTGAATGGTATTGTGGATTGGGTATAGCTCCTTCTCAATCTAAAGTTTCTCATTTATTTTTGATCTATGATGATACGAACGTGATTACCATCCGCCTACAAATTTACTATTAATCAGTAGATTGTCAATCAACAATGAACCATCCATAATCGATCTACCTCCAAGAGGATCTTCTTCATGGTTTGAAGGAAGCTGTCTATTATCGACCTATCTTGATTGATCGAGTCTGGCCAACCAATGTTTGGTCGAGCAATGTCCGATCGATCAATATTTGGCCGACCAATACTTTGATCGAGCTACTGTTATCTTTGTCAGATTCATGCTCCCCTCCAAATCTAAAAAGTTCAGATAAAGGAGTCCTTCACGATTCAGTCTTTCAAAGAAGAAAGAAAATCTTTCGAATCAATTTAGGGCGACAAACTCGGAAGGTTATTAGAGTCTAAAACGGATACGACTCCAATTTCTTTCCTATAAATAAAGGAGCTGTTGGATCCTTTAAATACGCACTCAATTCGATGCTTTCTCCTTTCTTTGTTCTTCTGTCTTCTAACTTAAGCATCAGAGAATCTTCACCGGAGAACATCCTGGTGAGGACTTCATTGTAGAAGATCGGGCGAAGTTTCGGCAATAGCTTTTTCTTAGTCACAGGTTCTTCGACGGTCGACCTCAGGCGAAAAGATTCAGGAGTAACAGTTGGCGCTGGAGGAAGGGCCCTCGACTGATTTCGAGGTCTAATCTTGAGAGGAGAAAGCTCATCACTAGTTATCATGAGAACTCGAAGGGGAGCATCAAACGTATCTCAGCGTTCTAACGGTCGACGAACCAACAATATTCAGTCGGTTAACGCATCGCCACCGTCGATTCAAGAAAATTCACCAACGGCACCAGCGATTTCACAGGAGTAGTATAATACACTAGTCCACCAGGTGCAGGCACTCTCGACTGTCGTAAGAGGAATACAACAGGTCAGGGACCGCCATCTGGCTGACGAAAATCAGGACCGACCCGAGGAAGGTCGGAGGAACGACGTCCTAAAAGCCCAAGGATGGAAGTTAATCGTCATAGCCAACCTATCAGTCCTCCTCGTCGAAGATCCGAATGCTCATCTATGCCTGTTTCTAGAAGAGATTCTATCCCAGGCCATGCGACTCCTCGACATTGAGCTACTTGAAAAGATGACATGGAGAAAAAGCTCCAAGAAATACAACAATAGCTAGATGCGTTGCGGCAATCAAAGCAACAGGGGGATGACTTGGGTTTCAACATCGATCCTCCATTTATCCGAAAAATCATGAATGAACCTCTACCGGCATGATTCAAGATTCCTCAGATGGAGCCTTATGATGGGATGGCCGATCTCGTAGATCATTTGGACAGCTTTCGAACTCTCATGCACCTGCAAGGGCTGATGATGCGATCTTACGTCGAGCTTTTTCTTCGATTTTGAGAAAAATGGCTCGACATTAGTATACAAATTTAAAGCCTAGCTCCATAGATTTCTTTCATCAGCTGAGCCATCTATTTGTTGATCATTTTATCAGTAGTTATCGGCATTACCGTAACTCAAATTTTCTCATGAGCATCAAGCAGCGAAAAAATGAGCCTCTTCGAGAGTACATCAACCGCTTCAATGTTGCCACCTTAGAGATCCGGAATTTAGATTAGTCGATTGCTATGACGGCACTCAAGGTCGGACTTCTTCAAAATGATCTACTGTTCTCTCTTAACCTGGATTATCTGAAGGACTTCATCAAGATGTTGGAGCGGGCTGAGAAGTATGCCCAAGCCGAGAAAGTCTGGGACCAGCAAGGAAGCAACCAAGGTGGCAGGTCAGGGCCGGCCCAAAAGCAGGAGAAGAAGAAAAACTACCGATGGATGCAGCATCGACAGGAGGAGCCACACCCTCTCGATCGCACAATCCACCTCAGAGTGACCGACCTACATCTCCAAAGCCTCAACGTTGATCTAGAACTCTGCCTAGGAGGTTCAATTATTACACCCCTCTTAATACTATCCGGGCTCAGATTTTGATGGAGATAGAACGACAAAAAGATATACCACGACCAAAGAAGATGGTGACTCCTATCCAAGTGAGAAATCCAAGAAAATACTATAGATATCATCACGATCATGGGTATGATACTGAAGAATGCTGGCAGCTTAAAGAAGAAATAGAAGCATTTATTAGAAGAGGATGGCTCCGACGCTATATTGATGAGCAGAGAATTTTGTCCAACCCATGCCACGAACATCCTAAGCAAGAGGATTCTCATGCAGAACAACAGATAATAGGTGAGATCAGAGTAATCACTGGGGGGCATCTCACTGAAAATACCTCGAAGCAAGATCGACCTATAGAGGAAGAATTGAAGAAAAGAAAGATCGATGATGAAATCACCCTCACTGGTGACGACCTACAAGGAATAAATCATCTGCATGATGATCATGTAGTTGTCTCTTTAAATATTTCGAATTATGACGTACATTAAGTTCTTATTGATAATGAAAGTTCGGTAGACGTCTTGTTTTACGATGCCTTTATTCGAATGAACTTGGATCCTAAACACTGATGAGGAAGAATATACCTCTGGTTAGATTTTCTGGTAGCATGATCCCAGTAGAAGGAACTATCTCATTAATAACAAAAGCTGGGTAGGTCCCAAGGCAAGTCATACTCAAAATAACTTACTTCATGGTTAATAGCTCCTCTGCTTATAATGTCATTTTGGGTCAGCCAGGTTTAAATACCCTTAGAGCTATAGTGTCAACTTATCATTTGAAGATAAAATTTATGACTCCTGGAGGAATAGATAAACTCCGAGGAAACCAGTCAATCGCAAAGGAATGCTATATGGCTACCTTGCATGGAGTGGCATCCGAAGAACAACTTATGAATGAGCTGGATGTAAGGGACGAGTTGGCGGAACAAAGGGGTCGCCCAGTGGAAGAGTTGATCTCAGTACCAATCAGAGATAATCTAAGCAAAGTAGTGAAGATCGGCTCAAGTTTGTGTGAAGAAGATCGATAGCACCTCATCTCATTTCTATGAGCTAATGCCGATGTATTTGCTTAGTCGGCCTCGGATATACTCGATATTGATCCAAAAGTTATGGTCCACTAGCTTAATGTGGATCCGAACCATCGTCCAGTCAGGTAGAAGAAGTGAAGTTTTGCTCTTGAGCGACAAAATGCGATACGGGAAGAGGTTGATAAACTTCTAAAGGTTGGATTTATTTGAAAAGTATATTATCCAGAATGGCTGGCTAATATCATCCTCGTCAAGAAGGTGAGTGAAAAATGGCATGCATGCATCGATTATTCCGACCTCAACAGGTCATGCCCGAAGGATAGCTATCCTTTGTCCCACATAGATTAATTAGTGGATGCGACTTCAGGACATCAACTCCTATCATTCATGGATGCTTTTTTGGGATATAACCAAATCTGAATAGCATCCGAGGATGAGGAGAAAGCTTCTTTTATACCTGACCAAGATCTTTTTTGTTATATGGTCATGCCGTTCGGCCTGAAAAATGCAGGGGCGACCTACCAAAGGCTTGTGAACAAGCTTTTCAAGGAGCAAATTGAAAGAAACATGGAAGTATATATAGATGACATGCTCGTTAAAAGTAGGGCCATCAAACATCATATTATCAATCTAGAAGAAACCTTTTCTATACTACGGTGCTTTCTAATGAAGCTTAACCTAGATAAATGTGCTTTCGGAGTCACCTTTAGGAAATTTCTTGATTTTATGGTGTCGCAATGTGGGATCGAGCTTAATCTAGAGAAGATTCAAGCTCTTCAAGAGATGAAATCTCTGAGGATGATCAAAGAAGTGCAGCGACTCACTGAAAGGATTGCGGTCCTAAATAGATTTCTGTCAAGATCAGCAGAAAAGAGCCTTCCATTTTTTAAAGCTCTTAAGCAACCGAAGAATTTTCAATTGTCGGATGAATGCCAAGCAGCCTTCGATGAGCTGAAGAAATATCTCGGCTCCCCTCCTCTTTTAAGCAAGCCAAAGTCTGAAGAAGTATTGTACTTGTATTTTGTTGTTTCTTCTTCGGTAGTTAGTTCGATCCTCGTCCGACAGAAAGCTAGGGTGTAGAAATTGATCTATTATGTGAGCTAGATACTTCATAACGTCGAGACCAGATATGTGAAGTTAGAAAAAATCATCTACGCTCTTGTCACGTATGAAAAGATCTCAGAGCAAATCTCAACAACATGCAGCTCGATCAGCTCTTCATAGGGCAGAAGAGAATCGATCAGCCTTCCTAGCGTGGGTACCTAGTCTTTATAACTTAGGCTATGCTCAACAATAATAGAACATAGCAAAATGCGACACCAGAAAATACCATGAAGAAGAAGAAGAAATAAGGAAAAGAGAATTTTTATTAAATAACCACTCGCTGGTTTACAATAGAAGCTCTTTCGGTCTCTCAATCTCTCACAGATATGAGGATCCTTAGATGATCTCTTTCTTTTCCTCTTTGATCTCCAATCCCACTCTTGAGTGTCTTTTTATATAGGAACAATCTCAATTTACAAGTTCCTCATGAACTCAACTCTCTAAGTACAAGATAAGGATAAACTCAGAATTTTCATTCCCGCAGGATTCTACGCAGTCAGATAAAACTACCACATTCATGACTCAAACGAACTTAGATTGCAATGAAACTTGATCCGTTGGATTCGGAACGAAAAATCCTTTAAGATAATGCCTTACCCATTTTGAACCGACTTCTATGGAGTTCCCAAAATATCGCACAAAGTTGCATGGTAAACTGCATTCTATTAGGCCTCATTGCACTAGCTTCTTTGCTGACCCACATACATCTCGAGACATGTGCTCTCGATCCCATTCTTTTGAGTACTCCTTGTAGATCTTGTATATATTTATCTAGATAATTCTAGGACTTAGATTTGATCTCCAAGTTGCCCAAATCTTAAGAGAGTGTAGTCAAACCTCGAACCCATCTAGCGATCCGATCTGGTTTGCACCTTGACCCATGTCCGATCCAGCCCCAATTTGAGGAGCCATGACACCCTCCCCCACCTAAGCCGAAGTCACCCCCAACGAGGTTAGACGGTACTTGTTGATGATGTCTTCAAACTGCCATAGTTTATCACTATACTCTCAACTCTTTTTTGAGTCTGCTAGTCCTCTCCATCGGACTAAGTACTGCACTCGGCTGCCCTTCTTCCTGTTCGCTTGATTTCAGAAATCTTCTTAATGTAATGAACTCGTACGGCCACTGGAGCTCTTCCGCTTTGAGCTCGAGAAGGATCGGTTGTGTCCTCTTTGAATGGCTTCAATAGAGACATGTGGAACACTGGATACACTTTCAGCTTGAAAGGTAGCGACAATCGGTACGTTGTCTCTCCAATTTGATGGCTGATGATGAAGCGGCCTTCATACCTCTTCACAAGTGCTTTATGGTAGCCCGACTTCAATCTCATGTGATGGTAGAGTTTCATCAATATTCGATCACCAATCTGAAACTCAGCTGCATGCCGCTTTATGTCAGCCCACTTCTTCATCCATTTGGTTGCCTTCAACAAGGAGATCTAAATCAAATCTGTATCTTCCTTCAGATCCCTCATGAACTTATAGGTGGTTGGGCTACGTCCCACGTAGTCCACTACGATACTTCCTGGAGTGTCTGGTTGTTGCCCTGTTATCAACTTAAATGGTGATTTATCGGTCGACTTCGATCGCTGCAAGTTGTAACTGAATTGGGCTTGGTCCAAGAGTCGAACCCAATCCCGCTGGTTAGCATTCACATAGTACCTCAAATACATCTCTAGTAATGCATTTGTTCATTCTGTTTGGCCATCAGTCTGAGGGTGAAAAGCCGTGGACATCTTCAGCTCCATTTCGAGTATGCAAAATAACTCAATCCAAAATCTTCTCGTGAAGCGAGCATCATGATTAGAAATAATGCTCCATGGTATCCCCCAATATTTCACCACATATATGAAGAATAACTGCGCCACGTCCTCTGCATGGCAAGTAGTAGATGCTGGAATAAAGACTCCATACTTCGAGAAGCGATCCACCACTACCATGATGGAGCTGTACCCTTCCACTAGAGGTAACCCGATGATGAAGTCCATGAAAACGCTCTCCCATGGATGCTCTGGTGTAGGCAATGGCTCCAACAACCCCATAGGCTACTGATGTTCAACCTTGTCTTGTTGGCATATTAGACAAGTGCGAACATATCCCTCGATGTCATCTCGCATATTTGGCCAATAGTAGTTATGTTCTATGAGAGCTTGGGTCCGATGTACCTCCTGATATCCTGTCCACATAGAATCATGATGCTCTTGCAGCACATCGCACTTCAGCCCTCCGCCTGAAGGCACATAGACACGCCATCCCCATGTCAAAATCAGCCTACCTTCGATCCAAAAATTGTGCGCCTTGCCGTCCTTGATGAGTTCACCCATGGATGTGGCCCATGGATCCTTCTCCATCTCGATCTTGACCCTCTTCATTAAGTTACTTGCTGGTCTGGAAGTGGAAGAAACAGCAGCCAACTACGCCTTTCTACTTAAGGCGTCAGGAACCAAATTGGTTTGGCCTAGCTTATACTTGATGTGGAAATCGAATTCAGCAAAACATTGATGCCATCTCGCTTGCTTTGAAGTGAGCTTTGGCTGAGTTTGGAAGTAGCTTGTGGCCACGTTGTTCATATACACCACAAACTTGGATCCGAGGAGGTAATGGCGCCAAGTTCTAAGGTAATGCACAACTGCTGTCATCTCCTTCTCAAGAACCGTATACCTGCGCTCGGTGTCATTCAACTTTCGACTCTCGTAGGCCACTGGTTGTCTTTTCTGCATGAGCACCCCTCCAATGGCAAAATTTGATGCACCGATATGAACTTCAAAGGAATCGAGAAATCCGGTAGCATAAGGACCGACTCCTCTGTGACTGTCTGCTTGAGATGATTGAATGCCTCCTGACATTGATTCAACCACCACCATGGTCGATCCTTCTTCAACAAATCCATTAATGGGGTGCATAACTTCGAATATCCAGTGATGAACCTCTTATAATAATTTGCCAAATCAAGAAAAGAGCGTAAGTGTGTAACACATGTGGGTACCTCCCATTCGGCTATGGCTGAAATCTTGGAGGAATCCATCATGAGCTTTTTATCCCCAATGATGATCCCGAGGAACGGCACCCTCCATTGTGCAAATACGCACTTCTTCTTCACAAAGAGCTGGTGTTGCCGTAGGATGGAGAAGACTTGCCTCAAGTGCACCACATGCTCGTCCAACATTCGGCTGTAGATAATAATATCATCCAAGTATACTACCACGAATTTATTGATAAAGTCATAGAGTACACATTATATCAAAGCACAGAAGGTTGCTGGAGCATTGGTGAGGCCGAAAGGCATGACAAGGTACTCGAAGCTCCCATACCTTGTCACACATGCAGTCTTCTCGATGTCCTCCTCCATCATGCGAACTTGATAGTACCCGCTGCGAAGATCCAACTTGGAAAACCACCATGCCTTACCAAGTTGATCGAACAAATCATCAATCCATGGAATGGGGTACTTGTTCTTCATCGTGACTTTGTTGAGGGCCCTGTAGTCGATGTAGAGTCTCAACGAATCATCATGCTTCTTCTAAAAAAGTATCGATGCTCCATATGGACTCTTCGAAGGTCGGATGAATCCACTGTCCACCAACTTCATTAGCTATCTCCTCAGCTCCTGGAGTTCAAGTGGGGCAATCTTATATGGTGTTTGAGTTGGTGGACATGCTTCCTGCACCAAATCAATTCGATGATCGATTTCTCTTCTTGGTGGCAATCACTTGGATAATTCGGAGGGCATCACATCTCTGAATTCAGTGAGAACACCCTCGATGGATGCTGGGATCTCTTCTCCCTCCAGCAGGTCTTTCTCTTGAATGGACGCAATGTATGTTGGAGGTCTCCTTCTCAGTCCCTTCGCAAGCTGCATTACCGATAAAACTCGCTATGGAGTCCTTCTAACTCACTTTTCTTGAACTATGTAAGGTCCGCTCGAATTCAGAACCACCACCACATCTGAATCCGTCTTTACCATGGCATGTAGCTGGGTTAGCAAAGACATACCAATGACCACCTCATAGTCATCGATAGAGGCGACCACCACTGTCACCCATCCGATCCATGTACCGAATTGGATCTCAACATCCTTGGCTATTCCACTTGTAGCTACCTCTATGGAGTTGACCGCCTTGAATGTGTTCTCATTATGTTCAATCTTCAAGTTGAGCTTCTTCGCCATTGCTAAGTCCATGAAGAAGTCAGTGGCACCCATATCAATGAGTGTCTGGAAGGTGTGACCATTGATATTGATAGGTGCGTAGAGTAGGCCTCGTGGCCCCTTGACCTTCAAGGCATTGAGACTGAGTGAACCCATCCTTTGGTCGGTCTCTTACTGCTCCTCCACCATCATAAATGCGATCTTGTCCCTCAATGGACAATCCTTCACCTTATGCGGTCTATTACAAATATAGCATGAGATAGTGCTAGTACCTTACACCACCCTTTTACCCTTCGCTTGGGAAGCCTCTCCACTTGAAGAGCTTGGATTCAAGCCTTTTTCACCTCCCTTGTGCCCTGATTTTGCTCTCCCACCTTTACCCTATTTGGATGCCTGGGCTTTAGGAGCTGTGGATTGAGTCTTGAACTCGATGAGAGCCTCCACTTGAGCTATCGCCTCATTCAAACTCTTGACTCCTCTTTGCTGCAATTCCATCTTGGCTCATGGTTTGAGCCCATCAAGGAAGGTGAAGAGAGAGTCCTCTTGGCTAAGGTCTGGTACCTCCAATAATAATTCGCTGAACTCTTGTACATACTCACGCACATCATCCTTTTGCGTGAGTCACTGTAGTTGTACTCGATCATCATCCTTAGTGAACTTGGAAAAGAATTGCTTCCAAAGTTTAGTTTGGAACTATGTCCAAGTGGTGATTGGAACAGCCCCTCGCTTCATATCATCGATCTGATGTCGCCACCAAAGCTTCGCCACATTCCTCAAGAACATGGCCACTGTGCTCACCTTCATAGCTTGACCCCTTATGTCGGTAACCTGTAGGTATTGTTCCACGACAAAAAGGAAGTTATCGACCTCCTTTGCGGACCGCTACCCATAGAACTCCTGCAGCTTAGGAACATCAAGCTTATGCAGGGGATGCGTAGCCTTACTTGTGACCTCCATTATCAAGGTAGAAGAGGACACACTCGTGGTGGTTTTTTTCTTTGAAAGGTCAACCACCTATATTTGGAGAGCCTTCACTATGGTCTCCAACTCCTTATTGTGCTACAGCACTTCCTCGTAGCGCCGCTCCATATTGAAGAAAATTTGATTAAGCTGAGCAGTGATCTCACCTCGAAGGGTTGCATCCTTACCCTCGAGGTCCTCCACTCATCCTTCAACCTCAGCTATTTGGGCCTCACACTTTCATAGTTGATTGTCAGTGGAGATAATTAGAGATGCAATCTATAGCCCTTGTAGGAAATCATCAACTGAATGCGCTCCATCCATTGTCGTGCCTCCTCCTGAGGCAGGATTGGGATCCAAGGTCGAGGATGATGAATCTTCCATTTCCACCATGGATGCTGATGTAGAGGTCGTCTTTTTCATTTTCGGTATCGCTCTGATACCAACTGTCATGTATGAAGGGATCTTAGAGCAAATTTCAACAATGTGCAGCTCGGTTAGCTCTTCATAGGGTAGAAGAGAATCGATCAACCTTCCTAGCATGGGTACCTAGTCTCTATGACTTAGGCCATGCCCAACAATAATAGAACATAGTGAAATGCGACACCAAAAAACACCATGAAGAAGAAGAAGAAATAAGGGAAAGAGAACTTTTATTAAATAACCACTTGCTAGTTTACAATAGAAGCTCTTCCGATCTCTCGATCTCTCATAGATACAAGAAGATCCTTAGATGATCTCTTTCTTTCCCTCTCTAATCTTCAATCCCACTCTTAAGTGTCCTTTTATATAGGAACAATCCCAAGTTACAAGTCCCTTACGAACTCAACTCTTTAAGTACAAGATAAGGATAAACTCAGAATTTTCATTCCCGCAGGACTCTACACAGTCAAATAAAACTGTCAAGTTCGTGACTCAAACGAACTTGGATTGCAATGAAACTTGATTCGTTGGATTCGGAATGAAAAATTCTTTAAGATAACACCTTACCCACTTTGAACTAACTTCTGTGGAGTTTCCAGAATATCGCATAAAGTCACATGAGTAAACTGCATTCTGTTATGCCTTATTTCACTAGCTTCTTTGTTGACCAACATACATCTCGAGATATGTGCCTCTGGCCTCATTCTCTTGAGTACTCCTTATAGATCTTGTACACATTTCTCTAGATAATTTTAGGACTCAGATTTGATCTCCAAGTTGTCCAAATCTCAAGAGAGTGTAGTCAGATCTCGAACCCATCCAACGATCCAATCTGGTTTGCACCTTGACCCATGTCCGGTCTAGCCTCGATTCGAGGAGCCATGACACTCTCCTGATATCTATGAAGAAGTTGCTCCATATTTTCAAGCACATACCATCATTGTTCTTACCGACCAACCTATCAGGTTAATATTATATCGACCCGATACTTCAGGGTAGTTAGCCAAATGGACCATTGAGTTGGAAGAATTCGACATCAAATATCTACCAAGGCCATCCATCAAGGCTCAGGTATTAGCTAACTTCATCCTGGAGTGCACGATTTTAGATGAGGAACCAAGCAATGAAATAGCTCATACAACCGATGAATGTTGGGTCTTACATGTTGATGGATCTTCGAATTGTTGTTCCTACGGCTGCTCGGAGCCACAGCCGTATATCCGATCTTTTGCGTGAATCTAGATGTTAATCGAGCAAATTGAAAAAGATCTAAGAAAGATGAGAGAAGCTAGGGTTTTGATGTTAGAACCAGAGAAAAGAGAGTTAGAAAGAAAAGCTTAATTATATTTTCTTCTATTGTAAAAGTTACAATATCCTGGTTTATATACTCTAAAGTTTTCACATGAACCCCAATAAACTACAGCTTAAAAACTTCCTTAGGCTAACCCAATACATGAAAGCACTCACCAAGCCCAAGTCTCACATGCTCTCATCTCCTAGATCTAATCCCAATCCATACATGAATTAGCCCCCTTAAAACCTCTCAAACTAGGCCTTAAGACCCCTAGGATCAACTCAGATCCTAGCCCAAAACAGACCCTCGCATAACTCTACCCGTGCATTGAGTCAGCTCAGTCTCAGCACTGAATCGGCTAAGTTTCATTGGGTCGGCTCAGTCTAAAACAAACTGAGCTGACCCAGTTCTGTGCCGTGCCTACAGTCCCAAAACTCGACCTTTCTGTTTTGTCTGTGCTCTGAGACTTAGTCGATACAATTTTGGACTAAGCCAGCTAACCTACAGAAAATATTTTTTCTACAGCCTTAATTCTCCAACTTTGATTTCTTGCTTCATCTTGAATTTCAGATCTCCGAAGCACCAACCAAGCCCCTTGAGGCCCTTAATATCCGAACCTCAAGCCCGTGGAGAGCTACATGCCGCCTCCACCCTAGGACAACTCCTGTCCTAGCCCTAGGACCATACCTATCCTAGCCTCCCTGGAGCCCTCATCCTAACTCCGTCCATGGCCTCTTAAGGCTTGGGAGCACCACACCACCTACAATCCCACCTTGGTGTGCCCAAGCCTTGGCACACCTGGCAACATCCTCCTGCATGATCTTGCTATCCCTGCATGTTCTGATAGTCCCTCATGCTCATCTTGCCACTGTCATTCTTCTTCAACTGCTAAGCTCCCTTTGAGGCCTTCGGGATGACCGTCTCCATCGCTGAAGTCCTTGGCTTATTTTTCTGCACCACCTTTAGAGTTGTAAGTATCCTTCTACTTGACAGCTGCATCACTTATCCTAAACTTTTCTGGAGATCATGCAATATTTTTTTATCGACACTCACTGCATATCCTAATGCTCTACTTGACACTGTCCCCTTAGAGCCACGCTTATCTTCCTGCACAATCCTCTCCACTTGGATCTGTATAGCTCCAGCACTGGTGCTAGGATATAAGTCCTCTCTCTGCACCCTTTTGCTCTGAACCCGTGTCACAGCTTCCTCCATCCATGAAGCCACCTCTGTCTGGTGCTCCACCTAAAGTTGAAGTCCCCCTGATACTGTAGAAGCTGACTCTATCTCCGAGTTTCTCGAGGCCAACTATCCAATGCTGCACTACTGGGTCTACCGCTGTACCTCGAACACCGTCGCTGCCTCTTCGGACCCTCTACACTCCGTAGACCTATTCAAAATCATCTTAGATACACTGTACCTTATGGGCTCCTCCGAGACCACCAAGATTTCATTCGAATCTTCATTTTCAGCGACCGTACTGATGGAATCCAAGCTTTCTCCTTCTTTGTACTTCTTCCAAAGTGGACACTCCTGCTTAAAGTGCCATGCTTATCCGTACTTGAAGCATCTCTTGGATTCCTTGCTGTTCCTTTGTTCATCCTTCTTTTCTTTCTTGTGCTTCTCTGAAATCACAAGACTCTTCTGGAAGACCTCCCTCTTCGTCATCCATTTTTGCTGCTAGTTGGACCTAAGCACTGATACGATCTCCTTGTACACCAGTATCTCCTTACCATATAGCAAAGTTGTCACCAATGGATTGAAGCTCCCGAATAGCGAACACAACAATAATAGACTCTTATCCTCCTCTTCTAAATCCATCCCTATATTGAGCAAGTCTATGCTCATCCGGTCGAACCGCTGAATATACCCCATAACATCCTCGCCCTCCTGCATCCGAAGGCTATACAGTTGCTTCTTCAGCATCAACTTGTTGCACATGTTCTTTTTCATATACAACTGCTATAATCTCGATCATAATTCCTTGGATGTTCTCTTCTCCAACACACCATACAAAATCTCATCCATCAAATAAGCCCTAATCATGGCACATGCCCTTTTCTCTAAGGACACCCACTCCTTGTCTGGATCTCCTCCGACCTATTTTTCAAGATCAAATCCAATCTTATCTGATCCAACAGATCCTCCATTCTTACCATCCACATCATGAAACTAGGGATGGTGGACAGCAATCCTATGATCTTTTCCTTCCTCACGAAGCCTGGAGAAAGTCTTTAGATCCAAATCTCACTGCTGATCTCTACTAAAAACTGATCTTCTTCTTCCTTCATGCTCAACCTTGCTCTGATATCAATTATTATTTCTATGATTGCTCGAAGCCACAACCGTAGATCCCATCTCTTGCATGAACATGAGTGTTAATCTAACAAACTGAAGAAGATCTAAGAAAGATGAGAGAAGCTAGGGTTTTGATGTTAGAACCAGAGAGAAGAAAGTTAGAAAGAAAAGCTCAATTATATTTCCTTTTATTATAAAAGTTACAATATCGTGATTTATATACCCTAGAGTTTTCACATGAATCCTAATAAATCATAGCTTAAAAACTTTCTTAAGCTAACCCAATACATAAAAGTACTCATCGAGCCCAAGTCTCACATATTTTCATCCCCTGGATCTAATTTCAATCCATACATGAATTAGCCTCCTTAAGATCTCTCAAACCAGGCCTTAAGACTCCTAAGATCAACCCAGATCCTAGCCTAAAACAGACCCTCGCGTAACTCTGCCCGTGCACTGAGTTGGCTCAGTCTCAGCATTGAGCCGACTAAGTTTCACTAGGTCGGCTTAGTCTGAAACTGAGCCGACCCAGTTCTGTGTCGTGCTTGCAGTTTCAAAATTTGATCTTTTTGTTTTGCCTGTGCTCTGAGACTTAATCGATCTAGTTTTGGACTGAGCCGACTAACCTGTAGAAAATATCCTTTCTATAGTCTTAATTTTCTGACTTTGATTTCTTGCTTCAACTTGAATCTCAGATCTTCGAAGCACCAACCAAGCCCCTTGAGGTCCTCAATATCCGAACCTCAAGCCCATGGAGAGCTACATACCGTCTCCACTCTAGAACAACTTCTGTCCTAGTCCTAGGACCACACCTATCCTAGCCTCTCCGAAGCCCTCACCCTGGCTCCGTTCGTGGCCTCCCAAAGCTTGGGAGCACCACACTACCTACACGAATGATAAAGATGTAGGAGCCGGTTGATCTTAACCAGCCCAAAGGGAGTAGTTACGGAGTATGCTCTACGTTTTGATTTTTCGATATCCAATAATGAAGTCGAGTATGAAGCATTGATAGCAGATCTCAGGATGGTAAAAGAAATAGAGGTTCGGCATCTCAGAGTTCATAGCGACTCACAGCTAATCATCGGTCAGGTTCAAGAAGAATATGAACCTCAGAAATCGAACATGATCAAATATCTATAGAAGGTTATGGACTTAGCTTCTGACTTCTCGACGATGGACGTTCAACAAATACCAAGAGTAGAAAATATGCGAGCCAATCTTTTATCTAAGCTTGCAACCCTTGGTGCCGCAAACTTAAAATGAAGTTCATATATGGAAGTTCTGAAGAAGCCAAGCATTGAAGAGGCTCCTATAATGCAAGCTAATCCGGAGCTAAGTTGGATAGATCCCATCTTACGCTACTTACAAGATGGCACTCTACCAACTGACAGAGATGAAGCTAAAAAGTTAAGACGCCTTGCTCTTCAGTACCTTATCTATGAGGGAAAACTATATAAAAGATCTTTTACCTTACCTCTACTCAGATGCCTTCATCCTTTGGAAGCCGACTATACTTTACGAGAAGTGCACGAAGAAATCTGCGGCAGTCATCTAGGGAGAAGGCCCTTGCTTAGAAGATATTGAGGCAAGGATACTTCTGGTTGACCATGCAGAAAGATGCTGCCGACCTGGTAAATAGATGTGATCAATGTCAAAGAACTTTCAATATTCAGTGCCGACCTTTCATCCTACTAGCACCAATCACAATGCCTTGGTCTTTCGCTCAATGGAGAATGGATATCCTCAGGCCATTTTCTATCGCCATAGCATAGAAGAAGTTCTTACTCGTTGTCATCGACTATTTTATCAAATGGGTGAAGGTCGAGGCTCTGGCAATCATTTTTGAGGCCAAGGTTCGAGATTCCATCTAAAAATCAATTATCTACCGATTTGGACTATCCAGAGCTATTATAACTGATAATGGGTGGTAGTTTGATAATCCGAGGTTCATTGAATTCTACAATGACTTCGAAATTTTGCATAGGTTGACATCAATAGGTCACCTACAGAGCAACGGTGAAGCCCAAGTGATGAATAGAACCTTGTTGCAAGGTTTAAAAGCTCATCTTGGTCAGGCTAAGGGACGGTGGGTCGAAGAACTATATCATGTCTTTTGGGCCTATCAAATGATCCAACGAGTTCCGACTGGAGAAACATCTTTCATGCTGGCATTCGGAATGAAAGCTGTCATACCTTTGAAAATTGATCTGCCCATACTTCGAGTCGAGAAATTCGACGAGGATGGCAACTTGTTTGGAATGAGGGCAAACTTAGATCTGCTGGAAGAAACTCAAAAATGGACTAGGATCCAGATGGCCAATTATCAACAAAGGGTAGCTCAGTATTATAATTTTTGAGTTAAAAAAAAGTCATTCTTGATCGAACAATTGGTACTTTGCCGAGTGAAGGTCTCTCGACCAATGAAATGGTCGAAGCTATCAGCCAACTGGGAAGGACCACACAGAGTGGCTGAGATAGTTCGGCCAGGAGTTTATCGCCTTTGTTAGTTGGATGAAACTCCAATACCGAGGACATGGAATGTCGATAATTTTCGTAGATATTATTCATAAACTATAATTCTTATCTTTTCTTTAATAATAAATAATATGTTTTTGTAGATATGATCTTCGATAATTCATCAACGCATGCTTCTCGATCATGATCGAGGAATAGAATGCGTCTCTAGCAAATTTCATCAATGCACGCTCCTCGGCCACGATCGAGAAACGAATGCATCTCCAGTAAATTTCATCAATGCACGTTCCTCAACCACGATTGAGGAATGGAATGCATCTCTAGCAAATTTGGCCAACGTGCGCTCCTCGACCATGGTCGAGGAATGGATTGCGTCTCCAACGAATTTTGCCAATGCGCGTTCCTCGACCACGGTCGAGAAATAGAACACATCTCTAGCAAAGTTCGCCAACGCACGTTCCTCGACCATGGTTGAGGAATGGATCATATCTTCGAAAGTTTGCCAACACGTGTTCCTCGATCATGGTCGAGGAACGAAACACATCCCCTATGAAAATTTGCCATGTGTTCCTCGACCATAGTCGGAGAACGTAACGTCTCCAACGAAGTTCGCCATCGCGCATTCCTCGAACATAGTCAAGGAACGGAATGCATCTCCAAAAAAATTGCCAACACGTGTTCCTTGGCTTAGGCCAGAGAACATGATTAAACAACCTTATTTTCCTCAGCTAAAGCTAAAGAAAAGGTCGAGTCCACGAGGTGTGGCAATGTGAAGATATGGTGAAGTTTGACACAGAAGACCTCAACAACTTCAAAAAGTATGTATTCATTGAAACGAAAAATATTTACAGTTTGATCGGCGATGGACAAAATACCTCAAAATGTTTTGAGGTGTGACAAAATGCGCCGCCTAGTAAAAAAAAGAAAAAGCTCAACCATGGCCGAGCAAAGATTACATTAAGCTTCATTTGGTGCCCGAGATTCATCGACCTCAGCATGGTCGGATAAGGTGATTATGGCTGGAGGCTGGGCGGACGCTCCTTGCTCAACCATTTGATCTTCAAGAGCTAGGTTAAAGAGGTCCTCCATCCGAATTTCTCCATCCCTACCTTCGTCGGCCTCCTCCTCGTTGTCTGATTCTAGTAGTTCTAGATTGAAGTCTAGAAGGATCTTGTTCAGCTTCTCCTTCAGATCGATCCCTGCCTGAATGTATGAAAGCGAAGAAAAGTCTGCCTTGATGTCTTGAAGCTCGATGGAAGATTTGAAGGCTTCGACAGCGGCGACCTTGGAGGCTTCTAGCTCGCCCTCATACTTCTTTTTTTTGGCCTCTAGTTGAGCTTCAAAATTGGACTGAACTTTTGAAAGTTTAGACTCAAGCCTCTTCGTCTCCCTCTTCAACTCCTCCTCGGCCTTCAGCTTGGAGAGCTCGGCATCGTTGGCTCTCCTATTGGCCTGATTGGCCTTTTCCTCGGCCTCCTTCGAAATGCGCCGAGATTTCTGGATCGCGTTGGAGAAATGGTCCAAATGGTGAGCAAGCTATGATTAAAAAAAAAAGGATGAGGAGGATTAGTGTCAAAACATCATCTAGAAAAGTCCAAGAGTTATAGATTGGATCTTATCCAAAGAAGAAAATCATATGAATCCCGAACCCGAAAGGCGCCACCTTCGCGGTCCATGGTCTCCACGTCAGCAGGCAGGAGAATGGACTGAATCAAGGACCGAGCAACTCGGTAGTCACCGAGACCACTCCTACTGTCCTGAGACTCAGCTCCGGGTGGCACCTCCATTGGGGTGAAGGCTTTGGACGACGCATCGGCCACCCACGACGACATTCGGATTGAAATCCAAGGCCTCCCTAAACCTTGGCACGACGAGAATGTAGATGTCCGAGGGATTGGATCCCCCAAAAGCATTGATCGAAGTGGCTCCACCGCCTTTGCAGGAGCTAAAGATTCTTTCCTCGGCTCATGGCTAGGAGCCGAGGATTGCCCGACAGCGGGTTGGGCAAGGACAGCCTCTGATCAGCTACGTTTAGTGGCAGGTGTCGTGCTTGCCTTTCTCTTCTTTATGGACCTCTTGAGAGCTTCAAGATCGGCCCGATTCATCGCTGCAAGGAATTGGGTTGAACAATGAAAAATGATAGGAAAAAATGAAAGAAAAGTCAAGCCGAACAAAGACCAAACTTACTCTTTGGCTCTGCCAAAATTAATCTGACCTTGAATAGATTCTCCTCAACGAGGAGTTTAGACAATGGTGGGGGGGCAGTATTAAGAAGCCGAGCTATGGTCTCTTCCTCGGCATCGGATAATATTGGGGCCTTAACCGCCGATCTATGGGATCGGCCCCAAAGAGTATTGAAGCCCCAAGATTGCTCGGCCAAGATGAAAAAGAAGCATTCCTTTCAGTTATGCACCAAAAAAGGAGCACCTCGAAAGAAACGATGTTCCTTTTGAGGAGAGACATACCACCATCCGATCTTCCTAGGATGATCTTTCAGTATAAAGTAACCCCGAAAAAGTTGTGGGGTAGGTTCAACCCTGAGGAGAAGATAATAGGTGAAGAAACCTAAGATCCATCATCAGGAGTTCGGTGCTAAGCTACACAAACTAATCCTGAAGAGATTCAAGAACTCGACGACCAAAAAGTGAAGGGGTAACCTAAGACCGGCCTTCAAAGACTCCTCGTAAACACCTATTCGGCCGAAATGAGGAAGAGCTATCCGCTCCCCAGGATTGGCAACCTCTAGCTTGAAGGTGTCTGGAATTTGATACCTTAATCTAATGAAGTTTAGATCCTCGGAGGAGAGGATCGAATTGACTCTAAAGGGGTTGTAATCTGGGACCCCTTGTTCTTCGGATCTGCCCAAGGAATCAGGAACCTCGGATCCACGATCATCATCCCTCGAATCATTATTCGAGCTCCAAGTGGATAGGGACGAACTCGTTTCGCTCATTATGGGGGAAAAGGGAACTAACCTATAGAAATGGTTGTGGCCGAGCAATAAAAACCGAGGATGAGGAAGGAAGTATGGTATTCCCGGTCGAGCAATCCTTTCATGGGCATAAGTACCGTAGCTCCTTTCTTTAGCAGTAGCAATAGTGAAAAAGAGGGGGAAATAACAGTGACCCTTATTTATAGGACACTTGGATGGTCATGATCTATCATAAATTTACTAAACTTCCTAGATTTTCATCAGATGGCAAACGTTGATTCATCGGGACAGATAGCCATGGATCAAAAATAATGAATGGTCAGATTCCAAGATCGTTGGTCTTCCATGGGTCTCTTTGTAAAGTCGATTATTGATGCATAGCAATCCGAGCATTTTGTATAGATCGGCCTCGGCTTCGAAAAGAGACTCACATTGGTCAAGCAATAATAGCTCAACCTCGTGAATGAGGGGCAACTGTTGTGGATTGGCTATATTTCATCCTCGGCCTAAAGTTCCTCATCTATTTTTGATTTATGGTGATAGGGACGTGATTACCATCCGCCTACAAGTCCACTGTTAGTCAGCAGATCGTCGACCAACAATGAACTGTTCATGGCCAACCTACCTCTGAGAGAATCTTCTCCGTGGTCTGAAGGAAGCTGTCTGTTACCGATCTACCTTGATTGATTGGGTTTGGCCGATCAATGTTTAGTCGAGCAATGTTCAATCGATTAATGTTTGACTGACCAATACTTTGATCGAGCTACTATTATCTTTGTCAGATTCGTGCCCTTCCAGCTTAGAAAGTCTGGGTAAAGGAGTCCTTCGCGATTCAGTCTTCTAAAGAAGGAAGAAAATTTTCTGAATCAATCTAGAGCGACAAACTTGGAAGATCGTTAGAGTCCGAAATGGATACGACTCCAATTTCTTTCCTATAAATAAAGAGGCTCCAGGATCCTTCAGGCACGCACTTAATTTGACGCTTTCTCTTCTCTTTATTCTTCTGTCTTCTAACTTAAGCATCGGAGGATCTTCACCCGAGAACACCTAGGTGAAGATTTTATTATAGGAGATCGGGCGAAGCTCTAGTAATAGCTTTTTCTCGATCAGAAGCAATAAATGGCATGCTCTAAAGCATCTGCAAGCCTTCTATCGCATGAGATAATCGGTCCCCATCAGTTTTTAGCTTCTTACAGAGTAAATCTGTTTGTATACATTTTAGTTCTTTTCTTTTCCCATGGGACTCATTTTGCAAATTCTTGAACGGAATTGGATGTACCTCCCACCTTCTCACAACGGAAAGTTAATTAAATATCTTCTACTTTGAATTAAAAGAGAGAAGTGGGAAGGAAAAAAAAAATAAAAAAATAAAAAATATATATATATATATATATATATATATATATTGAGAAGTTAGGGGTCGAGGGGGAAAAAAAAAATGAACAGTAGCCAGTGGGGCTCATGTCAGCTGGTAATTATTCAGCTAACGCTGTCCGTTGTTCCGTTTGGACATATGCGGGGGTTATGAGATTGGATGCAGGCATTATTTCGGGTCGGGGCGTTGATGGGACAACCATGTCGTTCATCTGCGGGAAGATATATCCCTCTCTCCCTCTCCTTTTTTTTAAAATTTGATTATGGCTCTCTCTCTCTCTCTGCATCAATGGGAAGATTTTGGTTGCTCGAGGATCGGGATGGGGAGGGGGCGGCCAGTATCACGTTGAGCTTTGGCCCAGCAAAAAGGATGCTTTTAGTGTGGGTCCCGACCAGTGGACCGTCCAGACCTTGGTTCTGGTCGAGTTTTCTTTGACCAAAGTCACTCTCGCTGACCACCGTGAGCCGCTCCGAAAAATGCGTCATTTATCCACAATTCTGGATCCTCAAAAAGCCAACATCAGAGCTGGTGAAATCGCCCGTCAACTCTTTTTCAAAATAAAATTACGGGTTCTGCCCTTGGCCCTTTATTAAGTCAGCATGTTGGTCTAATACGCGGTAACAATCAGAATCCTATGCGGCCGCACCATAGAGTCCTATATGCACATTCCTATATATTGGAATCCAATGAGCCTTATATCATATTAAGATACAATCTAAAAATCCATACATTTAGATGGATGGCCCCAAAATTATATAAACACCACAAGAGTCTTTAACATATCTGACGTGGTGAAGAATCGAATTCACTAGTAGACCAAATTTAAGCAACCTAAATAGGCGACAAATCCAAGATTAATACTTAAAACTTTAATAGCTAATTGATTAAAGGGTCGCAATCACCAAGCATCTGTATAATGAAAGCTAAATGAGCATAGAGTTAAGATACAATGAGCAAGATGATGATTTTAAAAAACATGACATCAATATAGGAAACAACGTTGTTTTTAGTATAATTTCTTTTAGAAAGACTTAGTTTTTGAATTTCTTGACAAAATGCTATTTCCTAGGCTTGCATTATCTATCAGATTTTCATCTTCAATAGAACCATCTGACCCAAGAAGCCAAAACAAATTATGCATGGGTACTCTAATTTTCCTAATCATAGATTAGCTAGTTCAACAACTCTTCTAACGCTAATAGACCGGCCAGCTTCCTACCTTTTTGGTAGGCAAGTCCTGGTCTGCTTTTGTTAAAGGTCAATCCATCATCAACAATTTCTTATTTGCTTGGAAGATGCTAGCTTATTGCAGGAGATTCGGTCACAAAGGCATTCTTTGTAAATTGGACTTCAAGAAGACTTTCAATAAGGTTAACTAAGACTTCCTTTTGGATTTATTTTAGGCTTGTTGGATTCATTCTCTCCAATATCTTTAGCCTCTATTGCTGTTATTGTGAATGGACACCCCACCAACTGGTTTAAATGTAGGCAAGGGTTAAGGTAAGGCGATCCATTCTCTCCAGCCCTTGTCATTTTTATTGCTGATGTCTTGTCTTGAATTATTGTGTAGGTGGGTTCATTGGTCTAATGGAAGGCATTGATAGCAACCCTATGTTCCAAGATATCAAAAGTTTGCATTTTATTGATGACACACTTCTTTTCTATGTCTGACAATCTATTGATAGACAATGCAATTCTTCTTGCTTTTGAGAAAGCTTCTGGTCTAAAAATCACTGTCCACAAAATTATGATTTTGTGCATGAATATAGAAGATCAGGAGGTGTCAGGTTTTGCTGTCTTGATGAATTGCGAGACTGGCTCTCTCTCCTTCACTTATCTTGGTTTGCCACTTCATGATAGGAAAAATTCCTAACCAATGCTTGGCGCCTCTCCTGGAGAAGATTGCCTTTAGACTAGCTTCTTGGAAAGGGCAAACTTCTTTACTTGGGGTGATAGAGTAACCCTGATTAATGTAGTTCTTTCTACTCCACATTCTTATCTTATGTCGTTGCCAAATTGGATGGTTCATGGGATTGATCAAATAAGATATTCCTTCCTTTGGAAAGGGAAAGAAGAAGTGAAGGGCTTTGACTGTCTTATGAACTGAGACAAGGTTTGTAGATCTAAAGAAGAACTAGGCTTTGGCATTAAGAACATTAGAAACATCAATTTGGCATCGTTAGTAAAATAAGCATTGAAATTTTTCTCCTGTGTAGGAATGACTTGGCCGAACCAAATCAAGTCGTCTTAGTATTTTAGGAAAATATTTGGGATAAGAGTCAAAAGAAGTTTATTATCCTCAATCTGGAAAGATATCAGCAAAGATCTCATTGCATTCTGGAGCTCTCCTTCTTTTAGAGTTTTTTTTATATGCATCTCCGGGTACTTCTTTATCATTTCATCCAAGAAGAATAGTTCTTCCAATTCTATAATTCTTTCTAAAATATTTTTCTCTTGAATATCATTAAAAAAAGTTTTGGATTTCTTTGGTCTAACTCAAGTGAAAGAGTGAAAGTTACAGCAAGTGAGTGAGTTTGACTCGCGAATGATCCACAGTCAAGCGACCTATCCTTTAATGCCAGTATTGTTGTGAGACTGATACTAGGTGGCATGGGAACCTCATTAGATTTTGGGAAGATGCTTAGATTGGTAGCACGCCGGTCACATCTCTCTTTAGTGATCATTACCCTCGTGTCTTCAATGAAAATATATCGGTCATCTCACAATGGAACTTGAGATCGCTCTATTGGAGAATTTCCCTTTGTGGCCTATTGTCCTACCCTTAGATGATACAACTTAGGAGTTACTTGATCTTATAAGCTCTATTAGATCACTGAGGTTTGACGATATGCCAACATGGAGGCTTACTTAGCATGGCTCCTTCAAAGATTCCTTCTATAGGTTCATCAACAGCAGGGTCCTTCTCTACCCTTACTGTTATTTGGAAAAACCCCAATACTAGAAAAGATTAAAATTTTTTACTGGCTTTCTTTGAAAAACAAATGACGCATAGGAGAAGTCTATGCTAAGAAAGGTTGGTCGATGAGCTTGGGTTGCCCCCTTTGTAGAGTATGGAGAATGTTGGAAATTGTATTATAAAGTCAATAATCTAGATTGTAGATAGCTGAGCTCAATATAATTTATATTTAAATTATTAATAAATAAAATTATTGTTCTACCTTTTCATTACCTTTATGCATCTTTCTGTATGAACTTTTTTGTAATGAAGTCCTTAGAACTATTTAGAATCGATAAAGGAGAATTTATCATTTAGTCCTTAAACTTGCTCGCAATCAAATGATACGTTGTTATCTAGGACGACAACGTTTATCGAGTGTAGGTTGTTGCATACCATATGGGTTGGTTATCCTCTTAACCAAGGGTATGAAGATACTGATATGGTATGTAGGTGAAATGTAGGGGTATGTTTCACTAAATATGATCCAGTTGTGGAGCTCTCTGCTGTCAAGAGTTACTCGCGAAGGATATGAGTATAATTATTCTTTAGACTTGAGATTATCATGATGACTTACAAGCAACTCACTGCATTTTGGTATCAGACTATCTAAATTTTTAATTTAGTGATGGAAGGTTACTGGGTGTAGTCAAATACTTATTTAGTCAGTGCATGAGTAAAGATTGAATTGACCCCTCCAAGTATTGGAGCAAATGCATCGCTGTATTTTAATTTAACAAAATCTTGACCGAGGTAGTTCATACGATGGATATTGAAATTTAAAATATAATATGGATGATTTTTAGGATTGATAGTATAAATCCAAAGTCGTCTTTGAGCATTGAGGTCAAGGGGATGAATTATATAGTAACCATATGCCATAAGTTCATGGATATTGCATTACGACTTTTCAATATATCCGGATGTTGGGTACCATTGCAAGATGGTCACATCGATTAGTTTGAAAATTGGATCCTGTGTTACCAGCTTAGGATTCGAACCTATGAGATCATACACAATAGGAGTTTCTATCTAATCTGATTGCTGATCAAGAGTTTAAATGGTCTGAAACTCTATGGTCAAGAGTCCCACTGGATTGAAACTCTATGACCGAAAGTCCCACTAGATTGAAATTCTATCTTCTCGAGTTTTACTGGACTAAAACTCTAATATTATTGAAGAATTAATTAGCAATTAGATTATTGATTAGCTCAATTTAATTGAGCGATGAAGATTTGATCAAATATGATTGAATTGGATTCGATTGGATTTGATCCGATTAGGTTATAAGATGACTTAATCGCTATGGAAGATTGGATCCCGATTTGATTAGGACTTGACCTCAATTAATTTTTAATTTGATTAGAATTTTATTGGGTTGGATTAAGCCTAATCTAATTAACTTTATTCTTATCTAATTGGGTTTGGACAAAACCAATTTGAACAAGTTCAATTTTTGAATTTCAAGTCTCCCTTGCACCTTGACTTTTCTATGCCCTCTTCCATTTATTTTTCTAAATATGCGTGAGTTTTTCCATGCCCAGAAGTGTGTTGGTGCCCCCTTCTTTCTCCCTTTGATCTGGTCCAAAAGTTGGATTGGTTTAAATTTAAGTTGAATTTTGCATTCAACTTAAGTGGTTGGAGGTTGGACTACATGTCATATATCTGGTGGGCATTGGAAGTGGATAAAAGGTCCACTTGAATTTTAAATTCAAATGGTTGGTTGAAACAAATTCAACCTCCTTGTCTTATCCTTTCTCCAAGCCCCATATGGATTTTGCACCCTTTTTATTATATTTTGCATGTGGACACGTAGAAGGAAAGTCCTACTACATGTAACACACCTGGCTTTGGCGTTTGGATGAGGTTGAGACCTCACTTGAATTTGAATTCAAGTGGAAGGTTGAAACAAGTTCAACCTTCCATCCTTATCCAAACCCATGCACATTTCCCATCTGTTGTCGAACTTTAAAACCTATTTTTTTGTGGGCGTGCCTGAGGAGGAAGCAAGGAGTCCTTCTGGGAATTAAACACTGAGAGGGGGCGCTAATACCTAGGCATGAGAAATCTGAAAGGGAGAGTCTGTACTACTTTTTTCTTATCTTACCTCATGCACATTTTGAAAGGGGTTTTAAAATGTGCGTGTGTGCTATCTGAGGAAAGATTTCTTAGTTAAATAGAGAGTGGTGTAAGGTCTCTTAGGCATGAGTTCAAATTATTAGAAAAATCCTGAGAGTAGGAATTTCAGAGTTTCGAGTGTGGGTTGCCCTAGGATTTCGACCAAGGGTTTGGAAAGTGAGATCGATTACTGTGAGCATCGGATCTCCATCAAATTTTTCACACCATCTCATCATCCTCCATTTTATGTCTTTTGACCTTCTGGAGCATCCAGAAGATCAGAAGTATTTGGAATTGTATCCTAAAGTCAATTATCTAGGTTATAGATAGTTGAGCTAATTATAAAAATGTACTTAAATTTTCAATGAATAAAATTATTATTTTAGCATTTTATCACTTTTATGCATCTTCCTATAATGAACTCTTCTGTGATGAAGTCTTTAGAACTATTTAGACTCGACAAAGAAGGATTTATCGTTTAGTCCTTAAATTTGTTCACGATCAAATGATATATTGTTACGTAGGATGATAACGTATCGAGTGTAGGTCATTGTATGCCATATATATTGGTTATCCTCTTAATCAAAGAGTATAAAGTACTGGTATGGCATACAAGTGAAGTATAAGGGTACATTTTATGGAACGTGATCCAACTACGAAGCTTTCTTCTATTAAAAGTTGCTTGCAAAGGATATGAGTATAAGTGTCCCTTAGACCAGAGATCATTTTGATGACTTGTAAGCAACTCGCTACACTTAGGTATCGGACTATCTGAATTTCTAATTCAGTGATGGAAGGCTACAGGATGCAGTCAAGTACTTATTTAGTCAGTGTGTGAGTCAAGATGGGATTGACCCCTCCAAGTATTGGAGTTGATGCATCAATGTATTTTAATTTAGCAAAATCTCGATCGATGTAGTCCATTCGATGGACACTAAATTTGAAATATACTATAGATAATTTTTCTAGATTGATAATTAAATTTTAGGTCATCTTTTGAGCATTGAGGTCAAGAGGATGAATTATATAGTAACTATATGCCATAATTTCGTTGATATTGCATTGTGACTATTCGACCTATCTAGATATCGGGTACCATTGCTAGATGGTCACATTGATTGGTACAAAAAATTAATTTCTATATTATCGACTTAGGATTCGAACCTATAGAGTCACACACAATAGAAGTTCCTACCTAATCTGATGGTTGATCAAGAGTCTTAATGATCTATGACTCTGTGATCAAGAATCCTACTAGACTGAAACTCTATGATCATGAATCATACTGGACTAAAACTCTGAGTTTTACATGTCTAAAACTCTCTGATCAAGAGTTTCACTGGTTATGGGACTCCATGATCGTGTGCTTCATTCATTTAGGACACTAGGTTCAAGAGTTCCACTGATTGGGACTCTTCAAGAGTTTCATATAGATGGAACTCTGTTACTTAGACATCCATCCGATTGAAACTCTATATTTATTAAAAAATTAATTAAAAATTTGATTATTAATTAGTTTAATTTAATTGAGTGATGAAGATTTGATTGAATTTGATTCGATTGGGTTTGATCTAATTAGGTTATGTGATGATCTAATTGCTATGAAAAATTCAATCCTGATATGATTAGGATCTGGACTTAATTAATTTTTAATTTGATTAGAATTTTATTAGTTGGATCAAGCCTAATTTGATTAGATTTGACCTAGTCTAATTGGGTCTAGAAAATTGATTTGGTTGAAACCATTTTCAACCAATTCAAAGCAAGTTTGAATGTTAAACTCCCTGCACCACCTTTGACTTTTCCACACCCTCTCTCATGCACACTTTGGTTTTGCATGAGATTTTCCATGCTAGAAACATTGTGTGCACCTCTTCTCTATTCTCTCTTTGACCTAGTCCAAGTGTTGGACTGGTTCAAACGAAATTAAATTTCGTATTCAATTGTTGGTTGGAGGTTGAAACAAATTCAACCATATCTATTCCCTTCTCCACGCCATTCTCCTTTTGTCGTTCAATTTCTAATGTTTATGGGGCATGCATGTATAGAAGGAAAGTCCTTCTGCACATCAATTAGGTGGTATTGGCATTAGGAATGGGATTTGGACTCGCTTGAATTTTGAATTCAAGTGAGTGGTTGAAACTACTCTAACCATCCTATCTTATCCTTTCTCAAGCGCAATTCACATCTTATGTCACCCTTTAAGAAGGGATTTTTTTTGTGGATGTGCGAGAATGTGAGATAGAGTTCATGAGAGAGAAATCCTAGGGAGGGGCACTTCTTATCTAGGCATAAGAATTTTCCAAAGAGGAAAAGGAAGTGTCCTGTGCCACACTATTCTTCCCACATGCCATACTTTTGAATTTTTTATTTTTCTTGTCGCTCATCTAAAAAATTCAAAAGGGTGCGCACAGGCAGAGGGAGAGTTCCTCCACCCATGAAAATGTGTTTCATGAGAAAATTCAAAAAGGAGTGGACATAAGAGTGATTCTGGATATTAGGGTTTTTGGTGTGTGCAAAACCCTAGAGTTAGGACTCAGGGTTTGAGTGGAGAGATTGAGCGCTATGAGTGTCCGATCACTATAAAATTTGATACACCATCTTGTCATCCTCCAAAATCCATCTTCTGATTTTCTAGAGCATCAGAGAGATCATAAAGAAGGTGATCGATTGGATCGATCATGATCAGCCATCGAAGGCTCCGACGAGGAGCTAGCACTTCGATGGAGCTGATTTGGATTAGGAGCTCTATGTGGACCAACCATAAAGGATGGATTAGTGTGCAGCTATAATGCAATGCAAAAGATTCTTTCAATGAATTTGGATCATGGAGATCATCTATCCGTGTATAGGTATTGTGTTCTGAACACAAGTCGATCAGCGAATATGATTTGCTAATCAATCGCATTTAAATTTTTTATAATATATTAGCATGTCTAGATCCTGAATAGGATTTATTGATTTGATCACAACATATGTAGAATTAGTAGTAGATTAATTTTGCTTCTGCTCTAAATTTTATTCAAAAAAATTTCAAAATTGCATGCTTTAACCCTACTCAATTTCCTTCAATGGTATCAGAGTAAGATTTGCTTGACATATTTTAATATATAATTAAAAAAATTAAATGCATGCATATTTAATATATTTAGAATCAAGTAGCAAGTAATCTAATTGAGTAGATCACCATGGCTGTCCAGTCATAAGAGAAAAGTAGGGTTTAAAGGCCTTCTCCTTCCATTCGATGGGGTTCTCCTATGGCGTGTAGGAGTATTGCTGCGGTTATTACTCTTGAAGATGAAACAGCGAAAGATCTTATTAAAATATTTTTAATCTAATAATTAAACATGAATATGTTAGATTAGATCTAAATAGATTAATGGTTTAATAATGTTTTATTATGAAACTAGCAATAGGTTGTTGTTTATGAAATGAGCTAACCCATTTATGAAATGAGTCAACCCATTTAGTGAATAGAAAATAAATATCTTTCAAAATTTAAAAAATATTTTTAAAATGCCTAATCCTATCCCATCAATCTAAAACTTAATTAAAAATTAAGTGTTGTCTCATAGGATCTAGAATTGAGAATTAAAAATTCTAAGATATTTGCATAAGCTGTGGGTTAATGGGTTAGATAAATTAGATCTATTAATTGGATTAGACCTAAGGTTAGCTAAAGAATAGACTAAACTAGAGTAATTGATCAAATCTATCCAAATATTGAATTAGATTAGATCAAGGACACTCTAGATTCAACTTCAATAGTTGTAGTTGGATGAGTCCATGTCTTTAACAAAGACCAAGATGGACTTGATTTATGGCTACGCGGTCGAGCCTGTAATCAATAGGTTGATCAAATTGAACCTAATTAATCAGTTGGTGTCTAAGATAAGTCTGACAGTTAAGATCAATGATTTTTAATTGAAAGTTATTCACACTGATTCGATCTTTGATAAGTTAATGGCATATTCCTTCCACTGATCTCACTTATCTGCCGGCATGATCAATTGAAATTTGATTAGATCACTTAGTGATTTGAGCTGACCCATGTCACTAGGAATCAGTTTGACTGATTTTAATTAGTAAGACTGAATTAGATGCCCATGGACCTATATTAATTCTAATCCTAACCTATTGACTTAGTGAAGTCAGTAGGAGGATTTGACTTGATGAAATCAGTGGGAGTTAATTGGTCTGTATCCTTTCTATCCTTAAATCACATATAACCTAAATCCTCTAAATTATTAGGTTCTTAAAAATGACAAAGTTATGAGGATAACTGAGTCATAGCCTCCCATTAAGGTGAATAGTAATGAGTCTAATTTTTTAGATGGACATTGGAGGTGCCTTACACTTGGTGTTCACTTGGATGTTGAAATTACTATACATCAAATGATGATTAGGTTGCACTCTCTGAACGGCGATCAAGTTGGTCAGAGCATTTTACGGCTTGATTTTTGTTCATTTGATGCACCAAAATCAATCATGTTAATGGTTGGACCTAACCAGACCTTTTCAGTGTAGGCCAAAGCCTACTGAATTGGCTTCTGGAGTAAAACCTAAAATACTAAAAATTATTTAGAGAAATAATTGATTGTAAACCTACCTATAGATGCATACGGATTGGCTTTAGCTTTCCTCGGGCCCGTCTATAGTCCATGTGGATTCTAGTACCCATTAAGAAGTTAGTATAATTCCTCAAATTGGAGGTAGAGACTACCAATTCATTAAAATAGTGGAAGAATTTTTAGAGTAAAGTTCAAGTCTTTAAGATTAAATAATTCGAGTACTAATATGGTCTTACATTTTTCTTTCAAATAAATAGAATGGCTAGTGTAAGTCCGCTCCATTCACTGTTGGATAGTGATAAGCATTTAGGACTTGAATATGAGAGATCTAGTGTCAACTCTAATTTAGTAGATCCAAAGAGGAATGATTCTCTTGATCCGAATAGCCTGAATAGGAGAAATCAGCAAGTGGTTGCTGATCAATACTATTATATGATAACATTTTGTAATTTCTTTATTTATGATATATCTACATGGATATTAGATACCGAAAGTCCAATTCACATATGCAATTCGTTGCATGGACTTCAAATTAGTAGAAAATTTAAGAATGATGATAGATTCCTTAATGTTGGGGATGAAAGTAAAGTTTCAGTCCTAAAATTAAAATTTCTTGAGCTTATTTTTAAAAATAATAATATCATTTTAAGTAACTGTCACTATTATCCATCTTTTATGATAAACATAATATCTATTGGACTTTTGGTCCAAGATGGTTATTATTTATCAACAAAAAAAATATTATAACATCATTATGAATGATATTATAGTAATGCGAGGGTAATTAAGAAATATCATTTATATTTTATCATAGCCTATTTATGTAATGTACACATCAAATAAATACCCTAAACTAGATCATGTGTCCAATGCCTATCTTTGGCATTCTTGACTAGGTCATATAAATAAGAATAGGATCAACAGATTAGTCAAGGAGCATATCCTTAATATCAATGATTATGAATCATTGACTATCTATGATGTTAGATATATGTGCCGTAGAAGCCAGAATTGGCTGACACTTATAATACACTTCTAGGGGCAAAATTATAATTTTGATTAATATCAATAAAATGGATTATAATTCTAGGAGCAATTAGAATGATTTAGATGATCGATCATTCTAGCTGTTCGAATCAGAAGAGTTCTAATTCATCGAAAGAAGTTTCGATGATGTCGATAATAGAGATCATGACATATCCCATTACCATACAGAACTGAACCTAACTGGGTCATACAAATAAGGTTTTGAATCTAGTGATAATCAATTGAACTGATCTAGTTCAATTGATTTGAATGAGATTCAATTAGGTTCAAAAAAATCGTGCTAGCACTCGATTGAATCTAACGTTCTTCTTTTACTATCATAAATAGTTGTCCTGACTGAGCCAAAGAAGTTTGTGCTCATTTAGAGGCCTTCACTTTGTCTGACTGGAGCTTATCCAAGTTAAAAAAGGTTATCTTATTTTGTAAGATATTACCTGCTATTTTTGGTCACCTGCCATTTCTCGTCCTTTGACTTTGGTCAAAAGTTGACCTTTGACTGGTCAAATATTGACCATTGATATTTTGACTTTTATCCATGTGTCACGCACCTATTGGAGAGCTGGTGGGGGCCTGTCCCCCTATCAGAACCTGGCAAGAAGGAGGGCGCACGCCACCCTTGGCGTGTGCCCAAGCTGGAGGCACCTAGGAGTCCCTATTGGATAGGGACTCCATCTCCTTTTTGGATTCTGATTAGAGTTCTTCTAAGAACCAACTTTGACTGATCTTAGGTGCTCTCTAAGAAGGAATCTAGGGGACTCTATTCCTACCAATCAGATTTAGATCTAATTTCACAAAGAATTATGATTGGTTGGGAAGAAGAGGAGTTGGATCACAGACAGTCTATAAATAAGACCCTGCGCCCAACTCAAATTAAGATTGGAATAACAATTCTCCATGCCCCAAGGCTGCTTCTCCTCTCCTCCTCCACACCAAATCCACCTTCTCCCTCTCCTCTCCATGTCCAAAAGGAGTTTTGGACCTTGGTTGGTGCAATCCAGATGCTAGACGAGAGAAAGACGACTGAAAGCTAGAAGGCTGGACTGCTGTATAGAATAATTGCTGATTTTCGAAAAGAGTTTTGAAGATCCTCCAGATCAGATCTAGATCTAATTTTTGGAGATGTGATAGAGAAGAAGAGGATCTCTAGATCTAGCCTAAGTGGATACCGGTAGAGGTCAGGCACTTGCGTGGCTAGATCCAGAACCTTCCACTACTTACAGGATCATCAACGAATAATAGGATTACCCACTTCAAGGTAAATTAAATTAAATTTAATTTATTTAATTTATTTTAATTATTAAAATAATATAAATTAGATTTAAAATATTTTAGATCTGATCTAGATTAAAGAGAATTAATTTTGAAATATATCTCTTGATATGATCAGATCTGAATGAACCTGGTCTGAGAAATTAGGATTTTCCTTCAACTGGTATCAGAGCCAAGGTTCTAAAAGTATTTAGATCTATTTTTAAATTTATTTTAATTAGAAAATAAGTAATTTTATATGTCACATGAGATGTAATCAGATCTAAAATCAGAGAAAATTAAAATTAAATATTGTGGATCTAAGATTAGAAAATATGCATGACTAGTTCTAAAATGGAATAGTTCTATAGAATAGTCTTGCATGTTTTCAGTTTAATTTGATTAAATCATATTTTAGATTAATTTATTTAATATTTTTTAATATTATAATGGTTATAATAATATCTAAAAAATAGTAAATAAAAATTATTTAATTTTAAACATCATATGAGATATGATTGATGCATGTCTAGACTAGTTGTAGAATAGTTCTACATAATTATCTAGATTAGAATTTATTTTGATTAGATCAATTTAAATCTAATTTTTTAGATTATTATGAGATAATTTAGATCTAAAAATATGCATGATTCGATACATGAGATGTATGCAAAATATGCCATGATTAGATCTAATTTGTATATGAGATATATGATATAGATCTAAAACTATTTTGTAGTATTGCATGTTCCTGATTAAGGCATTCCTCTTGGCCGTTCGGTCATAAAAATGAAGAAGGATTTAAAGGCCCTCTCCTCCCATCCGATGGGGCGTTCTTATGACGTGTAGGGGTGCTGCGTGTTCGTCCTTAATCAGAAACCCAAAACTTACTTTCTGCAAAACCCTAGATCCTGAAATCCTAGGATTTATTGTGCATATTTTGTTTATGAACCCTACTTAATTAAGAATTAAGATTATAGAATATTAATTAGGATCTAAAATTGAGAATTTCAGATCTAAGACATATTCATAATACTGGGTTCGGGCTTGGGTAGCTCAATTAGGTCTAAGCGGTTGATCAAACCGAATCAAGAGTTGGTTAGATGGGATCAACAATGCTTAAATTGACCAGCCTAATAGGATTAAGTCTGGGTCAAGATCGAGTCACGATCAAGCAAGACCTAATTAGGCTCAGAGGTTAGAGTCTGGATTGTAGGCTAACCCAATTGGTTCTGACTCAATAATTTGGTGTCTAAGGTAAGTTTGGCATATACGACCGACTGGTTTTTAATTGGAAGCTACTCGACCTGAATGCGTTCTTGTACGAGTTAATGGCATATTCCTTCCACCGGTCTCACTTACCTGGCCATATCTGTTGACATAGTTCTGATCTGAGGTGGTCAATAATCCGAGCTAACCCATGCCACTAGGTTAGTCATAATTGTTATGACTAATGCCAAGTCTAGTTTAATGAGACCTGAATCAATTCTCCCTAAGAAAAGATTAAGTCTGAGGTCTTCCACCATTGTAGATGTGCGGGCCCTTCCCAGGGTTGATTGTTCTCGGTTGGATACAGTGGCTCAGTTGCACCGAAAAGATGCAACCATGTCTATTAGGCATTGGATGCTATGGGCTGGAGGATGAGTTGGGCTCAATATTTTGGATACGGTGAGAGACTCAATTAGGAATCCAGTCTATGCAAATGGTGGGTCTGACTTAACTAAGGAGTGGATCAATATTTTGGATACGGTGAGATTCATGAATTAGAGACCAAGTTTGGGTGCACCATGATTAGAGAATCATTGAACAAGAGTTGTTCACTCATTGGCTAACCCATCACCAATAACTGTTAGGTGAGGTGATGAGTCAGTTGGTGAGACCGCACCACCCACTAGAAATCATTAATCGTGGAGATTTTCGCATCTCTACAGAGGGAGTGTAGGGATCCGAGAAAATAGTGGGAGCTAATTTGTTTAAAAATAAAATTTCTAAACAAATTGGTCAAGTCAAAATTACAGTATCTAACTAGAATCTTTGACTCTCTACAGGAAAATGTCTGCGTCCAACCCATTGGCACGTATCCTGGACACACATAGACTGACTGGACCCAATTATAAAGATTGGCTCAGGAACTACAAAATTATTTTTGGATTCCGAGAAGTTAACCCATGTTTTGGACCAGGACCCTCCCACCTTACCAGTCCGTCCATCCACTGAACAGAGAGCGTCTCTGGAAAAAATGGATTAGACGAAGATAATAAGGCCAGATATTACATGTTGGGCTCGATGTCTGATGAGCTCCAGCGCCAACATGAAGATATCGGGACTGCTCGCCAAATGTTGGCTCACCTGCAGGAGATGTTTGGTGAACAGAGTCGCGCAGCCAAATATCAAGTCACGAAATGACTTTTTAAGGCTAAGATGCGTGATGGGCAGTCAGTCCAAGATCACTGTCTGACAATGATCAAGGACATGGAAGAGCTTGAGAAGCTCGGTGTGAAGTTTAGACTTGGATCTGCAGAATGATATTATTCTGCAATCCTTGACTGATGCATATGGGCAATTCATCATGAATTACCACATGCATAAACTTCAAAATTCCTTGGCCGAATTAATGAATATGCTGGTTACCGCTGAGCTTTCTATGAAAGGTTCTAAAGGCTCAGTTCTTGCTATGGAAATGGACTTCTTCCAAAAGAAAGTCTTATGGAAAAGAAAAAGAAGTCTGTGAAAAAGCAAAAGGTAGAAGGATCAAAGAAGAAGAAGGCAGAACCGAAGAAGAAAAAGCCGATGGCAAAGGAAAGTGTTTCCATTGCAACAGCGACGGCCATTGGAAGCGGAACTGCCCTACTTACCTGGCCACCCTGAAGAACAAGAAGGAAGGTCCTTCTGGAGGTATGCTCATTATTCGAGCAAAACGTGAATGCCAAACGACCTAGGGATAGTCCAAACGACAGATATCTATGGCACCTGAGATTAGGTCATATAGCAGAAGATAGGATCAACAAATTAGAGAAAAATGGGCTATTGAGTCCATTGACTTTCGAGTCATATCCAACTTGTGAATCTTGTCTTCAAGGCAAAATGACTAAACTCCCTTTTGTTGGACATGGGGAGAGGGCCACAGATCTCCTTGCCCTAGTACATACTGATGTGTGCGGCCCATTTGATGTGCCGGCTAGAGGCAATTTTGTCTACTTCATTACCTTTACCGATGATCTGTCTAGGTATGGGTATGTGTATCTTATGAGACACAAGTCTGAAGCTTTTGAAAAGTTCAAAGAATTCAGACATGAAGTAGAAAAATAAACTGAAAAACCCATTAAGGTTCTTCGATCAGATCGAGGAGGTGAATACCTTAGCCGAAAATTCCTAGACTATCTTAAAGAAAATGGCATAGTCTCTCAATGGACTCCACCAGGAACACCTCAACTCAACGGGGTTTCAGAATGGAGAAATCGGACTCTATTGGATATGGTTCGATCCATGATGAGCTTCACAGACCTCCCTGATTTTCTTTGGGGACATTCATTGTTAACTTCAATTTATCTACTGAATAGGGTTCCCTCTAAAACCGTTCCTACCACACCGTATGAGATATGGCACGGTAAGAAACCAAGTCTGAGTCATCTCAGAATTTGGGGTTGTCCGGCTCATGTCAAAAGACAACAAGCGGACAAGTTAGAGTTTAGGTCCTTTAGAGCTCGATTCATAGGATATCCTAAAGAGTCATTAGGATACTATTTCTACATTCCAGAAGACCACAATGTGATTGTGAGTCGACATGCCATCTTTCTTGAAAAATAGTTTATTCAAGATAGCGGCATTGGAAAGCAGATTAAGCTTGATGAGAAAGTCTCACAAGTACAACGAGCTAAGGACCAATTGGAACCAAATCAGGTTGAGCCAATAAGAACACTACCTCCTCCACCTCGTAGATCGGAAAGAGTTTTCCCATCCCCCTGAAAGATACTTAGGTATTATTTCAGAGGAAAGTAGAGAAAATGTTCCTCATAGGTAATGGTGCTCATGGTGATGATCCCAAAACCTACAATGAGGCGATATCAGATATCGACTCCGAGAAATGGCTAGAGGCAATGCAGTCAGAAATTGACTCGATGCACTCAAACCAAGTCTGGACCTTGGTAGATCCACCAGAAGGTATAGTACCTATTGGGTGTAAATGGATCTTCAAGAGAAAGATTGGTGCAGATGGGAATGTGGAGACATTCAAGGCTAGACTAGTGGCAAAAGGTTATAGTCAATGCGAAGGCATTGACTATCAGGATACCTTTTCCCAGTGGCTATGCTAAAATCCATCCGCACATTGCTTGCCTGTTGCAGCCTATTTCGATTATGAAATATGGCAAATGGACGTGAAAACGGCATTCTTAAATGGATATCTTGAGGAAGATATCTATATGGAACAGCCGCTAGGTTTCACATCCAGTGATACTGATCACAAGGTTTGCAAGCTGCAAAGGTCCATATATGGACTTAAGCAAGCATCTCGGAGCTGGAACACTCATTTCAATGATGTGATCAAAAAAACATTTGGTTTCATCAAAAATGAAGAGGAACCATGTGTCTTCAAAAAGGTCAGTGGGAGCGCTGTTGTCTTCCTCGTATTGTACGTGGATGACATCCTCCTTATTGGGAATGATATTCCCATGTTGACAACAGTCAAAATATGGTTGTCCAAGGAATTCTCCATGAAAGACCTAGGTGAAGCATCCTTTATTCTAGGAATTAAGGTCTATAGGGATAGACCGAATAGGATGCTAGGACTTTCACAGAAGATGTACATAGAGAAAGTACTAAAGAGTTTAGTATGGAAAACTCTAAGAGGGGATTAATACCCTTCAGACATGGTATTCATCTTTCCAAGAAGATGTGCCCTAGCACACCTGAGGAAATAGAACGCATGAGCAAGATCCCTTATGCTTCTGCAATAGGGAGCCTCATGTATGCCATGCTATGTACACGACCTGATATAGCCCATGCTGTGAGTGTCACAAGCAGATATCAGTCAAATCCAGGTGAAGAACACTGGACTTCTGTGAAATGTATCCTTAAGTACTTGAGAAGAACTAAGGATATGATGTTGGTCTTTGGTAACGGAGAACTCCAAGTCCAGGGATACACAGACTCGGATTTCATGTCCGATATAGATGATCGAAAGTCGACATCTGGGAGTCTGTTTGTGTGCAATGGTGGTGCTGTCAGCTGAAAGAGTTCCAAGCAAACTGTGATAGCAGATTCCACCATGGAAGCAGAATATATCGCTGCATCAGAAGCTGCGAAGGAAGCATTCTGGTATAAAAAAGTTTGCTGCAGAAATTGGAGTAATGCCATCAGATGCCATTCCTCTATACTGCGACAATAATGGCACCATAGCCCTTGCTAAGGAGCCGAGGTCTCACCAAAAATCCAAGCACATTGAGCGGCGATACCACCTCATCCGCGATTACCTCGAGAAGGGTTACGTCGAGGTCAAGAGAGTCAACTCCACAGATAATGTGGCAGACCCACTTACAAAGCCGTTGGGCCAGCAGAAGATCGAAGCCCACCTTGAGAAGATGGGACTTAGACTTGTAGCCAATTGGCTTTAGGACAAGTGGGAGATTGTTAGATATATGTGCCCTAGAAGCCAGAATTGGCTGACACTTGTAATACACTTCTAGGGGCAAAATTATAATTTTGACTAATAATTAATAAAATGGATTATTTTCTATCACATATGTGTATTTAGTGTCTGTGATACATCCTTTGAGTTAATGGTAATGATAATTCATATTTTCAAGAGTTGAAAATTTAAGACATGAATAATCATTATTAACTCATAAAATGCTTCCGACCATAGGATCATCACGAGGATGGTGATTGATCCTGAAAGGTTGGTGTACAATCGCTTCTCTTTAGTAGATGAGTCTTGAGTCTACGGTGTGGAGACACCAGAGCGAGAGTATAGGTACTCGTTAGAGAATGAGGGCACTGAGCGTGACCATCTCGAGTAGTCATTAGGAAGTCTACCTTCTCGTCAATGACTGACTCGATGCTGCAGTAGTGTGTCTGGTTCTTTGACCTGAGGTGCATCGACAGTTCACCTTGAGGGTGTTATAGTTTGACTACACCATTACTCGATCTCCTAGCCATATGGAAACCCTGAGGTGTATGTTGGCTATAGCATGTTCATTGTAGGAACTGGATAGCATCAAGATGGAATCTATCTACCTCGGTGGTAGAGGAGCAGCCCTATGATGATCATGAGAATCAAGTCCAAAAGTCCATGGCCATGGTAGAGTGAAATAATAGAAAGAGTTTCTATTTAGGTTTTCACATTGGACTTGAAATCGAATGATTACATCATATGATAGAGACTAGGGTTTGACGAGTTCACCTTAACCCTAATCTGATCGGGAGCTCAAGATAGAAGAACTTAATCACACAGGTAGCTGCACCAAGAGGTTCGCATTCAGCTCTGATGGGTTGCCACCATATACTGCTAGGTGTCACTGGTGGATTTTGGGAGCAATTAGAATGATTTAGATGATCGATCATTCTAGCTGTTCGAATCAGAAGAGTTCTGATCCATCGAAAGGAGTTTCGATGATGTCGATGATAGAGATCATGACATATCCCATTACCATACAGAACTGAACCTAACTAGGTCATACAAACAAGGGTTTGAATTTGGTGATCATCAATTGAACTGATCCAGTTCAATTGATCTGAATGAGATTCAATTAGGTTCAAGAAAATCATGCTAGCACTCGATTGAACCTAACGTTCTTCTTTTACTATCATAAATAGTTATCCTGACTGAGCCAAAAAGTTTGTGCTCATTTAGAGGCCTTCACTTTGTCTGACTGGAGCTTGTCCAAGTTAGAAAAGATTGTCTTATTTTATAAGATATTACCTGCCATTTTTGGTCACCTATCATTTCTCGTCCTTTGACTTTGGTCAAAAGTTAACCTTTAACTGGTCAAACGTTGACCATTGATACTTTAACTTTTGTCCATGTGTCATGCATCTATTGGAGAGCTGGTGGGGGCCTGTCCCCCTGCTAGAATCTGGCAAGAAGGAGGGTGCACGCCACCCTTGGCATGTGCCCAAGCTGGAGGCACCCAGGAGTCCCTGTTGGACAGGGACTCCATCTCCTTTTTGGATTTCGATTAGAGTTCTCCTAAGAATCAACTTTGACTGATCTTAGGCACCCTTTAAGAAGGAATTCAGGAGACTCTATTCCCACCAATCAAATTTAGATCTAATTTCATAAAGAGTTGTGATTGGTTGGGAAGAAGAGGAGTTGGATCACAGACAGTCTATAAATAAGACCCTACGCCCAACTCAAATTAAGATTGGAATAACAATTCTCCATGCCCCAAGGCCGCTTCTCCTCTCCTCCTCCATGCCAAACCCACCTTCTCCCTCTCCTCTCCACATCCAAAAGGAGTTTTGGATCTTGGTTGGTGCAATCCAGATGAGAGAAAGGCAACTAAAAGCTAGAAGGCTGCACTACTGCATAGGACAACTACTGATCTTCGAAAAGAGTTTTGAAGATCCTTCAGATTAGATCCAGATCTGATTTTTGAAGATGTGATAAAGAAGAAGAGGATCTTCAGATCTAGCCCGAGTGGATACCGATAGAGGCTAGGCACTTGCGTGGCTAGATCCAAAACCTTTCGCTTCTTATAGGATCGTCAATGGGTAATAAGATTACCCACTTCAAGGTAAATTAAATTTGATTTAATTTATCTAATTTATTTTAATTATTAAAATAATAAGAATTAGATATAAAATATTGCAAATATGATCTAGATCAAAATTTTTTTTTTTGAAATATATCCCTTGATCTGATCAGATCTGAATGAACCTAGTCCGGGAAATCAGGATTTTCCTTCATATGAGTCCTGCTTTCTTAGTAAGATGACAAAATCATCTTTTACTAAAAAGGATGAATGGGCCATTGAGCTTCTGGATCTAGTACATACTGATATATATGGACCTATAAACACATTTGCTAGAGACGGGAATTACTACTTTATTACATTTACTAGTGACCAATCAAAGTATAGGTATGTCTATCTTATGAACAGTAAATCTGATTCATTTGAAATGTTCAAACGATATTGAAATGAGCTCAAAAAATAACTTGAGAAGAGTATTAAAACTCTTCGGTCAGATCGAGGAGGTGAATACCTTTTCAATGAGTTTTTGACATATCTAGGAGAGAATAAGATTCTCTCATAATGGATCCCTCCTGAAATACCATAGCATAATGGTATATCCAAAAGAAGGAATTGAATCTTGTTGGACATGGTTTGGTCCATGATTGATTTTGCGAGTCTATCATTTTTTTTTTTGAGGTTATGCACTTGAGACTGCTTGTTATGTTTTGAATACTATTTCGAGCAAGTCTGTTGTGAAGACTCCATATGAGATATGGACTGGATGTAGGCAGACACTTTTTCACTTTAGGGTTTTGGGATGTTTGGCTTATTTTAAATGTTTGCAGCTAGAAAAGCTTAGACCTAGGTTCGATAAATGCTTGTTCATAGAGTATCCCAAAGAAACTATGGATTATTATTTTTATTTTGCTGAAGAACAAAAGGTGTTTGTCAGCAATAGAGCAATCTTTTTGAAAAAAAAAGTTTCTTAGAAAAAAAACTACTACCTCTGATGTTGAACTTAGTGAAGTTCGACTGATGGAAGAACCAACATATTCTAGTGAACCTACAGAATTGGATTAGATAAGATTAAACCCAAGACTCATTGAAGAGGCATCCTTAAGAAGATCTAGTAAAGTACCATGTCAACCGAACAGATACTATGATTACTTGATCCGAGATGGTGATCTTGTTGAACTCGATGAGAACAACGAGGATCCGATCACCTACATGGATAACATGTAGAGGTCCAATTCTGATAAATAGCTGAAAGCCATAAAGTCCGAAATGAAATTCATGAAGGTCAACAGTGTATGGACACTAGTTGATCCACCTGAAGGGATAAAATCTATTGAGTATAAGTAGATTTCTAAAAGGAAAAGAGGCATAGACGGAAAGGTGGAGATCTACAAAGTCCATCTGGTTGCCAAAAAATATCATCAGTGTTATGGTATTGACTATGATCAGACATTTTCTCTAATGACAATGCTCAAATCCATTTGGATTATGCTTGCGATAGCGGCATACCTAAACTATGAGATCTGGCAAATGGATGTGAAGATAGCTTTCCAAAATGGAGAGCTAGATGAAGAGGTGTATATGATATAACCTAAGAATTTCACATTTACAAACGAATCCAAGGTGTGCAAGCTTCATAGATCTATTTATGGATTGAAGCAAGAATCTCGGAGTTGAAACATGCATTTTGATAAAGTAATCAGAATGTATGGCTTCGTTAAGAATGGAGAGAAGTCTTGCATGTACAAATGGGCTAATAATTCTGTAATTGTATTTCTTGTATTGTATGTGGATGATATTTTTTTAATCAAGAATAATATCCCTGCACTACAAGGAATAAAGATTTGGCTGTCATCTCAGTTCTCTATGAAGAATTTAGGAGAAGCATTCTACATCCTGGGGATGAAGATATATAGGGATAGATCTAAAAGATTGCTTGGATTATCCCAGTTTACATACATCGATACCATGCTGAAGAGGTTCAGCATGGTGAATTCCAAGAAAGGCGATCTTTCGATAGGTTATGAAATTATTTTCTCAAAGAGGGATTGTCCAACAACTCCTCAAGAAAGAGAATGTATGAGTAGAATACCATATGCTTCGGTAGTGGGTTCTATTATATACGCTATGATATGTATGAGAGCAGATGTAGCATACTCACTAGGAATAGTCAGTAGATACTAGTTTGATTCGGATGAGAATTATTGAAAGGTTGTAAAGATAATTAAGAAGTATTTGAGAAATACTAAGGATCAGTGGCTCATCTATGGAGATGCTAACTTAAAACTTGTAGGATACACTAATTTTAGTTTTCAGTCGGATCACGATGACAGTAAGAGTATGTTAGGTTATATATTTATCTTGAATGGTGGAGAAATCTATTGAAAGAGTTCTAAGCAGCATACTATGATCGATTTTGTATGCGAGGTGGAGTATGTCGTAGCATCTGATGCTACGAAGAAAACTATGTGACTGCGAAAATTCATCGGTGAACTAAAAGTGGCACCCTCCTTGGATGGTCTGATTCTGCTTTACTGTGACAGCACTGGAGCCATAGCTCAAGTGAAGGAGGTGAAGGTACATCAGCACATTAAGCACATTCTACGTTGCTACCATCTTGTTTGAGAGATCATGGAGTGAGATGTCGTCGACCTTCAAAAGATCGATGGAAAGAAGAACGTGGCCGACCCCTTTACTAAAGTCCTCGAAATCAAAGAGTTCGACAATCATAAATGGAAGATAAGTATTCGATACTATTCTGAATGGCTTTAGTCTAAGTGAGAGTTATTGGAAATTATATCCTAAAGCCAATCATTTAGATTATAGATGGTTGAGCTAATTATAAAAATGCACTTAAATTTTTAATGAATAAAATTATTATTTTGGCATTTCATCACTTTTATGCATCTTCCTGTCATGAACTCTTCTATGATGAAGTTCTTAGGACTATTTAGACTTGACAAAGTAGGATTTATCATTTAGTCCTTAAATTTTTTTGCGACCAAATGATACATTCTTATCTAGGACGACAATGTATCGAGTGTAGATTATTGTATGCCATATATATTGGTTGCCTCTTAACCAAGGAGTATGAAGTACTGGTATGGCATGCAGGTGAAGTGTAAGGATACATTTCACTGAATATGATCCAATTATGGAGCTCTCTGCTATCAAGAATTGCTCGCAAAAGATATGGATATAAGTATCACTTAGACCTTAGATCACCATAGTGACTTGCAAGCAACTCACTGCACTTAGGTACCGGACTACCTAAATTTCTAATTCAACAATGGAAAGCTACTAGGTGTAGTCAAGTACTTGTTTAGTCGGTGTGTGAGTCAAGATGGAATTGACCTCTCTAAGTATTGGAGCAGATGCATCACCGTATTTCAATTTAGCAAAATCTTGGCCGAAATAGTCCATTCAAAAGATACTGAATTTTGAAATACAGTGTAGATGATTTTTTAGGATTGACAGTTAAATCCTAGATCATCTTTTGAGCATTAAGATCAAGGAGATAAATTATACAGTAACCATATGCCACAGGTTCGTCGATGTTGCATTATAACTATTCGACTTATCCGGACATCGAGTACCATTACTAGATGGTCTTATCGATTGATACAGAAAATTAATTTCTATGCTATGGGCTTAGGATTCGAACATATGGGGTCATACACAATTGGATTTCCTACTTGATATAATGGCTGATTAAGAGTTCCAATGGTCCAGAACTCTATGGTCGAGAGTCTCACCGGATTAGGACTCTGTGACCAAGAGTCTTATTGGACTGAAACTCTATGACCATGAGTCCCACTAGACTGAGACTCTAAGTCCTACATGTCTGAGACTCTATAATCAAGAGTTTTACTGATCTGAGACTCTGTGACCATGAGTTTCATTCATTTGGGATACTGAGTTCAAGTGTTTCATTAATTTGGGACTCTTCAAGAGTTTCATATAGATGGGACTCTGTTACCCAGACATCCATTCGATTGAGACTCTATATTTATTAAAGAATTAATTAATAATTTGATTATTGATTAGCTTAATTTGATTGAGTGATGAGGATTTGATCAAATCTAATTGAATTTAATTCGATTGGGTTTGACCCGATTAGGTTATGTGATGACCTAATCACTGTGGAAGATTCGATCTTGATTTAATCAGGACCTAGACCTAATTAATTTTTAATTTAATTAGAATTTTATTAGATTGGGTCAAGCTTAATTTGATTAGGTTTGACCTAGTCTAATTAGGTCTGAAAAATTGATTTGGTTGAAACTAATTTGGAACAATTCAAAGCAAGTTTAAATTTTAAACTCCCTACACCACCTTTGACTTTTCCACACACTCTCTCATGCACACTTTGGTTTGCATGAGATTTCCCATGGCAGAAACATTGTGTGCACCTCCTCTCTATTCTCTCTTTGACCTGGTCCAAGTGTTGGACCGGTTCAAATGAAATTGAATTTCGAATTCAATTGTTGGTTGGAGGTTGAAACAAATTCAACCTTATCTATTCCCTTCTCCACACCATTCTCCTTTTGTTGCTCAATTTTTGATGTTTATGGGACATGCATGCATAGAAGGAAAGTCCTTCTGCATGTCATTTAGGTGGTATTGGCATTGGGAATGGGATTTGGACTCGCTTGAATTTTGAATTCAAGCAAGTGGTTGAAACTACTCTAACAATCCTATCTTATGCTTTCTCAAGTGCAATTCACATCTTATGTCACCCATTAAGAAAGGATTTTTTTATAAACGTGTGAGAATGTGAGATAGAGTTCGTGAGAGAGAAATCTAGGGGAGGGGTGCTTCTTATCTAGGCATGAGAATTTTCCAAACAGGAAAAGGAAGTGTCCTGTGCCACTCTATTATTCCCACATGCCACACTTCTAAATTTTTTATTTTTCTTGTCGCTCATCTAAAAAATTCAAAAGTTTGTGCATAGGCAGAGGGAGAGTCCCTCTACCCATGAAAATGTATTTCATAGGAAAACTCAAAAGGGAGTGGGCATGAGAGTGATTCCGGATATCAAGGTTTTTAGTGTATGCAAAACCATAGAGTTGGGACTCAGGATTCGGGTGGAGAGATTGAGCACTGTGAGTGCCCGCTCACCACCAAATTTGATACACCATCTCATCATCCTCCAAAGTCCATCTTCTAATTTTTTGGGGCATCTAGAAGATCAAAAGGAAGATGATCAATTGGATCGATCGTATTTAGTTATCGAAGGCCCCGGTGAGGAGCTAGCACTCCGATGGAGTTGGTTTAGATTAGGAGCTCTATATGTACCAACCATAGAAGCCAGACAAGTGTGCAGCTATAGTGCAATGAGAGAGATTCTTTCAGTGGATTTAGATCATGGAGATCTATTATGTTCTGAACACAAGTCGATCAACGCATATAATTTACTGATCGATCGTATTTAAATTTTCTATAACATATTAGCATGTTTAGATCTTGAGTAGGATTTATTGATCTGATCATAGCATGCTTAAAATTAATAGTAGATTAAGTTTGCTTCCACTATAAATTTTATTCAAAAAAGTTTCAAAATTGCATGCTTTAATCCTGCTCGATTTTCTTCAATGGTATCAGAGCAAGGTTTGCATGACATATTTTAATATGTAATCAAAAAAATTAAATGCATGCATATTTGATATGTTTAGAATTAAGTAGCAAGTAATCTAATTGAGAAGATTGCCATGGCCATCCGGTCATAAGAAAAAAGTAGGATTTAAAGACCCTCTCCTCTCATTCGATGGGATTCTCCTATGGCATGTTGGGGTATTGCTGTGGTTATTGCTCTTGCAGATGAAGCAGTGAAAGGTTTTATTGAAATAGTTTCAATCTGATAATTAAACATGAATTGTTAAATTAGATATAAATTAATTCATGGTTGAATTATATTTTATTTTCTATTATAAAACTCGCAATAGATTGCTGTTTATGAAATGAGCTAACCCATTTATAAAATGAGTCAACCCATTTAGTGAATAGAAAATAAAAATCTTTGAAAATTTTAAAATTATTTTTGAAATATCGAACCCTATCCCATCAGCCTAAAACTTAATTGAAAATTAAGTGTTGTCTCATAGGATTTAGAATTGAGAATTAAAGATTCTTAGACATTTGCATAAGCTGTAGGTTAATGGGCTAGATAAATTAGGTCCATTAATTGGATTAGACCTAAGGTTAGTTAAAGAATGAACTAAACTAGAGTAATTAATCAAATCTAACCAAATGTTGAATTAGATTAAGTCAAGGACACTCTAGATTCAACTTCAATAGTTGTAGTTGGATGAGTCTATGTCTTTAACAAAGACCAAAATAGACTTGATTCATGGCTACGCGGTCGAGCTTGTAATCAGTAGATTGATCAGATTGAACCTAATTAATCGGTTGGTGTCTAAGATAAGTTTGGCAGTCAAGATTAGTGATTTTTAATTGAGAGCTACTCGTACTAATTTGATCTTTGATGAGTTAATCACATATCCCTTCCATTGATCTCACTTACCTGATCGATATGGTCGATTAGGATTTGATTAGATCACTTAGTGATTCGAGCTGACCCATGTCACTAGAAATTAATTTGACTAATTTCAATTAGTAAGACTGAATTAGGTGCCCATGGATCTATATTAATTCTAATCCTAACCTATTGACTTAGTAAAGTCAGTAAGAGGATTTGACTTGGTGAAGTCAGTGGGAGTTAATTGGTCTGTGTCCTTTCTATTTTTAAATCACATGTAATCTAAATTTTCTAAATTATTAGATTCTTAAAAATGATAAAGTTATGGCGATAATAGAGTCATAGCCTCCCATTAAGGTGAATAGTAATGAGTCCAATTTACTAGGTGGACATTGGAGGTGCCTTACACTTGGTGTTCAATTGGATGTTGGAATTACTATACATTAAATGATAATTAGGTTACACTCTCTGAATAGTAATTAGGTTGGCCAGAGCTTTTCTCAGGTCTGATTTTCATTCATTTGATGTACCGAACTCAATCATGTTAATGGTTGGACCTAACCAAACCTTTTTAGTGGAGGCCAAAGTCTACTGAATTAATTTTTAGGGTAAAACCTAAAATACTAAAAATTATTTAGAAAAATAATTATTGTGAACCTACCTATAGATGCAAATGGGTTGGCTAGAGCTTTCTTCGGGCCCATCTGTAGTCTATGTGGATTTCAGTATCCACTAAAGAGTTAGTATAATTCCTTAAATTAGAGGTAAAGGCTACCAATTCATTAAAACAGTGGGAGAACCATTTGTCCTTAGGATTAAATAATTTGAGTACTAATATGATCTTATATTTTTCTTTCAGATAAATAGAATGACTAATGTAAGTCCGCTCCATTTACTGTTGGATAGTGATAAGCATTTAGGACCTGAATATGAGAGGCCTAGTGTCGACTCTAATTTGGTAGACCCAAAGAGGAATGGTCCTCTTGACCTGAATAGGCTGAATAGGAGAAATCAATAAGTTGTTGTTGCTCAAGACTATTATATGATAACACCTTGCAATTTCTCCGTTTGTGATATATCTACCTAAATATTAAATAACGAGAGTCCAATTCACATATGCAATTTATTGCGTAGACTTCAAATTGATAAAAAGTTTGAGAATGATGATAGATTTCTTAATGTTGGGGATGGAAGTAAAGTTTCAGTCCTAGCATTGAAAACTCTTGAGCTTGTTTTCAAAAATAATAATATCATTTTAAGTGACTGTCACTATTGTCTATCTTTTATGATGAACATAATATCTATTGGAATTCTGACCCAAAATGATTATTATTTATTAATAAAAAAAATATTATAATATCATTATAAATGATATTATAGTAATGTGAGAATAATTAAGAAATGATATTTATGTTTTATCACAGTCTATTTATGTAATGTACACATTAAATAAATGTCCTAAACTAGATCATGTCTCCAATGCCTATCTTTGGCACTATCAGCTAGGTCATATAAACAAGAATAAGATCAATAGGTTAGTCAAGAAGTATATCCTTGATATCGATGATTGTGAATCATTGACTACCTGTGAGTCCTGCCTTCTTGGTAAGATGACCAAATCATCTTTTACTGAAAAGGATGAATGGGCCATTAAGCTTCTGGATTTAGTACACACTGATGTATGTGGACCTATGAACATATTTGCTAAAGATGGGTATTACTACTTTATTACATTTATTGATGATCTATCGAGGTATGGGTATGTCTATCTTATGAAGAGTAAATCTGATTCATTTGAAATGTTCAAACGATATCAAAATAAGATAGAAAAATAACTTAAAAAGAGTATTAAAACTCTTTGATCAGACCGAGGAGGTGAATATCTTTTCAACAAGTTTTTGATATATTTAGAAAAGAATGGGATTCTCTCATAATAGACCCCTCCTGGAATACCATAGCATAATGGTGTATCCAAAAGAAGAAATCAAATCTTATTGGACATGGCTTGATCCATGATGGGATTTGAAAATCTACCAATTATTTCCTGGGGTTATGCACTTAAGACTGCTTGTTATATTTTGAACACTATTTTGAATAAGTCTATTGTGAAGACTCCATATGAGATATGGGCTGAACGTAGGCCGACACTCTCTCACTTTAGAATTTGGGGATATTCGATGTTGACTCACTGATTGATTTTGATGATTCCATAATATTAAGTATAAATAATACTAATCATGTATTTCAAGAATATATGTAGGTCTTTTTAGGTATTCAAATTGAAGAAATTAATCCAAGAAAAGATCCACATAAAAATCATCAAGTCAAGAGCTTCAAGAAAATTAAATCGATAAACATCCTTGAAGAAGGGTAAAATTATAATTTTATAAAATTAGAGAAAATCTATTTTGGTAGCCTTAAAAATAAGTTTAGAAGATTTTTGATCTTTCGGAAGCAGTCCCATAATTTTTGCATGCATAAATTAGAAGAAAATCAAATTTTACCAAAAGAATCAATCCAAGGGACAATCCCTAGGTCATCCTCTTTTGAAATGGGTTGCTCGGCATGCTTGGCATGCAAACCGGGCCAACCCAGTCTGAGACGAGCCAACCTAGTCTCAGTGGAAGCAAAAAATAGAAAGTATAGAAAGCTAATTTTTTCAAGAACTAGGGGACTAAGCCGACCCAGCTATAAACTGAGCCGATCCAGTTAGGACTGAGCCAATCTAATAAAAGACTAAGTCAATCCAGTGATCGAAATGGCTAGTTTCTGCAACTTTTTGTAATGGCTAGTTTTTCACTCCAACGACTATTTTAGCCCTTCCAACAGCCAAAACTCCTTCTTCAGCCATCACAAAGAGTATAAAAGGCTAGAAAAATATTTAAAAAATAAGATTAAGTGGATTAAAAGTAGGTATTATTAAAATAGTGAGGTTCATTGAATATCAAAAGAAAAAGAGAGAAAAGAGAGGATCTTGTGAATCAAATTTAGAGAGCTTCAAAGTGTGATCATCCTCATACATTCAAGCTTCCTCTCAGCCTTTAAAGGAGAGAATACTAAACTTCAAGAGCCATCTTTCAGCCTCTCCATCGAGCTTCAAAAGAGTTTCTTTTTATTTTTTATTCTTGTGCTAAATTTTTATATTTGTATCTTTATTTCTTTACAAGTTTCTTTGGAGAAAAAAAACTTGAGGTGTAGGTTAGTCCAAGCCAAAAATTGGATGGTATAAAAATTATGGTTGGTGCTCCTAGGTTAAAACCAACTGGGTTGATAGTGAATCTGAAAAACTATCGATGTAGGATTGTGATTGGTGAGCCCGACAAAATCAATTAGATTTGTTTATGATCCCAGGTCAAAATAAATGCACTATAATCTAGAATTATAGTAGAATTCCCAAGGAGAGATTGGAGAGTGGATGTAGGTGCGGGGTTGCATCGGACCATTATAAAATTCTTATGTGTTTGATTGTACTTTTGCTTTATTTGCTTTACATATTTGCATTAATTAGTTGCTTTTAATTTCATTGCTACACATTGCTCATTCACCATAAAGCATTCAAGTTTCTTTTAATTAGAAGCACATATTAGCATTAGAGTTTAAATTGGCTAAACTTTTTAGAAACCCAATTCACCCCTCCCTCTTGGATAGCCATACTTGGGCAACAAGTGATATCAGAGCAGGTGCTCTAATATTTATTTGTTGACCTAGCGGTCAAAAGGCAAAAGATCTTAGCAACCCAAAATAGAAGCTCTATTTAATGAAGGCCATTCCATTGATCAACCCCCACTGTTTGATGGCTCAAATTATACTTATTGAAAAGCTAGGATAAAAAATTTTCATACAAGTACATGACTATAACCTATGAAATATCATTATTAATGGCCCCCACACACACAATGCATTGATTGTTGATAAAGAAACAATCCAACTAAATGCTAAAGCCATGAATATACTTTATTGCTCTTTGGATTTAAATATATTTAATATAATTTCTTCATGTATTTCAGTGAATTAGGTATGGGAGAAATTGAAAATGATTTATGGGAGAGCAAATCAAGAAGAAGAACCAAGCTCCCAAGAAGTTAAGGAAGCTAACCCCAATCTATGCCTCATGGCTCATGAGGATGGAAAGAAAAAGAAGAAGAAAAGATAAAGGAAAAAAAAAAGTTTTGATTAAGGGGGAGCAAGGCATAGAAAAGAAAAATGAGGAAGAGAAAGAAGGTATCATCAATCATTGCCTCATGGCTAATGCAAATGAGGTAAATCTTGAAAATTCTTTCGACTTTATATTTGATGAATTATATGAAGCTTTTAATGAATTAATGGATGATTTTGGAAAATTAAGACTGAAAAATAAACAATTCAAAAAGTTAAATTTTCTCTTAGCTAATGAAAGATTAAATTATTAATTAAAAAAAGATATTTTGGAAAAAAAATAATGCTTTAGCTAAAGAAAAGGAAGAACTTTTCAAATCCAAAAAAAACTTTAGTTAAAGAAAAGAATAAACTCTTAATTGAAAAAGATGATTTCATGAAAGAAAAGAATTCATTTAGTAAAGAAAAAGAAAATCATTCAAATTCTAAAAAATCTCTTATGGAAGAGAACTCAAAACTAAGAAAAAAGATTGAAAGATTGAAGCCTATGCTTAACAAGTTTACAATTGGCTCTCAAAAGCTTCAATCTATTTTGATCAATCAAAAAGCTATTTTCGATAAAACTAGAATTGGCTATAATTCATTAAGAAAATAAAAATTTATAAATAACATATTTAGCAGAGCTTATTCTCAAAATCATTCTATAGTTTGCTTTAAATGCAATAAAGTAGGTCATAAAATTTCTGAATGTAATATTAAGAAAATTGGTCATACTTTAGTTAAACAAATTTGGGTTCCAAAAGAAAGCAGGTGCTCTAACCTTAATAGATCCAAGATGGCTTAGGTACCAAAATCTAGAAAGTGATTTTTGCAGGTACACCAAGGATCCAATGAAATAAAAAGAAAAAAATATTTTGATGGATGCCTTGAAAATGAAATTAGATGGGTGATGATGTTTTGATAAAATCTAAACTTCTCGCACATCCTGCCATCATTATTTAGTAAATATATTTTAATTATTAATTAGTATAATTATTGAGTATGTTTGATTGACTTTGATGATTTATTATTGCTTATAATGACCATACTCTATGAATTGAAAGTTTGAATGATTTGTTTCATGTTTTGATAAGTATGATTAATTTTGATGCTTATAATGATTTGAATGTTTTGGTTTTCTAAGTTAATATGCTCTCCTGTATATATTATGCTATGGATGAAATAGTTTATTTTAAAATTTAGCATAATATTTTAAGTCTCTCCATATCAATTTTATAATTAATGAATTTAAATTAAAAGATGCTTATTGGATATGAATGTTTAAATTGCTAAACCAACAAGAGAAACTAATTTTTGGCATTCCTCCATAAAATGCTTAGATATTGAGATTCTCCTAGAAAGTGCATGACTTAAGTACTTAAAAATAAGACATTCAATTAATACAAGATCAAGTACTTGAAGTGTTAATTTAAATTATATCTTAGGTTAACCCCTAAAGATTTCAAAATGCCCTAGTTGAATTGAACACATAAAGCCTTCATCTAGTTTCTCCTTGATTTGATCTTATCCTATTTGATCATCGAAACCTCTCAATTGACTAATTTTTGATTTTTCAAATTGATTTGAATATTTTTCTTGATTATTGATTTGGTTGCCTTTCCCTATCTTAAAAGAGAATTTTTTTTTATATGAATATTCATACTTTATTCTGATTGAATGATTTTGAAAATTGAATTTGAGAAATAGTTGTCTTGAATCCTTTGAAGTTGATATCAAGCAAGATGTTGCAAGAAAGTTACCATTTATTATTAAAACTAAACTTTTAAAGAAGACTTAGTTTTAAGTAATTGGTATCAAATAGTATACTATTTGCTATGTATTTGATTGATTTATCTTTTGGCAAAAAAAGAAAAATATCTTTATTTCAAATATGATTTTGCACAGCTATATGTTTGATATAATATCATTTGAAATAAATTCAAAAATATATACCTTTTCTGAATCTATAATTGCTTGATATTTTTTAAAAAAAGAAAAAAAAAGTTCCATGCAGAAATTTAAAAATTTAGGACTTTCTCAAATCATTATCCCATACAAGAAAGAAGGACCAAGCTTCAAAATAATCCTTGAATTTCTAAAGCAAGAATGAATTTTAATTGTATAGAAAATTAAGAGATTGGTCTGAGAAATTTCTTATTCTTTTGATCTATTTGAACTCAGTTCAAGAATTCTTTGGAAACATAATATTTATGATTGAAAATTTAGACTCAGAAGTTTGAAGTGTCAATATTATATTGGATGATATAAGATTAGCTTGGATACTAAGGATATTAATTAATGGACTGAAAATTTATCTGCTTCTTGAATTTGCCCACCTACCTTGGATCAGCAAGAGAATTTTATGGTTGCATAAAAATAAGAGTTGAAGGTCTAATTTTCAAAGTAAAAGGGATGTAGATTGAGATGAATGTTAATAATATTGGATGCATGCTAGGAGTACCTTAGATTGTCTCAAGTAGTAATATATTTAAACATTATGTTAGTTTGAGATAATGTCAAAGGCATTAAGGATATCAATGCCAATCAGCTGAGTGTAGAAATGGGACTACTATGACCAATAGAATCTTCTTCATATGTATACCTACACTCATGGTATAATAGATGTCAGGATTGAGGATGTAGTAGTTTAGACAAAAGTAGCTCTACCTCCATGGATCAATTATTTGAAAAGGACTTTAAAATTAAAAATATCTTTCAAATTTAGAAAAATTGAATGTAGTAGTTAAATTCATGTTTAATATGCTTGATTTGAAAAATAAGAAGAGTGATATTATCTAGCTTTGATTGAAAATTCTAATTACCTTATTTTGAGTCTTAATATGATGATTTCATTTGATCTATATGCCTTTGATTTGATTATCAAATCATTTTTGAAAACTATTTGGAGTGAAAAGAAGTTTGAGATATATTCTTACTCCAAATAAATTGATTTTGATACATTCTTATAATTTTGAAACTCATTAATAAATATAATACTTAACTATCAAAACTTTTATAATTTTTATCAAATAGCACATCATTGTCTTACACTTCAATGCTTTATCTTTTAGCAAGAATAAAAGAATATCCTTATCTCAAATCTAATTTTGCAAAGCTATATTCTTGATGTTACATCATTTGAGATAAATCCAAAAAGTTCTTATTTTTTCTAAACTTAATTACCTGGTATTTCATTAAAAAAAAAAAAGGATGAAATAATCTTTCAAAGAATAATAGAAGATCTATTTATTATTTATCTTAGATGATTTGTTGATATTAATTCAAAATAATTTATCACAGTTTAAAATTCTCAAAATGGTTTGAATTTTAGATCAAGTTGTTATTTGATTTTATTTTCAAAGCTATTAAAATAAAAGAAGATTTTTTTTGGTATCAAGAAGATTCTTCTTAAGAAATTTCTCATACTTGATATCATTAGTCTCATTCTTGTCTTGAACTTTATTATATCTTTTTGAAAAAAAGAGAAGAATATTTTAAATAGAATATCTCTTTATGATTTATTTTGGATGATTTGTTGATATCAATTCAAATTAACTTATCAAGATAATTTGATCTGAATTTAAATTGATTCATCTTTTTTAATAAAAAATTTCAATGATTGATATCAAATAGATCATTATCATCTTGTATTCTACTGCTTTATCTTTAACAAAAAGAAGAAAATATCCTTGCATATAATCTGGTTTGCATGAATATATTCTTGATATTATATCTTGAGATAAATTATAAAATTGATATATTTATGCTTCAAATTGATTGATACTACTTAAGAAGAGAAAGAGATATTTTTTAAAAAATTAAACAAATCTCTAAATGATATATCCATTTGGGATTAAATAGCTTATAATATGTCTTATATTTTATTGATTTATCTTTTGGCAAAAAAATAGTTGTTTTGTCTCAAATATGAATTTTCATGCCTATATTCTTGCTATTATAATATTTGAGATAAATTCTTATGATACATTTTTGAATGATTTAATTTAATATCAAAGTGAAGAGAAGTATTTTCAAGATTATATTATTCAAATTTTTGAAGTCTAAAGTTCTTATTAATTAAAATTATGAAGTACATATACATGGCATACTTTTAGATTTTAATGGATTGTTATCATTGTAAACATCTTTTGAAGCAAGTAAAAAGTAAATTTTTGAAAAATTTAGTTTCTACATGAGTGAATGCTATGTTTATTTAAATTAAATGCATAATTTAATACTTAATTCACTCAATTGATGCTTGCTCTCTTAAAATTTTATTTAATTTAAAAATAGCTTTGTTTGCAAAATTAAGGAGAGAAAACACCAAAGATAAAATGATTACTAACTTGATATCAATAAAATTTAAAAATTTAAGCTTAAGAGATAAATTTGTATTAATTAAAGATTAATGTGGTATCAATTAAATGTGCTTAACTTGAAAGAAAAAGGAGGAGTAACAAAAATTATAAAGCTTATGCATGCAAATTTTTTTTAAAAAAAATGAAAGATAATGCTAAAGAATGAAAATATGTATATATATATATATCAATTTGATAATCTAAATTTAAAATATGCTTATTTTGAAATAAAGAGGGAGAGAAAGTTGAAAAAAAATCAATCCAGCTATTAGTATGAAAAGCAGGAGGAGAGATATTTTCTAATTTAATTTGATTAAAAATATTAATAAATTTATGATCTTAAATTCTCAATCAATTATCTTATTTTGAGTTTTATTAATTTTAAATCAAATGCCTTATAGTCTTTTCAATTTGTGCTTTCATGTATTTATTCAATTCAATTTACTTGATTTAAAGTACTATAAATTTAAAATAGTGTCAGACAAATAAATTATTCTTCAATAATTAAAAATTGCTTAAAGTGGTATCATTAATATGCCAGTTTTATATTTTGATATATATGATTTGATAGCCTAATCATTTTTGATAATCAATTGAAGTTAAATTGAATTTAAAAATCCTTATAAAATCATATGTATCAAAGTAATTTTTACTTAAGAAATAAATTTGAGAAAGTAATTCTTATTTACTTTGACACTATAATTGATTTACTCGATATATTCTCAATACATTTTTTTCTAAATTTAAATTATGGATTTTCATTAAGAAAAGGAATGAATAAATATTGATGTGCATATTATGCTTGAATTTATGGTCAAATCTTATGAAAAGCTCTATTCCTCTTAAAGATTAAAAGTATATCTTTGAAAATCTGATTAAAAAGTCATATTCATTCCAAAAAAAAAGGAAGGGGAGGAGAGTCTTTAATATTTTTATTCAAGCTAATTTTGAAAAGAAAGAAATAATCATTCAAAAGGAGAGATGATTAATTTGATTTGACTTTCTGAATTTGATACATCTCTCAATTTAATGCCTTAATGTTGATTTTGATAATTTTTTTGTTTTTTCCCATGAGCTTTTTGATGTTGTCAAAAAGAGGGAAAGGTATATTGAGTATATGCTTAAAGAATTAATACATAAGAAACTCAATGAATTTCTTGCTTGGAACCTTAATACTCATTGATTTGACTTAAAATATTATTTTGATATGAGTATATAAATTATGTAAAATATTATTTGGAGTTTCTATGAAGTACGCATTTATATTTGTGTATATTCTCACTTCATATTTTATACTAGCCAGTTAGTTGAAATACATTAATTTTATTTTTGTGCATATACTCAAAGTTTTGTCATCATCAAAAAGAAAGAGATTGTTGACTTACTGATTGATTTTGATGATTCTAAAATATTGAGTATAAATAATACTAATCATGTATTTCAAGAATGTATGTAGGTCTTTTCATGTGTTCAAATTGAAGAAATTAATCCAAAAAAAGATCCACACAAAAATTACAAAGTCAAGAGCTTCAAGAAAATTGAATTAATAAACATCCTTAAAGAAGGATAAAATTATAATTTACAAGTTAGAGAAAATCTATTTTGGAAGCCTCAAGAACAAGCTTAGAAGATTTCTAATCTTTTGAAAGCAATCTCATAATTTTTGGATGCATAAATTGGAAGAAAATTAAATTTTAGCAAAAGGGTCAGCCCAAGGGATGATCCCTAGGTCATCCATTTTCAAAATGGGTTGCTCGGCATGCAAACTAAGCCAACCTAGTCTGAGACTGAGCCGACCTAGTCTTAGTGGAAGTAAAAGATAGAAAGTACAGAAAGCTAATTTTTTCAAGAATCAGGGGACTGAGCCAACTTAGCTATAAATTGAGCCAATCCAGTCAAAAACTGAGCCAACCTAGTGATTGTAATGGCTAGTTTCTGCAGCATTTTGTTACGACTAGTTTTTTACTCCAACGACTATTTTAGCCCTTCCAACAGTCAAAACTTCTTCTTCAGCCATCACAAAGAGTATAAAAGGCTAGAGAAACATTTGAAAAATAAGATTAAGTGGATTGAAAGTAGATATCATTAAAATAGTGAGGTTCATTGAATATCAAAAGAAAAAAAGAGAAAAGAGAGGACCTTGTGCATCAAATTCAGAGAGCTTCAACGTGTGATCATCCTCATTCATTCAAGCTTCCTCTCAGCCTTCAAAGGAGAGAATACTAAGCTTCAAGAGCCATCTTTTAGCCTCTCCATCGAGCTTCAAAAGAGTTTCTTTTTGTTTTTTGTTCTTGTGCTGAATTTTTATATTTGTATCTTTGTTTCTTTACAAGTTTCTTTGGGGGAAAAAAACTTGGGGTGTAAGTTTATCCAAGCCAAAAATTGGATGATGTAAAGGTTGTGGTTGGTACTCCTAGGTTAAAATCAACTGTATTGATAGTGAACCCAAAAAACTATTAGTGTAGGATTATGGTTGGTGAGCCTGGCAAAACCAACTAGGTTTGTTTGTGATCCTGGGTTAAAATAAATGCACTGTAATCTAGGATTATAGTAAAATTTCTAAGGAGAGCTTAGGAAGTGGACGTAGGTGCGGGGTTGCACCAAACCACTATAAAATCCTTATGTATTTAATTATGCTTTTGCTTTATTTGCTTTACATATTTGCATTAATTAGTTGCTTTTAATTTCGTTGCTACACATTTCTCATTCACCATAAAGCATTCAAGTTTCTTTTAATTAGAATCACATATTAGCATTAGAGTTTAAATTGGCCAAACTTTTTAGAAACCCAATTCACCCCCTCCTTTTGGGTAGCCATACCTGGGCAACATCCGACTTATGTCAAACATTTGCAGCTAGAAAAGCTTGAACCTAGGTTTGATTAATGCTTGTTCATAGGGTATCCCAAAGAAATTAGGGGTTATTACTTCTACCTTATTGAAGAACAAAAGATGTTCATCAGTAATAGAGCAGTCTTTTTTGAAACAAAGTTTCTTAGGAAAGGAACTGCTGCCTCTGATATTGAACTTAGTGAAGTTTGATAGGTGGAAGAACCGACATATTCTAGTAAACCTGCAAAATTGGATTTGATAAGATCAAATCCAGAATCCTTTGAAGAGGCATCCTTAGGAAGATTCGGTAGAGTACCACATCAACCGGATAGATACTATAATTTCTTATTATGGGATGGTGATCCTATCTAACTCGATCGAAATGATGAGGATCCAATCACCTACATGGATGCCATGCAGAGTTCTGACTTCGATAAATGCCTGAAAGTCATGAAGTCCAAAATAGAATCCATGAAGATCAATAATGTATGGACATTGGTTGATCCTCCTGAAGGGATAAAATTCATTGGGTGTAAATAGATTTTCGAAAGAAAAAAGAGTGCAGACGGAAAGGTGAAGATCTATAAAGCCCATCTGGTTGCCAAGAGATATCATCAGTGTTATGGTATTGTCTATGATGAGACATTTTCTTCGATGGCAATGCTTAAATTTATTCAGATTATGCTTGCGATAGTGGCATACCTAAACTATGAGATCTGATAAATGGATGTGAAGATAGCTTTCCTAAATGAAGAGCTGGATGAAGAGGTGTATATGATACAGTCTGAGGGTTTCACATCCACAGACGAGTCCAAGGTGTGAAAGAGTCAGAGATTTATTTATGGATTGAAGTAAGCATCTCGAAGTTGGAACATGCATTTTGATAAAGTGATCAAAACGTATAGCTTCGTTATGAATGGAGAGAAATTTTGCAAGTACAAATGGGCTAATGGTTCTGTATTTGTATTTCTTGTATTGTATATGGATGATATTCTCTTAATCAAGAATGACATCCCTATACTATAGGAAATAAAAATTTGACCATCGTCTTAGTTCTTTATGAAGGACTTGAAAGAAGCATCGTACATCCTAGGGATGAAGATCTATAGGGATAGATCTAAAAGATAGCTTGGATTATCTGAGTCCACATACATCGATATCATGCTGAAGAGGTTCAGCATGGCGAATTTCAAGAAAAGCTATCTTCGGATAGGCCATGGAATAATTACTCTCTTGAAGAGGGATTGTTCGATAATTTCTCAAGAGAGAGAGCATATGAGTAGAATACCATATGCTTTGATAGTGGGTTCTATTATGTACACCATGATATGTACGAGATTGGATGTGGCATACTCACTAGGAATAGTGAGTAGATATCAGTCTGATCCAGATGAGAATCACTGAAAGGTTGTAAAGACAATCCTAGAGTATTTGAGAAATACTAAAGATTAGTGGCTTATCTATGGAGATGCTGACTTGAACTTTGGAATACACTAATTTTAGTTTTTAGTCGAATCATGATGATAGCAAGAGTGTGTCAGATTATGTATTTATTTTGAATGATAGAGCGGTCTGCTGGAAGAGTTTCAAGCAGCACACTATGGCCGATGCTGTATGCGAGGCAGAGTATGTCATAATATTCGATGCTGTGAAGAAAGCTGTGTAGCTGTGGAAATTCATCGACGAGCTGGGAGTGGCACCCTCCTTAGATGGTCCAGTTCTGCATTAGTATGACAGCACTGGAGCCATAGCTTAAGCAAAGGAGTTGAAGACACATTAGCACACCAAGCACATTCTGCATTGCTACCACCTTGTTTGAGAGATCGTGGAGCGAGGTGACGTTGACCTTCAGAAGATCGACGGAAAGAAGAATGTGGCCGACCTCTTTACTAAAGCCCTCGAAATCAAAGAGTTTGACAATCACAAATGGAAGTGGGTATTCGATACTGTTCCAAATGGCTTTAGTCTAAGTGGGAGTTGTTGGGAATTGTATCCTAAAGCTAATTATTTAGGTTATAGATGGTTGAGCTAATTGTAAAAATGTACTTAAATTTTTCATGAATAAAATTATTATTGTGGTATTTCATCACTTTTATGCATCTTCCTGTAATGAACTCTTCTGTGATGAAGTCCTTAGGACTATTTAGACTCGACAAAGGAGGATTTGTCATTTAGTCCTTAAACTTATTCGCGACCAAATGATACATTGTTACCTAGGATGACAACATATTGAGTGTAGGTCATTGTGTGCCATATATGTTGGTTGTTCTCTTAACCAAGGAGTATGAAGTACTGGTATGGCATGCAGATGAAGTGTAAGGGTATATTTCACTGAACATGACCCAATTACGGAGTTCTCTGTTGTCAAGAGTTACTCGTGAAGGATATGGATATAAGTGTTCCTTAGACCTTAGATCATCTTGGTGACTTGCAAGCAACTCACTACACTTAGGTATCGAACTATTTGAATTTCTAATTTAGTGATGGAAGGCTACTGGATGCAGTCAAGTACTTATTTAATCGGTGTGTGAGTCAAGATGGGATTGACCCTTCCAAGTGTTGGAGCTGATGCATCAATGTATTTCAATTTAGCAAAATCTCGATCAGTGTAGTCCATTCGATGGATGCTAAATTTTGAAATATATTATAGATGATTTTTTTGGGTTGATAGTTAAACTCTAGATCATCTTTTGAGAATTGAGGTCAAAGGGATGAATTATATGATAACTATATGCCACAAGTTCATCAATGTTGCATTATGACTATTTGACCTATCTAGACGTTGGATACCATTGCTAGATAGTCACATCGATTGGTATAGAAAATTGATTCCTATGTTACCGACTTAGGATTCGAACCTATAGGATCATACACAATAGAAGTTCCTACCTGATCTGATGGCTGATCAAGAGTCCTAATGGTTTGTGACTCTGTGATCGAGAGTTCCACTGGATCGGGACTCTGTGACCATGAATCCTAGTGGATTGAGACTCTGAGTCCTACATGTCTAGAACTCTTTGATTAAGAGTTCAATTAGTTTGAGACTTTGTGATCGTAAGGTTCATCTCTCTAGGTCACTAGGTTCAAGAGTACCACTGATTTGGGATTCTTCAAGAGTTTCATATAGATGGGCCTCTATTACCCAGACACCCATCCAATTGGGACTCTTTGTTTATTAAAGAATTAATTAGCAATTTGATTATTGATTAGCTAAATTTGATTGGATGATGAGGATTTATCAAATCTGGTTGAATTTGATTCGATTGGATTTGACTCGATTAGGTTATGTGATGACCTAATCGCTATGAAAGATTCGATCCTGATTTGATTAGAATCTGAATCTAATTAATTTTTAATTTAATTAAATTTTTATTAGGTTGGATCAAGCCTAATTTGGTTAGGTTTGACTTAGTCTAGTTTAGTTTAAAAAATTGGTTTGGTTGAAACCAATTTGGACCAATTCAAAGCAAGTTTGAATTTTAAACTCCCTACACCACCTTTGATTTTTCCACACCCTCTCTCATGCACACTTTGGTTTTGCATGAGATTTCTCATGCTAGAAATATTGTGTGCATCTCCTCTCTATTCTCTCTTTGACCTGGTCCAAGTGTTGGACTGGTACAAATGAAATTGAATTTCAAATTCAATTGTTGGTTGGAGGTTGAAACAAATTCAACCTTATCTATTCCCTTCTCCATGCCATTCTCCTTTTGTCACTCAATTTTTGATGTTTATGGGGCATGCACGTGTAGAAGGAAAGTCCTTTTGTGCATCATTTTGGTGGTATTGGTGTTGGGAATGGGATTTGGACTTGCTTGAATTTTGAATTCAAGCAAGTGGTTGAAACTACTCCAAACATCCTATCTTATCCTTTTTCAATCACAATTCACATCTTATGTTGCCCTTTAAGAAGGGATTTTTTTTGTGGATGTGTGAGAATGTGAGATAGAGTTTGTGAGAGAGAAATCCAAGGGAGGTGCACTTCTTATCTAGGCATGAGAATTTTCCAAATAGGAAAAGGAAGCATCCTGCGCCACTCTATTCTTCCCGCATGCCACACTTTTGATTTTTTTTTCTTATCGCTCACCTAAAAAATTCAAAAGGATGCACACAAGCAGAGGGAGAGTCTCTCTACCTATGAAAATTTATTTCATGGGAAAATTCAAAAGGGAGTGGGCATGAGAGTGATTTCGGATATCAAGATTTTTGGTGTGTGTAAAACCCTAGAGTTGGGACTCAAGGTTCGAGTGGAGAGATTGAGCACTGTGAGTGCTCGATTACCACCAAATTTAATACACCATCTCATCATCCTCCGAAGTCCATCTTTTAATTTTTTTTAGCATCTAGAAGATCAGAAAGAAAGTGATCGATTGGATTGATCTTGATCAGCCATTGAAGGCCCCGACTGGGAGCTGGCACTCCGGTGGAGCTGGTCGGGATCAGAAGCTCTATATGGACTAACCGTAGAGGCCAGACAAGTGTACGGCTATACTGCAATATGAGAAATTATTCTGATAGATTCAGATCATGGAGATCATTTACCCATGCATAGGTATTATATTCTGAACACAAGTCGATCAATGAATATGATTTGCTAATCGATCGCGTTTAAATTTTCTATAATATATTAGCATGTCTAGATCCTGAGTAGGATTTATTGATCTGATCATAGCATGCTTAGAATTAATAGTAGATTAATTTTTCTTCTACTATAAATTTTATTCAAAAAAGATTCAAAATTGCATGCTTTAATCCTGCTTGATTTCCTTTAAGAAGATGGTGGTCAATCAAGATCGACCGTCGAAGGCTCCAGCAAGGAGCTAGTACTCTAATAGAGCTGATCAAGATCAGGAGCTTCGTGTAGACTATTTGTAGATGCTAGACGACTGTGCAGCTACATCACGATGTGAGGAGCTTCTTCTCAACATTTTTAGATTGCAGAAATCGTCTACCTGTGCTCAAATATCGTATTCTGAATATGAGTTGGTCAGTAAATATGATTTATTGATCGAATATATTTATTTTTTTATTACATATATATATGTCTAGATCCTAGTTTAGGATTTTTATGATCAGATCATAGCATGCATAGATTAATATTAGATTAATGTTAGTCTTCTGCTATAATTTTACTTAAAAAAATTTTGAAATGCATGCCTAGAATCCTACACAATTTTCTATAGTGGTATCAGAGCGCTAGGTCGCATGACATGTTTCATATGTTAATTAGAAACATGAATGCTAGCATATATGATATGTATTATATCTAGATAACTTAGTAATCGAGAAAAAATAAGCCACCAAGCCATCCGGTCGTAAGAGATAAGTATGGTTTAAAGGCCATCCCCTTCCATTCGATGGGGATCTCTTATGGCGGTAGGAGTGCCACCATGAACTCATTCATTAAGATGAATTATGAAAGAATTTTTTTATTAAAATTATTTTAATTCAAAAATTAAATATGAATGGTTTTGGATTAGATCTAAAATGATTCATGGTTTAATTTTTCATTGTCCTTAATTTTCTATCTGAAACAAGCAATAAGTTATTGTTTATGAAATGAGCTGATCCATTTCTGAAATGAGTCAACCCATTTGGTGAATAGGAAATAGAAGGTCATAAAAATATTTTGTAAAATTTGAAAATGGTTTTCAAACATTGAACCCTAACCCATCAGTCTAAAAATATAATTAAAAATTAAGTGTTATCTCATAGGATCTAGAATTATGAATTAAAGATCCTAAGATAAAAGCATAAACTATGGGTTAAAGGGTTAGATGAATTAAGTTCGTTAATTGAGTTAGACCTAAGGTTAGTTAAAGAATAGACTTAACTAAGTAATTGATCAAATCTAACCAAGTATTGATTTAGATTAGGTCAAAGATACTCTAGATTTAGTTTTAATAGTTGTAGTTGGTCAAGTCCATATCTTTAACAAGAACCAAAATGAACTTGATTCATGGCTAAGCAGTCGAGCCCAAAATTACTAGATGGATCAAATTGAATCTAATTAACCAATTGGTGTCTAAGGTAAGTTTGACAATCTAGATCAGTGGTTTTTAATTGGGAGCTAATTGCACTGATTCGATCTTTGATGAGTTAATGGCATATCCCTTTCATTGATCTTACTTACCTGACCGACATGATCGATTAGAATTTGATTAGATCACTTAGTGATTCGAGCTGACTCATGTCAATTAAGAATCAATTTGACTGATTTCAATCAATAAGACTGGATTAGGTGCCCATGGACTGAAATTGATCCTAATTTTCATTTATTGACTTGGTGAAGTTAGTGGAAGGATTTAACTTAGTGAAGTCAGTGGGAGTAATTTGGTCCATGTCATCTCTATCCTTAAATCACATGTAATCTAAATTTTCTAAACTATTAGGTCCTTAAAAATGATAAAGTTATGGAGATAACTAAGTTATAAACTCCCATTAAGGTGGATGGCAATGAGTCTAATTTTTTAGGTGGATATTGGAGGTACCTTACATCTGGTGTTCATATGAATATTGAAATTACTATCCATCAAATGATAATTAGATCATACTCTCAAAATGATGATCAGGTTGGCCAAAGCTTTCCTCGGGCCTGGTCTTTATTCGTTTGATGCACCAAACTTAATCATATTAATGGTTGGACCTAACCAAACATTATTAGTGGAGGTCATAGCCTACTAAATTAGCTTCTGGGATAAAACTAAATTACTAAAAATTATTTTAAAAAATAATTAATTGTGAACCTACCTATAGATGCACATGGGTTGGCCAGAGCATTCCTTAGGCCTGTTTGTAGTCTATGTGGATTCTAGTACCCACTAAGGAATTAATATAATTTTTCAAATTGGAGGAAGAGGTTACTAAATATTCATAAAAATAATGAAAGGATCTTTAGACTAAAGTCCAAGTCTTTAGGATTAAATAATTCAAAGACTAATATACTCTAGTGTTTTCCTTTTAGTTAATAGAATGGCTAATGTTTGGTCACTCTATTCACTGTTGGATAGTGACAAGCTTTTATGACCTAATTTTAGGAAGTCTAGTATTGATCCTAATTAGGCAGATCTGAAGAGGAATTATCCTCTTGACTTGAATTGGCTGAATAGGAGAAATCAGCAAGGAGTTGCTGGTCAAGACTGTTATATGATAATATCTTGTAATTTCTCTGTTTGTGATACTTCTATCGGGTATTAGATATTGGAAGTCTAGTTCACATATGCAATTCATTGCATGGACTTCAATTGGGTAGAAAGTTTGAGAATGGTGAAAAATTTCTAAATATTGGACATGGAATGAATGTTCTAGTTCTAGCATTGGAAACTCTTGAGCTTATTTTGAAAATAAATAATTTTATTTTAAGTGACTATCACTACTATCCATCCTTTATGAAGAACATAATATGTATAGGACTTTTGGTTCAAGATGGTTATTATTTATCAATAAAAAAATATTATGATATTATTATAAATAATATTTTAATAATATAAAAATAATTAAAAAATAATATTTATGTTTTATCATAGTCTATTAGTGTAATGTACATGTTAAATAAATGTCCAAAACTAAACAGTGTCATCAATGTCTATCTTTGGCACTGTCGGCTCGATCATATAAACAAGAACAGAATTAACAGATTAGTCAAGGAGCGTATCCTTGACATTGATAATTATGAATCATTGACTATCTGTAAGTTCTATGTTCTTGGTAAGATGACCAAATCATCTTTTACTGAAAAAGATGAACGAGCTAGTAATCTTTTGGATCTAGTACATAGTGATGTATGTGGACCTATGAACACGTGCCAAAGATGGATACTACTACTTTATTATATTTACTGATGACCTATTTAAGTATGGGTACATCTATCTTATGAAGAGTAAATTCAATTCATTTGAAATATTCAAATGATATCATAATGAGATAGAGAAATAACTTAGGAAGAGTATTAAATCTCTTTGGTTAGACGAGAAGGTGAATACCTTTTTAATGAATTTTTGACATATCTAGAAGAGAATGGGATTCTCTCTCAATGGACCTCTCTTAGAACACTATAGTATAATAGTGTGTTTGAAAGGAGGAATCGAATTCTGTTAAACATGGTTCAATCATGATAGGATTTGTGAGTCTGCCATTTTATTTCTGGGGTTATGTACTTGAGACTACTTATTATGTTTTGAATAATATTTTCAGTAAGTCTGTTGCAAAAACTCCATATGAGATATAGACTGGGCGTAGGCCAACATTCTCTCACCTTAGGATTTGGGGATGTCCAGCTTATATCAAATATTTGCAGGCAGAAAAGCTTGGACCTAGGTCCGATAAATGCTTGTTTATAGGGTACCCTAAAGAAACTGAGTTATTACTTCTACCTTACTAAAAAATAAAAGATGTTCGTTAGTAATAGGATAGTCTTTTTGGAAAAGAAGTTTCTTAGGAAAGAAACTACTGCTTCTAATGTTTAACTTAGTGAAGTTCGATAGGTGAAAGAATCGACACGTTTTAGTAAACCTACAAAACTAGATTTGATAAGATCAAACCTAGAGCCCATTGTAGAGGCACTCTTGAGGAGTTTTGGCAGAGTACTGTATCAACTAGATAGATACTATAGTTTCTTGGTTTGGGATGGTGATCTTGTTGAACTTAATGAAAATGACAAGAATCCGATCACCTATATGGATGTGATATAAAGGTCTGACTCTAATAAGTGGCTAGATGCCATGAAGTCTGAAATAGAATCCATGAAGGTTAACAGTATATGGACACTAGTTGATCCACCTGAATGGATAAAATTCATTGGATGTAAGTGAATTTTCAAAAGAAAAAGAAGTGTAGATGGAAAGGTAGAGATCTATAAAGCCCATCTAGTTGTCAAGAGATATCGTCAGCATTATGGTATTGACTATGACGAGATTTTTTTTCAGTGACAATGCTCAAGTCCATTTAGATTATGTCTATGATAGTAGCATACCTAGACTATGAGATCTAGCAGATGGATGTAAAGATAGCTTTCTTAAATGGAGAGCTGAAAGAAGATATGTATATGATATAGCCTGAGGGATTCACATCCGCAGACGAGTCTAAGATTTGTAAGCTTCAGAGATTTCTTTATGGATTGAAGCAAGCATCTTGGAGTTGGAACATACATTTTGATAAGGTGATTAGAATGTATGGCTTCATTAAGAACAGAGAGAAATCCTGTATGTATAAATGGGCTAATGGTTCTTTAGTTATATTTCTTGTATTGTATGTGGATGATATTCTCTTAATCGAAAATGACATCCCTGCACTATAGGGAATAAAGGTTTGGATTGTCTCAATTCTTCATGAAGGACTTAGAAGAAAGTTTCTACATCCTAGCGATGAAGATCTAAAGAGATAAATCTAAAAAGTTGCTTGGATAATTCCAGTCCACGTACATCAATACCATCATGAAATAGTTTAGCATGGCAAATTTCAAGAAATGCTATCTTCCAATAAGCCATGGAATTACTCTCTTAAAGAGAAATTATTTGATAACTTCTTAACAGAGAGAGCATATGAGAGAATACCATATGCTTCAACAGTAGATTCTATTATATATGGCATGACATGTATGAGTGGGATATGACATACTTACTAAGAATAGTGAGTAGGTACCAGTCTGATTTGAGTGAGAATTAGTATAAGGTTATAAAGACAATCCTGAAGTATTTGAGAAATACTAAAAACTAGTAGCTTATTTATGGAGATGCTAACTTGAAACTTATGGGATATACTAATTTTAGTTTTCAGTCAGATTATAATGACAGTAAGAGTGTGTCAGGTTATATTTTTATCCTAAACAGTGAAACAATCTACTGAAAGAATTTCAAGCAGCACACTATGATCGAATCTATGCATGAGGCAGAGTAAGTCACGGCATCCGATGCTATGAAGGAAGTTGTGTGACTGCAGAAGTTTATCAGCGAGCTGGGAGTGGCATCCTTCTTGGATGGTTTGGTTTTGCTTTACTATGATAGCACTAGAATCATAGCTCAAGCGAAGGAACCAAAGCTACATTAGCACACCATGCACATTCTGCATCGCTACCATCTTGTACGAGAGATCGTGGAACATAGTGACATTAAGCTTCAGAAGATCGATGGAAAGGAGAACTTGATCGATCCATTCACTAAAATCTTCGAAATCAAAGAGTTCGACAATCACAAATGAAAGATAGATATTCGATACTATTCTAAATATTTTTAGTCTAAGTAAGAGTTATTGAGAATTGTATCCTAAAGTCAATCATCTAGATTATAGATGATTGAGCTCAATATAATTTATACTTGAATTATTAATGAATAAAATTATTATTTTATTTTTTCATCATCTTTGTGCATCTTCTTGCATGAACTATTTTGTGATGAAGTTCTTGGGACAATTTAGAATCAATAAAAAAGGATTTATCGCTTAGTTCTTAAACCTGTTGGCAATCAAATGATACATTATTACCCAGGATGATAATATTTATCGAGTGTAGGTCGTTGCATGCCATATGATTTGGTTGTCCTCTTAACCAAGGGGTATGGAGATACTAGTATGGCATGCAGGTGAAGTGTAGGGATATATTTCACTGAACGTAATCAAATTATGGAGCTCTCTACTGTCAAGAGTTGATCGTAAAGGATATGGGTATAAGTGTCTCTTAAATCTGAGATCATCATGATGACATATAAGTAACTTACTGTACTTTGGTATCAGACTATCTAAATTTTTAATTCAGTGATGGAAAGTTACTGGGTGCAGTTAAGTACTTGTTTAGTCAGTGCGTGAGTCAAGATGGGATCACACACAATAAAAATTTTTATCTAATCTGATGGCTGATCAAGAGTCTCAATAGTCTAGGACTCTATGATCAAGAGTCCTACTGGACTGGGACTCTATGATCGAAAGTTCCACTGGACTGGGACTCTACCTTCTCGAGTCTTACTGGACTAGGATTCTGATATTATTGAAGGACTAATTAGCAGTTAGATTGCTAATTAGCTTAATTTAATTGAGCGATGAGAATTCGATCAAATCTGATTGAATTTGATTTGATTGGATTTGACCCAATTAGGTTATAAGATGATCTAATCGTTATGAGAGATTGGACCCTAATTTGATCTAGATCTGGACTCAATTAATTTTTAATTTGACTAAAATTTTATTAGGTTGAATTAAGCCTAATCTGATTGGGTTTATCTTTGTTTAATTGGATTTGGACAAATTGTTGGACAAAACCAATTTGGACAAGTTCAATTTTTGAATTTCAAGTCTCCCTACATCTTGACTTTTCCATGCCCTCTTCCATGCATTTTTCTAAAATATGCATGAGTTTTCCCATGCCCAAAAGTGTGTTGGCACCCCCCTTCTTTCTCCCTTTGACCTGGTCCAAGAGTTGGACTGGTTCAAATTTAAGTTGAATTTTGAATTCAACTTAAGTGGTTGGAGGTTGGAACCACTCCAACCTCTAAACCGTATCCATTCTCCATGCCCTTTTCCTATTGTTGCATGTTTTTTTTGGTTTCTCTTTGGTGTGGGCATGTAGAAGGAGAGTCCTTCTACATGTCATACACTTGGTGGGCATTGGAAGTAGATAAAAGTTCCACTTGAATTTTGAATTCAAGTGGTTGTTTGAAACAAATTCAACCTCCCTATCTTATTCTTTCTCCATGCCCCATATGGATTTTGCACCCTTTTTATTATGTTTTGCATGTGCACATGCAGAAGGAGAGTCCTTCTACATGTAACACACCTGGCTTTGGCATTTGGATGAGGTTGAGACCTCACTTGAATTTGAATTCAAGTGGGAGGTTGAAAATTCAAGTGGGAGGTTGAAATAAATTCAACCTCCCATCCTTATCCAAACCCATGCGCATTTCCCATCTATTTTTGCACTTTAAAAACTATTTTTTTATGGGCATGCATGAGGAGAAAGCAAGGAGTCCTTTTGAAAATTAAACACTAAGAGGGGGTGCTAATACCTAGGCATGAGAAATCAGAAAGGGAGAGTTTATGCCATTTTTTTCTTGTCTTACCTCACGCACATTTTGAAAGGGGTTTTAAAATGCACGTGTGTACTATCTAAGGAAGGGTTTCTTAGTTAAATAGAGAGTGGCGTAAGGTCTCTTGGGTGTGAGTTCAAATTGTTAGAAAAATCCTAAGAGTGGGGACTCCAAGATTTTTGGGTGTGGGTTGCCCTAGGGTTTCGACCTAGGATTTGAAAAGTGAGATTGAGTGCTGCGAGCATCGAATCTCCACCAATTTTTTTACACCACCTCATCATCCTTCATTTTATGTCTTCTAACCTTCTAGAGCATCCAAGAGATTAGAAGAAGGTGATCGATCATGATCAACCAAGATCGATCATTGAAAGCTTCGGCGAGGAGCTAGCACTCCGATGGAGTTGATCGAAACTAGGAGCTCTGTATGGATATCTGTAGAGGTCGGACTACCATGCGGCTACATCACGATTCGAGGAGCTTCTTTTCAACATTTTTAGATTGTGGAGATCATCTATTCGCGCTGAAGTATCGTGTTCTGAATATGAGTTGGTCAGCAAATATGTTATGCTGATTCAATACATTCATTTTTTTATTACTTATATACATATCTAGATCCTAGTGTAGGATTTTTATGATCGGATCATAGCATGCATAGATTAATATTAGGCTAATCTTAGTCTTCCACTATAATTTTATTCAAAAAAATTTTAAAATGTATCTCTAGGACCCTGCACAATTTCCTATAAAGACTATTTATCATCTTTTCCTTTGGTGCCCTTTCACTAGAAGTATTTGGATCACCATCAAAACTTAACTAAATCTAAGAGGATGGCTTTTAATCTTAATATTTTGTAGACTTCTTGGAGAAAAAAAAAATTTCAGCCATCTATGAGAAGAGCACTACAAGAAATAGGAGCTTTGTCGATGCAAAATTTACCTACGTAAAATTTTGCATAGGTAAAGAGAACAATTAGCTATGCAAAATTTTAATCGTCAGTAAAATTAGCATAGTTAGCTATGCTAAAGATTGAATGTTGGCAAATATAATTATCGACATCACTGTTTCATTGGAAATTAAAATAAAATATTGATGATGGGTGTTTAATTTTTTAATTTTTAATAAATATTTGTCGATGCTAACTTAGCATGGATAAAAAATTCTATTTGCCTATGCTTTTCTCTTATGTAGGTATTTAGGCTTATTTTCCACGTTAAATTTGCATCGATAAATATTTTTCTATTTTTATTTTTTTTATTTTTATAAATAATTTTTTGATGTTTAATAAGCATAGGTAATAAGCATAATTACCTACGATTACATGTTATGTAGGTAATTAGCATTATTTCCTATGCTAAATTAACATTGGTAAATATTTTATTTTTTTTATTAATTTTTTATTTTTATAAATAATTTATCGATGTTAGGTAAGCATAGGCAATAAGTCTAATTACCTATGTTTTTTTTTTTGCATAGGTAATTAGTCTTATTTTCTATGCTAAATTTACATCGATAAATTTTTAATTTTTTATTAATTTTATTATTTTTATAAATAATTTATCGATGTTAGATAAGCATAAGCAATAAGCCTAATTACCTATATTTTTTTTTACATAGATAATTAGACTTATTTTCCATGCTAAATTAATGTCGGCAAATGTTTTACTTTTATATTTATTATTTTTATTTTTGTAAAAACTTTACCGATGTTATATAAGCATAGGCAATAAGTTTAATTACCTACGTTTATTTTTTGTGTCGATTGTTAGGCTTATTTCCTACGATAAATTTGCATCGATAAATATTTTTTTTATAAATTTTTTATTTTATAAATAATTTATTAATGTTAATTTAGCATAGGTAATAAGCCTAATTACCTACATTTAGTACTTGCATAGGTAATTAGGCTTAATGCCTGCACTAAATTTCTGTTGGTAAATATATATTTTTTTATAAATTTTTTATTTTTATAAATAATTTATCGATGTTAAATAAGCATAGGCAATAAGCCTAATTACTTATGCAAAAAGTAAACATAGGTAATTAGCTTATTGCTTATGCTACATTAACGTTGGCAAATATTTTATTTTTTTTATTTTTTTATTTTTATAAATAATTTATCATTATCTAAATAATTTGCTAGTATAATTTTGAATTTAAAATTTATCTTCATTATTCATTATCTAAATAACTATCATTAGAGTATCATCACAAAAGTTCACCTCAATCCGATAGTCCTAGCTATGTCGATCAATAAAATTTGATTTCAACGACCACGAACGACTGTATGATGATTTGATAGATAGAGATCATCGATGGATCTAAAAATTTATAATGATGATCTTGATGATATTTATAGCATACTATCAAAATTTTATTTTAATCGAGCATCATTGTCATGATCAATTTAGCATGGAATGATTTCAGCCGTTAAATAAAAAATATGTGATCAAAAGGCCAAATGGCATTCGATTATAAGATAATTTTTTAGATAAATGATCTTTATTACTTCTTTGATCATTTGTATGGTGGTAATCATAAAATTCAAAATGTATGTATATGAGTGATGGAAAACTATATATCTTTTAATACTCATTCTTAAGGTTCTTAAATAATTTTATTTTTGCTTTTGTAAGATCTGCTCAACATAGATGGTTCATACATGCACGATCTGAATTTTATGATCATCACCATACAAATGATCAAAGTAGTAGCAAAGATCATTTATCTAAAAAATCATCTTATAATTAGACATCATTTGGCCTTTTAATCATATTTTTTACTTAACAGTCGAAATTATTCCATACTAAATTGATCATGATAATGATTTTTGATTGAGATAAAATTTTGATAGTATGCTACAAATATCACCGAGATTCTTGTTACAAGTTTTTGAAATCATCGATGGTCTTTATCTATCAAATCATTGCGTGATCGTTTGTGATCGTCGAAATCAAATTTTATTCATCGACATAGCTAAGGCTATCAAATTGAGGTGGACTTTTGTGATGATACTCTAATGATAATTATTTAGATAATAAATGGTGAAGATAAACTTTTAAATTCTAAATTATATCGATAAATTATTTTGATAATGATAAATTATTTATGAAAATAAAAATATTAATAAAAAAAATTTCTAATGCAATGAAATAGTCAAAAAATGTTTCAATTATCTTTGTTTTATCTTTATGTAGGTAATTAATCTTATTACCAATGGAACATAAATGTCAAAAAATGTTTGACCTTTTTAGTGACATAAAATTAATGTTGGTAAATGCAGGAATTACCTACAAAAATAGCTAATGTAGGCAATTTATATTATTTTTGATAAAACTTTTACACTAAAAACTATTTTTTAAATTTTTTAAATTATAATTAAATATTTTTTGACTGTAATTTAGTGTAGGTAAATATTGTTGTTATGAAAAATAAAAAAAAAATTAAATAAAAAATATATTTTTTGTTGTAAATTGTACATTGGAAATAACCCAAATTTCCTACATTAAATTTTTACATAGGTAATTATGCATATTTTCTGACATTAATTTTATGTCACTAAAAACTTATACTTTTATTAAATATTTTATTTTTTTTAAATATTTTTTGATGTTTTTTAACATCGGCAATAACCTGAATTACCTATGCTTCTTGTTAATGTAGCTAATTATTGGAATTATTGACGTTGTTTTGCGTATGTAAATCTATCTCTTTACATATTTATAATCCCACCTCTCTATGCATTTTCGTCTCCCACCCCTGCCCTACTATTTCTCTCAGCCTGAACCCACTCTTGTCAGCTATCTTATTTCTCTTGTCCACCTATTTTTCCATCTCTCTTTCAATCACTCTCACCGTCGATCGTCCCCACCTTCACCTCCATCGCTGCTATCGCCATCATGCCACTGCCTCGAAAAGATAAAATCCTTTTTTATTTATTTATTTTTGGATCTTCGAGGAAGGGAGGAGCAGGGGGTGGGGTTGGTTGCCCGAGCAGGGAGGAAGGAGAGGAGGAGGGGTGGGGTGGGGTGGGGTAGAGGGCAGCCATGGGCCAGGGGTGGGAGGCACAATCAAAGCGTGCCTGAAATTGGGCATGCATTTTAGGGGAGGAGGGGTGCTGCATGGGGGTGGGGAGGAGGGATGCCGTATGTGGGGCTTGGGAGGGGTAGGGGACCACCGTCAGAGTTAGGGGATAGGGGACTACCGGCAGGGCCTAGCGGGGGTGGGGGATGGCCGCTAGGGCCTGGGGGGTTAAGAGACGGCCATCGGGGCCTGGGGGTATGGGACGACCACCGGGGCTGGGGGTGGATGGCCAGCGGATTGAGGGTGGAGTGGTCGAGGTCGGGGGGTTGTGGCGTACAGGAGAAGGAAAAAAAATTAATATTTTATATATTTTATATGTATTTATATAAATATTTTATAAAATATTATTTAATATTTTATAGGATTATATATTTTATACATTTTATATCTAATTATATAAATATTTATATTAGATTATTATTTAATATTTTATAAGATTATATATTTTATAATTATTTTATATATTTTATAAGATTACAAGTAAATATAATATCAAACCTTCTTTTGTTATTATAAAAATATATTTATTAATTATATAAAATATATTATAATATATTAATATATTTATTAGCATATTTTTAAAAATATATTTATTAGTCTTATAAATTATATAATATATATTAATTATTATTATATAATTAATATTTTTATTTATATTTATAATTTTTAATATAAATATATATTTTGACTAGAAAAATAAGATAAATAGAAGTAATATATTATAATTTTATTGTCTAAATATATAGTGTCATAATATATTTCTACTATAATTTAAAATTATTGTTGAATGAAAATATGATAATAGTATGATTAATAATATACTATAATATACAATTCAGATGTAATGTAAAGTCACATCACTTATAATTCTATAATTTTAATTTGATAAAAAATAAAAAAAATATCCATATTATTTTAAAAATACTAGTATTGGTATGAAGACATGGAGTACCATAATTATGGTTGGTTGAAGAAATATTCATGAAAGTAGGAAGGTTGCATGGATAGAAGTTATTTTTATGGAATATAATTTATGTTATGTTTTATTAGCATTTTTTATTAATGATATTTATAATATATATTATTGACGAATGTTGTTTAACTTTGAATTTCTTTTTAAATTTTTTATTTAAGGTTCATATTGGTAGTTTGTTGTTAAAGCTTTAACCTTTGGTTTATAATTTTTTATTTATAGAATTTATTGCATAAAATATGAAAAATATCCATATTTTAAAAAAAAATTCTACTGAAATATAGAGTTATCCTTTTTTGATAAATTAGGATACGATTTCTGAATGTATGTTCAGAGATGATAACTAAATTGCATTAAGCCGTAGATTCTTGTTCAAGAGTCGATCCCAATCAGCCGTAGATTCTCGTTCAAGAGTCGATCGGGATCAACTCTTGGATGCTCCATTTTTAGATATTTTGAAAAAGTTTTAATCTTATTATTATTAATAGTTGATATTTTATTTCATTATATGATGTTCAGTAGTTATCTCTCATCTGTTCTTTTGGTATATATTGGATAGGGTGCATAGGCACCGTATTCACATCATATTCACCATATTTTGTTTCATAAAACTCAAGTGCTTGATGTTGCATTGCATCTTAGTTTTATCCCTAAGGATTCAAAATTTTTCTAGTTAAAACTAAATATATAAAGCTTATATTTAGATTTTCTCTTCTTGGTTCTCCAAAATTAATTAATTATCATACCTCAATTAACCAAATCCTTGATCCTCAAATTTAGTTTGAATATCATTTTTGACCCCCTAAATTTAATTGAATATCATTTTGATCTCAATTTGATTAAATTTTCATGATTAAGAACTCCTTGAACTATTTCTGCATCAAGGGGTCGACCCTAAATTCAGTAGGTATTGATCCATGGGCTAAAAAATTGTTTGGAATAGCTCTGCAAAGGTGTCGACCCCAGTTTTACTGGTATCGATCCCTTATAAGGTGTTGACCCTTTTTTGAAAGGTGTTGACCCCTTTTTTAGGATAGATTTTTTAAAACCAGAACCATCCCTTTTCCTGTTCCTTCTATGGGTTGTTTTCTGAACTGAGGCCTCTCCCAACTCCCTCCTCTACCTAAACCGAACCACCAAAATCCTTTTCCTCATTTTCTTCTGGTGAATTGGTGGCCAATGCCTCGCATGAAGCAGATTATACAATGGGAGAAATGACCTCATGCGGCATCTTCGAGCCCTAGCTTGTCTCTCTCACCTTCTCCTATTCATAAATGGTGCTCTAAGCACTGTGTAGAGTAGAGAGCTTCTTCCCCTTCGCCGGTAGCTCCATCTCCACCACCGACAGTACCTGTCTCCATGCAGGCCACTCCATCATAGTCTACTATTGTCTTCCACTTTGTCTCCATAGGTAGAAACGTTGATTTTGGACTTTTGAAGAAGAATGGATTTGATTTTAAGAGGAAGATCAAAAATTTAGATTGAAAATTTTTCTTTTCATTAAATATTCTTACCTATCCCAACCTAGTTAGAGAGTTTTATTTAAATTTGAAAGGTGGAAGTGAAGTAATAGAATCTGAAGTCAAAGATGTGTTTATTGTGTTTGGCTCTAAAAAATTGGAAAGAATTTTAAAAATGAGAGCTGAAGGGGTCTAACAGATAAATTAGAAAAAAAATTAGAAGAGCAAGTACATTTTGGGGAGAGAGAACATTAATAACATAGAGGAGGTGAGTGCAAACCGAATGAGTATAGATATGCGCCTTCTACACCATATTACTAGCCAAATTTTTTTTTCCAAGATTGGATGTTTTGATTTTGTGGGTGCTAGATATATTTCTTTCTTGTATTATGTTATCCATGAGATCCCTCTGAACCTCCCAGCTCTTATGATTAGATTTATGGAGGACATAGCAGGAAGATCGAGGACATCAATATCCTATGAGATAGCACTGACTTTGCTATTTTAGGAACATGGGGTAGACTTTGATGGAGAGACCATCCCAGTCCTTATACATTTTGACACCTACAATGAGCACTCTCTGCGCCGTATGGGATTTGAGAGACAAGATGTTCGTTGAATCCAAAGAATGGCTCAGGCTCAAGTAAATGATCCAGTTGTGGCTCCTGAGATAGTTCCTACAGACATTCAAATGGAGAAGCCAGCAATACCAAAGGTAGAGCAGGTTAGTGAGACTACAGAGGTACCAGCTGATTGTCCAGAGGCATTAAATAGACCATCCACTATACTGAATGATGATTTACTGGTTGAGAGGATCACTACTCAAGTCATCAGCGAGGTCTATATAGAGTTCTAGAGATTAGCTTCTGAGACCATTATCATGATCTAAGAGGAGTTTTAGAGGATCACTTTAGTGTTTCAGAGCCAGTCATCCAATGCCATCAGATCACCTTCCCCATCTCAGCCTGGATCCAGTACTTGGAGCCTCTAGACCTATTCCTTAGGATGCTAGGACTTTTCTTATGTAGCCTTAGAGCTTTCTAGTAATCCACTATTTTGTTAGACATAGATGTCTTGCATTTTGACTATTTTGGTGATTATCTTGCTTGTAGACATCTCATGTAAACATCTTTTAAAGTTAATGAAAGGATACTTTCTTTTGAAAATATAGTATCAAAATGCCTTAATTGATATATGACTTGATTGATATCTAGATCACTCAATTGAAAGTTAACTTCTTGTTTTGAGCTTATCTTTGAATTTGTTTTTGCCTACAAAAGAAAGGAGGAGAAATTACTAAAAGAAAGAAATGAATAGTTAAAATTTTTTAAATTTAAAAGATTGAATCTTAAGGGGAGTTTCAAAAAAGAATTATAAAATTAAAGTATGCAAATTATTTTTAAGAAAGGAGTAAATTCTAAAAAATTATAAATCAAATAAATATAAATATTTTAATTTGATAATCTAAAATTAAAAGTGTTCATTTTGAAATAAAAAGGAGGAAAAAAGTTGGAAAGTAAAAATATCAAACATAATTATGAAAAATAAAAAGAACAAATATTGGTGAAACAAAATGAATTCTTATTTTCTCAAAAACAAGGGAGAAATGATTTTTCATCTTAAAGAAAATCATTATTAATCTTAAATGAAAACCATTCATGAATGTTATGAGAAATGCTATTTATAGTTTGATTCGAACTTGATTTTAATTTCCTTGATTGTGCCTTAATTTTCACCCAAGCTTATCTAAAGATTAATTTCCACACGAATTTGACTTACTTAACTAGATTGCTTTATCATTTTTAACAAATCAATTAGAATGGAATTGAATATTTTTTTCATTTTTCAAACTTAATTAAAAATCTGAATGTGATACTAAGTTTTTCTATGTGCCAAATCATGTTTTGTCTTGAAAGTTCAAATTGATTTGTGTTTAGAAAATTCAATTTGATCACAATTTCTTATTTCGAATTCTCATCAAAACTTGATCCTCATGTACCTACTCCGTTTGATCTACTTGATTAGATTGCCAAATCACTTTGCAAATTAATTAGAGCAAACTTGAAGTTGAAATATTTTTTAATGCTCCAAACAACTAGATTTTGATACATGCTTTCAAGCTTAAAACTCATTCATAGACTTGATAATGATATTGAATTCTTCCATGTGGAAAATATTGAAAATTAAACTTGATTTATTTAATTATTCCTAAAATTTAATTAAAGTTAAACATTAAATTTGAAACATCTTTGATTTGTAAAATTTTTCAAAATATTTTTTGTTAACCCCAAGGATTGATTTTGATGAATAACAAAATATTTGAGTATACATTTGGACTAATAAATTGTTTGAGATCATGTTTCAGTTGAAAGTTTTTGAAGTATGAAATACACCAAAAGCAAGATTTAAAGAAGGTATTTCAAGACCAAAATTAAAAAATTCAATGGAACAAAGTAAAAATTTTTAGTATAAAAACCCTCGAGTTGACCTCTAAAGATGGCTATTCAGCTCGAGTTGAAACAAAAAGAAAAAGAAGTCTGGCATGCAAAAGTTTTAGGCAGCATGTTCTCAAGTCAACTCATAGTTGAGCTTGAGTTCACTCGAGTGAACAGTGGCAAAAATAAAAAATTATTTTAAAAAGTTTGGTCTCAAGCAGAGGACCGAGTTGACTCGAGTTCCTCGAGTCAAAGTCTCAATAAAATACAGAGAGTGTGATTTTTGAGATAAAATTTGGGGTGGCCTCGAGCAGAGGACCGAGTCAACTCAAGTTTTTTGAGTTGGGATCTTAGAGAAATATAGAGACTATGATTTTTAGGATAGGACCGTCGAGTCTACTTGCGGGAACCAATGAGTCAACTCGAGCTCCAACGACTAATTTTCAGCAGAATGTTCAGAACAGTGTAGCTTGCTTCCAAACGGCTAGTTTCAATTTCTTAATGGTCAAAAACCTTCCTCCAGCCTAGCAAACATGGAAATAAAGCTATAAAATATCTAGAAGAATTGACTTGACAATCATTCATTGAGAGCAACCAAAAGTGAAGTAACAAAAGGGTAAAAAGCATTGAAAAGAGAACATTCCACTCCCAACTCTAAGAAACATCAAATCAAGAGATTTCTTTTAGCAAGAAGATAAGCTCATCTGTTCAAAAGCCTACATTAAAGAAGATTTCACAAGCTTCATTGACTTTCTTGCTCATCAAAGGAGCTTTGTATTTATTTTTGTTATGAAGTTCTTGTATTTCTTGTAACTTAGCTTCAATAAGATTTTGAAGCTAAGAAAAAGGCTTATCCAATCCTGGGAATTGGATTATAAGCCAAGGGTTGGTTGGCTTATGAATTGATTGTGGTTGGTGAACTAGTGTAAAATTAACTAGATTTTAGATAATAAGTCTTGAAAAACTATTCGACTATAATCTTGAAAAGATTATAGTAAAATTCTTAAGTGGCCCTTGGAAAGTGGATGTAGATGCAAGGAGCACCAAACTACTATAAATTCTTTTGTATTTGTGATTGCTCTTATTTCTTGCTTTGCATTGCATTTACATTTCTACATACTTAGCTACATTACATTTCAACACTTCACTAGTTTAAAAAATAGCACATAGTTTGTTTAAATTTTAAAAAATCTAATTCATCCTCCCTCTTGAGTTGTCTTACTAGGCAACAAGTAGTATTAAAGCTTAGGCACTCACTTCATTTGATTTAACAATCAAGAGTTAAGATTAAATAGCAACCCATATGAGTGCATCTTTACCAAAGGGCAATCAACCAACCATCCATCCTTATTCAATGGAATAAATTATACTTATTGAAAAGCATGCATGTACATTTACATACAAGTACTTGATTATTAACTTTGGAGAATTATAATCAAAGGCCTACACACTCCCATAATTAAAGCAGAGGGTAATGAAATTCCCAAACCTAAAGAGGATTGGGATGAGCATGACATGAGAATGATAGAATTGAATGCTATGGCCATGAATGTCCTATATTATGCACTAGACTTTAATGAATTCAATAGAATCTCTACTTGTGCTTTAGCTAAGAAGATTTGTGATAGGTTGGAGATTACCCATTAGGGTACCAATCAAGTAATGAAGTCCAAAATAAATATACTTGTACATAAATATGAATTATTTAAAATAAAAATTAGTAAATTAATTTTTAAAATATTTACTAGATTTATCGATATTATCAATGATTTGAAAAGCTTAGAAAAGTCTTATACTAATAGTGAGCTTGTTCGCAAAATTCTTAGGTCACTTTCAAAGATTTGCGAAGCAAAAGTCACCACAATTCAAGAAGTCAAGGACCTCAACAAGTTATCATTGGAAGAACTTCTTGGATCTCTAATAACTCATAAATTGAACATGAGACAAAATATGGAGGAAGAAATCAAAAAGAAAAAGACCATTACTCTCAAGACCACTACTTCCAAGAATGATGAAAGTGAAGAGTCCAATGAAAAAGAGGAAGAGAAAACTTGGACTTGATTGCAAGAAAGTTCAAAAGGTTCATGTAAAGAAAGAAGTAAGGATATAAGAAGAAGACCTTCAAAGGTGAGCCAAGTAAGAAAAAGGAGAAGGAGCTACCAATTTATTTCAAATGCAAGAAACCTAGCCATTTCAGAATGGACTGCCCTCTTTTCATGAAATCATTCAAAAAGATCAAGAAGAAGGCGATGATGGCCACTTGGAGTGATAGTGAGGATTCTAGCTCCAAAGAAGAATCATAAGAAGTGGCTAACCTTTGCTTGATGGCACATCATGAGAAGGTAAATAATGAAAAGTCTTTAGATTTCACATTTAATGAATTACAAGATGCTTTTTCTGAACTTATGACTAAATATAGAAAAGTAACCTTGAAGAATAAAAATTTTAAAAAGTAAAATTCTAAACTTATTCATGAAAAAAAAATAATTTTTGAAAAACTAAATTTGCTAACTCATGAAAACTAGAAATTAAATGATGAATTAACAAAAATCAAACTATTTGTAGAAAGATTTACTCATAGCTTCAAAAAATTAAATATCCTATTAAATGAACAAAGAGCTATTTTTAATAAGATAAGATTAGGATTCAAACCTCATAAGAAGCCAAAATTATTGAAAAATTTATTTATTAAAGCTTCATCAAATTCTATCTCAAACTTCTCATATTATTGTTATGGTAAAATTGATCATAAATCCTATGCATATGATTTTAGAAAATTAAATATTAAAATAGTTTGGGTTTCAAAAAGAACCATGAGTACTAACCCCAAAGGATCCAAGATGACTTGGATACCTAAAAACTCAACTTGATTTTCTTATGTAGGAGTGTCTTGCAATCGAAAAGAAGAAAAAACTTTGGTATCTTGATAGTGGCTAATCAAGGCACATGATAGGTGATAAATCCTAATTTATCATTTTTGAACCTAAAGATGGAGTAGTTACATTTGAAGATAATGAGGACGTATCATTGACGTCGGTAACATTCGTATCACTCCTTCCACTTCTATTCAAAATATATTGTTAGTTGATGAATTAAAACATAATTTGCTTAATATTAGCCAATTTTGTGATAAAGGATTTAAAGTTACATTTGAATCTTTCTTGTGTATAGTTTCTAGTCCCAATGACAATGGCATCATGTTCATTGGACATAGATATAACAATATCTACATGATAGATCTGAATGATCTACACATGAAAAATGGTTAATATCTTATTGCAATGAATGCCAAAGTCAATGAGACTGGTTGATTGTAGCATCGTAGATTAGGTCATGCAAGTATGAATTTACTTTCAAAATTAATTAAAAAAGATCTTGTAAGAGGATTACCAAAATTAAATTTTGAAAAGAATCAAATTTGTAATGCATGTCAATTTGGAAAACAAACTAGGAACTCTTTCAAACCAAAAGGCATGATTTCAACTCCTAGACCTTTAAAGTTGCTTCACATGGATTTATTTGGACCCACAAGGACCACTAGTCTAAAAGGTAAGAAGTATGGTCTTATAATTATAGATGATTTTTTAAGATTTACTTGGATGATGTTTTTAGCATAAAAAGATGAAGCCTTCAATGCATTTTCTAAATTTTATCGAAAGATTTTAAATAAAAAGAGCACATCAATTGTATGCATACATAATGATCATGGTACCAAATTTAAAAATCAGCACTTTGAAAATTTTTGTAATAAAAAAAAATGATCATAATTTTCTGCACCTAGGACCCCCAATAAAATGTAGAAGAAAGAAAAAATCACATATTAAAAAAAATAGCATGAACTATATTATGTGAAAGTAATTTACCAAGATACTTTTGGGCTGAGACTATAAACACTGCATGTTATACATTAAATCTTGTTTTAATAAGACCTATTTTAAAGAAAACTCCATATGAGCTTTAAAAAGATAGAAAATCAAATAGCAACTACTTTCATATTTTTGGTTGTAAGTATTTTATACTTAATAATGAAAAAGATGATCTAAAAAAATTTGATGCCAAGTCAGATAAGGATATCTTCTTGGGATACTCCTAATCGAGCAAGGCATATAGGATCTTCAACAAGAGAACTCTCATTGTTGAAGAATCTATCCATATAATCTTTGATCAGTATAATGATAAATTTTCTAGAAAAAAAAGTTTTGGATGAGGGTGCAGGTAATCTCAACGACAAGATGGATAGTCTCACACTAAAAAATGCATCCATCCAAAACAATGAAGAAGAAGAAAAGAATGAAGAGCCCACACTCTTAATTCAAGAGAAGAATTACCAAAGGAGTGGAGGTATTCACATGGATATCCTAAAGATCTAATAATCGATGATCCATCATAAGAGGTAAGAACCTGATCCTATCTTAAAAATGTTTAAAATTATTTAGCCTTTGTATCATAAATTGAATAAAAAAAAAAATAGAAGAAGTTGAAAATGACCCATATTGGATTAATGCTATGCAAGAAGAATTAAATCAATTTGAAAAAAATAAGATTTGGACTTTAGTTGATAGACCAAATAACTATCCAATAATTAAAACTAAATGGGTATAAAGAAATAAACTAGATGAACATAGCACCATTATTAGGAACAAAGATAAGTAGCAAAAGAATACAACTAAGATGAAGGTATTGATTTTGATGAAACTTTTATCCCAGTAGCTAAATTAGAAGCAATTAGACTATTACTTGCATTTGCATATTTTATGAACTTTAAATTATATCAAATGGATGTAAAAAATGGCTTTCTTAATGGTTATATAGCTAAGGAGGTATGTGTTAAACAACCACCAAGTTTTGAAAATCATACTTTTCCAAATCATGTGTTTAAATTACATAAGGCTTTATATGGACTAAAACAAGCTCCACGAGTATGGTATGAAAAATTAAGCAAATTTTTGTTAGACAATAGATTCACTAGAAAAAATATTGATAAAATCTTATTCTTAAAAAAAAAAGATGACAATCTATTGGTAGTACAAATTTATGTGGATGACATCATTTTTTGTGCTACTAATGAATTCCTTTGTCAAAAATTTTCTAAGCTTATGCAGGGTGAGTTTGAGATAAGTATGATGGGAGAACTAAATTTCTCTCTCAGACTCCGGATCAAGTAAAGTGAAGAAGGAATCTCCATTAACCAAATGAAATATACAAGGAAGATACTTAGAAAGTTTGGAATAGAAAATTCGAGACCAATTGGCATACCAATGAGTACATCCTGTAAACTTGACAAAGATGAAAAGAATAAAAAAGTAGATACTAAATTGTATAGAGGTATGATAGGCTCGCTTCTTTATCTTATTGTAAGTAGACTAGGTATACTATTCAGTGTGTGTGTTCTAGATACCAATTAGATCGTAAAGAATCTCATATGCTTGCTGTTAAAAAAAATTTTAGATACTTATCTAGAACATTTAATGTAGGATTATGGTATGATAGATCATCATAATTTGAATTAATTGGGTACTCTGATGCTGATTTTGCTAGATATAAACTTGATAGGAAAAGCACTAGAGGTACATGTCAAATTATTGGAGTTAATTTGATTTTATGATTTAGCAAAAATAAAACTCAGTAATGTTATCTACGATCGAGGCTGAATATATTGCTAATGGAAGTTGTTGTGCTCAAATCATATGGATTAAATAATAACTTGAAGATTTTGGTTTCAAACTTAATAAAATTTTAATAAGATGTGACAACACAAGTGCGATTAACTTAACCAAAAATCCAATTCAACATTCAAGATCTAAACACATTGAAATAAGGCATCATTTCATAAGAGATCATATACAAAATAATGATGTGATACTTGAATTATTTATACTAATAAATAATTAGCTGATGTATTCACAAAATCTTTTAGTGAAGAAAGATTTAATATCATTAGAAGAAAATTAGGGCTTTTTTATCAACCTAAATAAATCTCATTTTTATAACTCAAAGCAAGTTAAATCAAATTCAAAGAGTCAATTTCGTATGCATAATCAATAATCAATATTAAGAAAAATACCTAAATTTTGTTTGAATAACAAATTTCTACTGAAACTGTAAAAGGTTTCAAAACTCATGCTCGAGTCGACTCAAGCAGCTCGTTGAAAAACATGAGTCGACTTGAGAGTCGGGGCCACAAGTGCTTAAAATGAACCCATGACTGTTTGTGATGCCCTAGGTCTGCTTGAGAATAGTGAGCAGAGGGTCTCTCTTTCCTCCAAACTTTCTCAAATAGTGTCTACTTGAATCTTTGCCCTCCATCTCCCTACACTTGTTCAATTAAAATTGGATTGGAATCAAAATGGCGTGGGAGAAACGGGGTGTGCAAAAAATTTGTTCAACCCAAAATACCAAGGAACAAGAAAGAAAAAGGAAAGCTCGGATGGAACGAGCAGCATCTCGAGCCTCCAAACCACCTCAACCACTTGAGCACCCATTCAAGAACCCAAACCGGATCAAGGTATTCCGAGCTCCCCTCCACAGCTCTCTCTCGTAGGTCGAATAGCCACTAGGACAATAGCCATAGGGAGAAGGATTGATTTTGATTTCTTGGAAAGTTTTAGTTTTTCTATTAAGAGTTTGATTGAAAAAATAGGATGGAAGGATTTTTGCAAAATAAACATTCCTATGTACCCTAAACTAGTTAGGGTACTCTATAAAAATCTTAAGGGAGGTGGATCTGATACTGTATCAACTATGAAAGGAGTTCAACTTGAGGTTTTGCAGGATGCTTAGAACAAATTTTTGGAATTATAAGAGATGGATTCATATTTGATAGACTGTTAAACAAAAAAGCTGGACTAAGACTGATTGTGGGAAGAGATGATATAGTAGGAGATGTCCTAGCACCTACCCTGTCAGTGGAAATGAGTGTTGCATCACATTATTGATGAGATTTTTATTCCAAAAGTAGGAATACATGACTTTGTTTTTGAGTGAAAATTATGCATGATGTACCATACTGTTCAGGACATTCCACTAAATCTGCCTGGTATTATGATGCATCATATTAGAGAGGCAGCTGCTAGGAACAAAGTATATTTATCCTATAGTATGGCATTGACCCAAGTATTTGAGACAACAGGAGTGTCATTAGAAAATGAAGGATGCAAAGACCATCTCACTTTGGTGTTTATGATATAAGAGCCTTGACTAGGATGCAGTACCATGTAAAAGCAGGAAGGTGGGTTAAGAACATCTTTGGCCAAGAGAGGAGAGAACTAAGAGTGGAAGAGATAGGAGAGCCCTCTACTCCTACTGCACCTAGAGCTGCACCTGATCCTAGTACACCAGTGACTCCTCAAGCTCCACCTGTAGGCACTTTTCCTCAGCGACCAACTATTGACTCTGCATCCATGGAGAGATTGGCAGACATGATTTCTACAAGAGTCAGTAGAGAGATACATGCTTTATCTGAGAAGGTAGAGGTGTGCAAATAGAGATGAGATCTATATCTTTTAGGCTCACTATCCTAGAGCAGAGAAGCAGACACATAACATACCTACTGACCTCTTCAACATTACTAAAGAGATTGCTCAACTCAGAAGGAGAGTTGAGTCAGGTGGGACTGAGATGATGGCAACTATCAGTAGACTGGCTCAGGCACAACAGTAGGGCATTATTTTGGTACTTGGAGCCATGGCAATCTGATTGAAAAAATTAAGAGACTTGCTCCAGGTGCGATACCAGCAGCAATAGTAGATGCAATCGTCGGGACAGCCATATCTCATCCTCCACCTCCTCCACCCATATCTTCTGTTCAGTTCAGTCAAGTATCCACTAGTGAGAGTAGACCATGACTCAGAGTCTATACTCATACTGATATAGGGCCTACTCCTTTATAGATGGCTGGCCCATCAGCTAGGACCAGGAGCAGGAGAGCTAAACCATCCTCATCTCGAGCCTCATCATCCAAGATACTAGAGATCCCTTCAGATGATGAGGGGGATCATAGAGAGCTGATGTTTAGCCACTTGATGGTTTAGGTTTATGTATTTAGGCTTATCTTTGTATTAGAAGTATATGGTTGTACTTGTCTTTATGTTAGGTGCTTTCTAAACACTTATTTGTAGTTGCTTAACTTAATCATATCTTGGACATATTATGTCATTGTATCTTGGTGTATTGTGATCAATATTGGTCCAACACATTTATTTTGTAAATGCAATGAAAGTCATATATAATCAGTTATCTTTACATTATTCCCTTCTCTTGATATGCTCTTGTGTGATGTTTATCTGTGAGTCACCCTTTTGGACTAATGACAAAAAGGAGGAGTAAGATATATATATGAGCATATATGATATGTAGTTTTTGGATTTTTGGGAGTTTGAGTATGTTAGACATTTTAATTTACATAAGCACATTGTGATGTACATGCTGAATATATTACTTATTAACATTGAATACCAGTGATGAAGGAAGCGATACAGTTAGCATAGGCATTGTAAGCAATATAAAAAATAGTAAGCATTATGAGCTTGTGCCTTGATACACACCCTATGTACTGAATATAAGTTTGACACATGTGAAACATGCTGTTCAATATTCATGCTTGGCATATATGCTGATAAATATTGACAATTCACCATTCAAGCAAGCATATGTAGCAAACTCCACTACAACAAAACCTATTTTTGCGACATAATATTTTTATCACAAATAATCACTTTCTATCACTAATCATTATTAGCGACAAAATTTTCATTGCTAATTTTTTATTACAAAAAAATGGGGTCGTAGATAATAATTAGCGATGAAAAAAGAATTTTCATCGCTAATAAAATTTTTTATGACAAATTATTTTTGTCAAAAAAAATTTTATTCATTAAATTATTTATGAGGAAAATCTTTGCAATGGAAAGCAAAATTTTTCATCATAAATAAATATTTTTTCTGACGAATAGTTTCCATCATAAATAAAAATATTATTTATGATGAAAAAATTTCATCAAAAATAAATTTATTTGCGATGAAGTTTTCATCATAAATAAATATTATTTATGATTGAAACTTTCCATCATAAATAAAAACTTATTTACGATAAAAACTTTCATTCAGAAATAAAAATTTATTTTTGACATAAAATTTTCATCATAAATAATAAATTTATTTTTGATGAAAAATTTTTGTCATAAATAATAAATTTATTTACGATGAAAGATTTCCATCATAAATAATAAATTTATTTACAATGAAAGATTTTCATCATAAATAATTACATCATAAATTATTTTTTTAAAATAATTATAAATAAATATATTTTATAATTTTAATATTTATATTTATAATTTATAAAATTAAAATAAAAATTAATAAATAAATTTCATCATTTCATCCATAATAAATTTCATCATTTCATTATATAAAAAGATATTTCATTATAAAAAATATTTTTTGATAAATAAATATAAAAGATCCAAAATAAAGGTAAAAATAAGAGAAAACAAACTGTCGGCCATCAGGCATCGACAATATCTGGAGAAGAAAAATGGGCCGAAGGAGGGGAGCGCTCAGTAAAGCTTGGACTGGCCTATTGCTATCTCATCAGTTGCATCTTCCACTCTATCTGCACCATCCGCTCCATTATCTACGACTGAAATAGTTGGTACTTATCGATACGTGCAGTCAACTCAACAGCCCACTGTCGATCCTTAGCAGCCTATCTCTATATCTACATCAGTCGAGCATCTCAGGCAGTATGAATGCCAGCCCTGGATGAGCATGAAGATGTAGGAGCTCTGATCTCATGCCCTAGCCTCCTAACATAACAGTATCTCGTACCAAGCACCTGATCATGATCTCATCATCTATGGGTGCGGTTGAGTCCTCTGGGATAGGTTAGGATCTAATGTCTATCATACGATCCTAAAAATTAAAGTTATAGCTATTCTAATTTATACTGAAAATCAAAATACTAATGAAAAAAATAGTTGAAAAAACTTACGTTAAACTCCTAGCTCCTGGCCATCCAGTCCCCTGACCATCACTGATGGGTCTATTGGTAGATCTTGATCCTACGAGGAAGCTCGCCACTCTCTATATCTCTCTACAATTTAAGAATAATTAATATATATTTTTAAATAGTTGAAGAGTTAAAATATGATAAATAAAAATTACTTACCATCTGCTCCATATAGCGAGCAAATGGCCTCGAACCTCGAGACTGTCTGTCTCGCTCGATTTGCGACATTTTTGGTACATCAATCCTACATAATTAACAGTCAAATTAGTTAATAAGTAACTAAATTTAAAAATAAATAATTTAATTATTAAATTTAAATAAAAAAAAGTTATCTGATATGTCGAATCCTTGTACATATAGCATATGATAGCCCAGTCCTCAATACTGATGTTGTCATATGGCCGCTGCCATGCTACCTCCACCCTATGGTCATGCACTATAGTATACCAGTGGCGAAGAATGTGATGCTGATACTCCTTAAAACATGAGCATAAATGATCATCTACAGCTCGCCGGCGCATGCGATCATTCTCAAAATCAATAATCTCAAATATAGCCTACCAATAACAAATATTATAAGAATACAGTGTTAATTAAATATTTAAATAAATATTATTATACCTGTAAGTGGCTATAGAAGACCTTCCTCTAAGGTCATGTAACTTGATGCCAATCGAAGAGCATCATCGGGGTATAGCTACGGCAAATGATGCCCAGCTCAATCTGCCATGGCTCGCACCATCCCCTCATAGGCATGATATAGCCTGGTGGAATCTCGATGTAGAGATGCTATCCCTCGTGCTCGCATTTCCAATGCTCAAGGGTGAGGTTCTTCGACAGACCTCACCCTCGCCTCACTATCGATAAAGAATGGCCTGAAAAAATAATGAATAAAATATTAGTATGATAGCCATCTATAAACCTAATATCTTGATAGGTTAAAATTAAATTTTATTATGTAAAGAATATGAAAATACCAATCAGGACTGGCTCACTCGAACCCGCCTCACTCAGACCCGCCTCTATAGGGCCCTCTAGCGACTTCAATAGTACAGTAGTGAAAATGGGGAAAGGCTCAGGGATAGGCTGGAAACTTGAACATTATCGTCTCACTCCCGGTGCCATACCTACAATGCTTAAACTATGCATATAATTAACTTGACATGTAAATAAATATAATAATGAATAATAATAGCAAAAAATATATAAATGCTAATGAATAAAACCGTATTGCATACCATTATTGCAAGAGAAGATTCAACGAAGGATACAGATCTACTTATCAATATACGTATGCTTCTTAATTTCTAGATCCTCCTCCGAATCACAATAATCGATTAATGTATCATCTTCTATCTCATCGTCATTTATGAACGGTTCGTCGCCCTCCAAATCATCAAGATTAAATACAAAATCAGCTTCAACTTCATTGGATGGCAGATCAACCCTATTCAAAGGAGTTGGCATAAGTTCTTCATCAACAAGGTGCTTAGTCAATGTTGGTTCTTCCTCATGGAAAGCTTCCTCTTTATGTAGATTTGAATTATCATCCATCTCTAGTCGAGTTGGTATATCATATACGCCTCTAGGTTTTATTTTTTGTATGACATGCCAATCACCTCGATATTTTGGATCCTTTAAATATATTACTTGTTTTGCTTGAGTTACTAATATATACGACTCATTCTGGTACCATGTTCGTGCAAAATTTATACTAGTAAAGTGTGGATCGATATGAATACCAATCTTCTTATTACTAATATCCCACCATTCATACTGAAATAAGAATACGAAATATTTAGACCCATATTTTAATTCTATGATATCTATCAATACACCAAGATATTCAATCTCCTCTTCTCCTTCATATCCTATTGTAGCAATCCCACTGCTCTGGGTCCATCTTTATATCTTAAGCTCTCTTGTATGAAATCCCATTCCTCCAATGATACAGGATGTATAGTAGTTAACCCTTCGATCAGGGCTACATGCTTTGTTCTTTGTTCCATATCTCTTTCAAAAATACATCACTTTGATTGTTGCCATAGCTTTGTTCTTTGTTCCATATCCAAAACAATTCTGGCAACATCTTCCTATAGTTCTCCGAGTACATGATATAGATGGATCATATTTTAACCACATCTAATATATACCCGGAGAACAAATGAGATAACTATGATAAAATTTTCCATAATAGAACAAAAAACATCATGATAATAATAAAATATTGATGCATTTATGAACCGTCCAAACCAGGGCATCCAAGAGCCATTCATAGAGTCCATTTTGAGGACCCTAGGATTGACTCTTGAATAGGTTAGATCAATGCATGAATTAAACATTACCAAATCGGATCTCAGACCAGATCCTGGACCGCATCCTCGGGATCTCAATCTGGATCCCAATCGAGATCCAACCTGAATGATGACCTGAATCCCGAACTGGATCCTAGATCGGATCCTGGATAGGATCCTAGACCAAATCTTGGATTGAATCCCACCAGATCTCGATTGAGATCCAATCCAAATCTCTACCCAAATCCTAGATCGGATTTGGACAGGATTCCAAACCAGATCCCGACCAAATCCCAGACTGGATCTCGGACTGAATCCCAGATCGAATCCTGGATAGGATTCCAACTCAGATCCCTGATCGAAACACGATCCAAATCCTTATACCTGATAGTTTATATGCATTATACATTAAAATCTTCGACTAATGCAAATTAAAATATTAAATCATAATCATAATGAAATACATGGGCTAAACAAATAAAAAGATTAAACTATAACAAGTAAAAGGATAAAAATATAATTTAAAACTTAACTATTTTAATTTTAAAAAACTTATTATTATGATTAATATAATCAATTATTATTACTATTACCATTATTACTATGATTATTATTATCATTATTATTATTAATATTATTATTACTTTTTTTACTATTATTATTATTTTTATTCTTACTACTATTACTTTACTATTATTACTATTATTATTATTACTATTATTACTACTACTATTATTTTTTTTATTATTATTATGATTATTACTATTATTATTATTTTTATTATTATTACTTCTTTTACTCTTATTATTATTATTATATTTACTATTATTATTATTATTATTCTAACTACTATTGTTACGATGATTATTATTATTATTACTATTTTTACTACTATTATTATAATTATTATGATTATTATTATTTATTAAAATTTAAAAATTGATTAAGCCCCTCCATTCCCCACCCCGTGTGGTGCCCCTCCGCCGCCCTCCACCTACGGCCTGCCACCTGACCCACCATCGCTGGCTCTCCACACCCCACCCCCCGCAGACCCCCACCGCCTGCGGTGTTCGAACACCATCGCAGCCCCCCACCATCTACGACGTCCCTTCGCCATCCACCATCGATGCCCGTGGCCCTCCACCCTCTATGGCGCCCCTCCGTCGTCCACCACCTTTGCCTGCGACCGCCCAACCCATCCTGGCACCCCTTCGTCACCTATCATCGGTGCCCGCGGCCCCCTAACCCATCCCGTCACCACCGCCCAATGGCCCCGCACCCCATGCTGCCCCCATCCCCTACAGCCGGCACCAACCCTCCATGCCCCGCTGTCCACCATCGGCCACCGCACAAAAATATCCATGGCCCCCAACCCACGGTCCCATCACCACCATCCCGCAGCCCTACACCCCACGCACCCCCCACCCCTATAGTCGGCACCCATCCTTCGTGCTTCGCCACCCACCACCGACCACCGCACGACACCCGTAGCCCCCTGAATGATTGAAAGAGAACAAAAGAAAAATTATCATCAATGGTGTGCGACGACAATGACGGTAGTGGTAGCGATAATGGCAGCGACAATGGCGGTGACAATGGTGGTGGAATGAGAGAATAGGTCACCGACCGGTGGAAGCGAAGGAGGAGGGGGAGAGAGAAGATGAGGGGGCGGGCGAGAGTGGGTTTCGGAGAGTGATAGTGGGTTTTGTGTGAATGTAGTGGGAGGGAGTATTTAAAGGATTTTAGCGACGGAGTTTTAGCAATGAAATTTCATCACTAAAATAGTTATTAGCGACGAATATAAATATTTCATCACTAATAATTTTTGCTAATTTTTTTCCAAAGAAAAATTTTCCTCTTCAAAAAATATTAAAATATTTGATAAAATTATTTATGATAAAAATTAATTTTCATTGCAAATAAAGGTTATTTATGATGAAAACCTTTCATTGGAAATATCTTTTCATAAATAAATAATTCAAAAATTAAAAAAAATTAAGAATATTTATAATGAAAATTTTCCATCATAAATAAATTTTATTTATGATGGAAAAATTATTTACATCATAAATAAAATTGATTTACTTCAAAAACTACCATCATAAATATTTTTTTGTAAATAAATAATTTAAAAAATTATTTACATCATAAATATTTTTTTATAAATAAATAATTTAAAAAATTTTAAAAAAATGATGAGAATATTATGTGATGGAATATTTCTTACGACAAAAATTTTGGTGTGCATGGTTGATTAAAACTTTTTCTAATTTTTTTTCAAAAATTAGTATTCTTTTAAAAAAATTCTATTTTTCTTTGAATATTACATAGTTTTAAAATTTAAAGCCCATCTTCATCATTCATTATTTAAGTAATTATTTTACAAGCATCGTCACAAAATATCGCCTCAATCTAGTAGCTTTATCTATGCAAATCGATAAAATTTAATTTCGATGATCACAAACGATCGTATGATGATCTAATAGATAAAAATCATTAATGGATTTAAAAACTTATAATAATAATATTTATAATATTTATAGTATACTGTCAAAATTTTACTTCAATCGAACATCATTATCATGATCAATTTAGTATGAAATGATTTTAGCCATTAAATAAAAAAGAATGATCAAATGGCCAAATGACATCCAATTAAGATGATTTTTTAAATAAATGACTTTTGCTACTATTTTGATTATTTGTACGATGGGGATCATAAAATTTAAACCGCATATATATAAATGATTCAAAACTACATATCTCTTGATACTTATTCTTAAGGTCCTTAAGTAATTATACTTGTACTTTTGTAAGATCTGCTTAACATGGATGGTTCATATATATATGATTTTAATTTTGTGATCATCATCATATAAATAATGAAAATAGTAGCAAAGATCATTTATCTAAAAAATTATCTTAATAGAACATCATTTAGCTTTTTGATCACTCATTTTTTATTTTATTGTCCAAATCATCTCATGCTAAATTGACTATGATAATTATATCTGATTGAAGTAAAATTTTAATAGTATATTATAAATATTACAGAGATTATTATTATAAAATTTTAGATTCATCGATGATTTTTATCTATCAGATCATTATGCGGTCATTCGCGACCATCGAAATCAAATTTTATCGATCTATATAGATAGAGACACCTGATCGAGGTAATATTTTGTGATGATGCTTGCATGATAATTACTTAAATAATAAATGGTAAAGATAGATTTTAAATTTTAAAACTATGTAATATTCAAAGAAAAATAGAATTTTTTTAAAAAAATACTAATTTTTAAAATTTAGAAAAAAAATATTAATTTGCTTGTAGGCTAGTGGATGCGCTCGCACCCCATAATCTTGTCACATCAGTCATGTATGGCACATTTTTGCTCTTTTTTTATTTTAAAAGTAATCCATATTTTTCTATTTTTTAAATTTAAAATTTTGGTTAGATTATTTATGATGAAAATATTCCATCATAAATAATCAATTATTTGCAACATAAAATGGATTTACATTGCAAATAATCGATTAGTTGCGATGGACATTTTCCATCATGAATAATTCAATCTTTTATTTTTTTTAAATGAATTATTTTTGATAGATTATTTATGATAAAAATATTCTATCATAAATAATTAATTATTTATGATAAAAAATAGATTTACATCATAAATAATCGAATAGTTGTAACAAAATTTTTTTATCATGAATAATTTGACCTTTCTATTTTTTTAAATAATTTATTTATGGTAGATTATTTATGATACAAGTATTGCATCATAAATAATCAATTATTTATGATGCAAAATGAATTTACATCAAAAATAATAATTAGTTGTGATGAAAATTTTCCATCATGAATAATCTGGCCTTTTATTTTTTAAATAATTTATTTATGATAGATTATTAATGATGAAGATATTCCATCATAAATAATTAATTATTTATAGAAAAAAATGGATTTGCATCATAAATAATTGATTAGTTGCGATAAAAATTTTTCATCATAAATAATCCAACCTTTTTATTTTTTAAATAATTTATTTATGGTAGATTATTTATGATAGAAATTTTATATTGCAAATAATGTTTATTTATGATGTAAAATTTATTTATGTCATAAATAATCAATTATTTGCAATGAAATTTTTTCATCGCAAACTATCCAGCCTTTTTTTTAAATGGTTTATTTATGGTAGATTATTTATGATGAAAAATTTATATCATAAATAGTCTATTATTTATGATAGAAAATAGATTTTTGTTGTAAATAATTCATTATTTATGATAAAAAAATTTTCATCACAAATAATTATTATTAATGATGTAAAATTATTTTCATCATAAATAATATTATTTATAATAAATATGTTTTATCATAAATAATTCCATCGCAAAACATGGGATTTGTTGTAGTGCTCAAATCTAAATTGATAAGATACATTAAAGACATAAACATGAACTAAGAGGAAGCTAAATATGAAACTATGAAAAGGTTGCACCTTCATCTCCAATACAGCAATTTTATATATCTCTTGCTCATATATTCAAAGTTTTATCATCATTAAAAAGGAAGAGATTGTTAATCGCAAGAATTGATTTTGATAAGTAACAAAATATTTGAGTATATATTTGGACTAATGAATTGTTTGAAATCATGTTTCAGGATGAATTATAGAGTATCAAAAGAAAAATTTCTTAAAGTGTATTTAAAAATCGATAAGGAGAAGTTGAAAGTTTTTGAAGTATGAAATACACCCAAAACAAGATTTAAAGAAGGTATTTCAAGACCAAAATTGAAAAAAAATTCAATTGGACAAAATAAAAATTTTTAGTATAAAAGCTCTTGAGTCGACCTCTGAAGATGGCTATTCAGCTCGAGCTGAAATGAAAAGAAAAAGAAGTCTGGTATGCAAAAGTTTCAACCGGCATGCTCTCAAGTTGACTCATGGTTGAGCTTAAGTTGACTCAACTGAACAGTGGTAGAAAAGAAACTTTGTTTTGAAAAATTTGATCTCGAGCAGAGGAACGAGTCGACTTGAGTTCCTCGAGTTGATGTCTCAAGAAAATACAGAGAATGTAATTTTTAGAATAAATTTTGAAGTGGCTCGAGCAAAGAGCCGAGTCAACTCGAGTTACTTGAGTCAAGGTCTCAGAGAAATACATAGAGTATGATTTTTGAGATAGGACCATTGAGTCGACTCGAGCGCCAACGATTAGTTTTTTATAGAATGTTCAGAACTATGTAGATTGCTTCCAAATTGCTAGTTTCAATTTCTTAATGATGAAAAACCTTCCTCTAGCCTAGAAAACATGGAAAAAAGAGCTATAAAACATCTAGAATAAGTGACTTGACAATCATTCATTAAGAGCAACCAAAAGTGAAGTGACAAAAAGGCAAAAAGCATTGACAAGAGAACATTCTGCTCCCTACTCCAAGAAACATCAAATCAAAAGATTTCTTTTAGTAAGAAGACAATCTCATCTACTCAAAAGCCTTTATTAAAAAAGGTTTCATAAGCTTCATTGACTTTCTTGCTCATTAAAGGAGCTTTGTGTTTATTTTTATTGTGCAATCCTTGTATTTCTTATAACCTAGCTTTAATAGAATTTTAAAGCTACGGAGAAGACCTATCCAAGCCTGAGAATTAGATTGTAAGCCAAGGGTTGGCTTAGAAATTGGTTGTAGTCGGTGAACCGATGTAAAACTAACTAGATTTTAGATAGTGATCTTTGAAAAACTATCCGACTGTAATCTTGAAAAGATTATAGTAAAATTTCTAAGTGAGCCTTGGAGAGTGGAAGTAGGTACAAGAGGTATCAAATTTACATTCTTTGTGTTTGTGATTGCTCATGTTTCTTGCTTTACATTGCATTTACATTTCTATATACTTAGATATATTACATTTCAACACACTTCAATACTTAACTAGTTTCAAAAATAGTTCATAGTTTGTTTAAATTTTGAAAAACTCAATTCACCCCCCACCCTCATGGGTTGTCTTACTGGGCAACATTCTTGATTAATGGATATAATATATTTTTTTTTCACTCAATATATTCACATACATATGTTTTCTGAATTTCATTGATGGATTTCTATTAAGAAAAGAAAAGAATGAATTCTGAGGGAAATGATATATTTAAATTCAAGCTAATTCTAAGGCCAAAGAAATATTTTAAACTCATTTTGAATCGATTCTACCATTGATTTTGATGATTTCAATGATTTTGATAATTTTGATGATTTTTGAATTTTAATCCTTACCTTAAACCTTTTGATGTTGTCAAAAAGGAAAAAAGAAATGTTGAGTATATGCACAATGAATTAATTCTTAAGATACTCATCAAATTGATGTTTGAAAACTCAATGATATTCATTAATTTGAATTAAGAAATCATCTTAATATTAGTATATAAATTATGTAGAGCCTTTCATGAAGTGTGCATTTATATTTGTGTATATTATCATTTTATTACTTATACTAGCCATCTTATTGAAGTAATTCATTTTATTTTTATACATATACTCAAAATTTTGCCATCATCAAAAAAAAGAAGATTGTTGACCCCATGATTGATTTTGATGATCGCCAAATTTTGAGTGTTTAGGTATTCAAACATGTGCTTTAAGAGTGGATGTAAGTCTTTTCATGTGTTCAAATTGAAGAATTAATCCATGAAAAGATCTATACAAAAATCACTAAGTCAAAGGTTTCAAAGAAGTAATTTTGGGTTTTAGACTTGGTGGTATCGACCCCAAAGCAAAAGGAGCCAACCTCTACCATGAAATGAAGCAAAAAAGTGAAGAATTCAATGTTTAGGAAGGCCAGATGTTGACCCTAGGAGTAGAGGTGTCGACCCTAGCCTATTGGCACGTGCTGGCACGTGGAAGGGACGACCCTTAGGTCGACCCCTTTGTCAGAGGATGACTCATGGGTCGACCTCTGTTGCACAAAATAGAAGATAGAAAGTAAAAATTTTTTAAATCCTAAGAAATGTTGACCCCAAGAAAAATGGAGTTGATCCCACAGCGGAAAGTGTCAATCCTAAAGAGAATGGTGTCGACCCCAAGCACAAGATAGACCATAATGGTTAGTTTTCTGCACTTCTCCAAAGGGCATTTCTTCACTTTAATGGCTAGTCCAAGCTTTCCAATGATCAAAACTCTCTCTTAAGCAACTCCCAAGTATAAAAAGAGTAAGAAAAATATTTGAAAATAAGAGATTAAGGGATAAAAGATAAAACATTCAAATTGGTGAGGTTCATTGAATATCAAAAAAAAGGAGAGAAAAGAGAGAACTTTGTGCTTCAAATTCAAAGTGCTTCCAAGTATGATCATCCTCAATTATTCAAGCTTCCTCTCAACTTTTAAAGAAAAAAATACGAAGCTTCAAGAGCTATCATTCAGTCTCTCATTTAATCTTCAAAAAAAAAAATTTCTTTTTATTTTGTACTGAATTTTTATATTTTATATTCATGTTTCTTTACAAGTTTCTTTGGAAAAAAGAAACTTGGGGTGTAAGTGAAGGAAAAACCTAGGATTTCTAGCATATATTTTGAAGCTTTTTCAAAATCAAAATAGCGAAAGCTACATATTAATCCATAAAATATGCAAATAAATTCTAGATTTAGGATCTAATGATATGACTAAAATATGATATAAATATAAAAATAAAATACAAAATCATGATGTTGATCATATTAACATCAAATAGGAAAACTAGATCTGATCTAGTGGGAGAAAGAGATCGAATCTCTCTTACCTTTCTCAAGTTGGGATCTCAACTTGCTGATATGGGACTGAGATTATTGCTTTGAGCTATACAAACATCCAACCTCTATGAGAAGTCCACATGAAACTCCGATCATGATCCAAAATCCAGCAATCTGAAAATTAGCATGGTGTGCTAGCACTACACTGATCCTTCATCGATGGTTGATGTCGAATCTTCTTCTTCAATTAACTTGAACTCTTTAAGAATCAAAGAAGGAGAAGGAAGGATCTGGAAGAAGCCTTCTTTCCATGTTCTTCTCTCAAAAATTGATGGAAGAAAATTCGAAACAAAAACCCTAGAGAAAACCCTTCTTCTCTTAGCCCTTTCCTCTTACTTAGGCACAATAATTTATGCCTTTACAAAATCCTATGCCCTTAACCCTGATATGCCTAAGGTCTCCACACCCAAGCCCTCTCTCTCAGGTCTAAAATCTCTCAAAATTTAATAGGTTAATTTCCTTTAAATAGGGAGTTAGAGAAGAGTACCCATCTAGGCCAAATACTTAGATAGAAAGTCCAAATAGGATAAGGACTGGGGCGCCCAACCTTGGGCACCTCCTCAAACTCTTTTGGTGTGGATTCTAGTCATTTGGTGCACAATTAAATTTTCTTTCTTTCATAAAAATTTTAGAAAAAAATTAGATTAATTGACATCATAGTGGATAAGAGTTTTGGGCTTGTCCAAACTCTATCAAATAGAGTCTAGATCATCACTACTTCTTAGTTTTGATCAAATCCAAAATCACAAACCATCTAAGAGGGATATGAGGGCAAGGATAGGCATGAAAACTTTCTAGAAATCAGATTTTCCATGAAAAAAATCTATGGGAAGGGCGTGGAAAAAGGGAAGGTGGCACAATGACTAGTCAAATCAAATCTTTAGCTCAATTAAAATAGATCTTGATGCAACCTAAATAATGGTATTCCTAATCTAATTAAAAATCTAGTTATATCAGATTAAATTTAATTTAATTTTAATTTAATTTTTTAATTAAATTAAAATTTAGGTGCACTCAAGTCTGAGTTCAACTAAAAATTATTCTTCCTTACAATTGGCTTATTCAGTAAATCAATTAGACTCGATCTGATCAAGTTCAAACCAAATCTAATTGAATCACATTCAATTTGACTTGATCTAATCCCAACTGCTCAATCAAATTGAGTTAATTAGCAATCCGATTGCTAATTGATCCTCCTACAATACTTGCACTAGGTCAAACATTAATCATTTTGATTGTTTGACTCTAAAATGATTCTTAATCATTGATCAACCATCCGATCAGATCGAGACCTCTAATATGTATAACTTTATAGGTTTGAATATAAGTCGGTAGCATAGGAATAAATTTCTATACCAATCAAAGTGACCATCTAGCAATGGTATGCGATGGCCAGATAGGTCGAATGTATAAAGCAATACTCTTAGAACCCATATAGATATGGTTTTCATATAATTTATCTTCTTGATCATAAATGCTCATAGGATGACTTAGAATTTAACTGCCAACCCTGAATAAGTTATCCATATTATATTTAAAATATTAAATCCATCTCATGGATTATCCTAATCAAGATTTTGTTAAATTAAAATACAACAATACATTATCTCCAAACTCTTGGAGTGGTCAATCCCATCTTGATTACTCACCAACTTTATAAATACTTGACTATGTCTAAAAACTTTATATAATTAAATTAGAAATTCAGATAGTCCAGTGCCAAAGCACAATGAGTTACTTGTAAGCCACCATGGCAATCTCAGGTCCAAGAGACACTTATATGCATATCCCGTCAGTGCAATTCTTGACAACAGAATACTTTGAAGTTGGTCATGTTCGGTGATGATGTACCCCTACATCTCATCTGCATACCATACTAGTGTCTCTACACTCCTGGGTTAAAAGAACGACCAACCTATATGGTACATAATGATCTATACTCGATAAATGTTATCATCCTAATTAACAATATATTATTTGATCGTGAGCAATTTTAAGGACTAATCAATAAATTCTTTTTTTATCGAATCTAAATAATCCTAAGAACTTCATCACAATATAGAAGTTTATTAGAAGATATAGATTTATGATAAAAAATGCTAGAATAAATATTTTATTCGTTAATAAATTATTTATATTTACAAAATAGGAGTTCTTGACACATTTTATTCGTGTTTCTTTACAATTTTCTTTGGAGAAATGAAACTTGGGGTGTAAGCTAGTCCAAGCTAATAATTAGATATTGTAAAGGTTATAATTTATGCTCCTGAGTTAAAACCAACTAGGTTGATAGTGAACCCAAAAAATTATTAGTGTAGGATTATGGTTGGTGATTCTGATAAAACTAACTAAATTTATTTATGATCCTGGAATAAAATAAATGCACTATAATCTAGAAAGAAATTTTCAAGAGGATAGCTTGGAGAGTGGACGTAGAAGCGGGTTGCTCCGAACCACTATAAATTGCTTGTGTTTGTAATGTACTTTAATTTCTAACTTTTCATTCTTACATTTCTTATTTGCTTTATTTACTTATATTCCACTGCTATACTTTGTATATTTACTACAAATACTCAAGTTAATTTAATTTGGAGCACTTAATTGACTTAGAATTTAAATTTGGTCAAGATTTTATAAAAACCCAATTCATCACCCCCCCCCCCCCCCCGCGCCCTCTTGGGCTGCTTCCTTTAGGCAACAGTCTTGAATATTTTGAATGTATCTCTTTATAACATGCAATTTCAATTGATAATTATTTGAGAAATATGAATTAAATCATGCTTGAGTAAAATTCTTATAAAATAAATTTTGACATCCTCATAAGATATCATTGAAATTTCCTAAAAATTACATGACTTAAGAATTTCAAGATAAGTCATCTATTCATAAAAGATCATATATTTGATTATATGCTTGATATGCATTGCATCTTATTTTGATTTTAAGAGATAGAAAATCCCCTAGTTGAACCCAAACTCCTAGAGCCATTATCTAGTTTCTCCTTGATTTGATCTCAAATAATTTATTTAATTTTTAAACCCTAATTAATTAATTCTTAATCCCTAAATTGATTCATTCTTATTTAAATATTGTTCTTGATCTTTGAATTAATTGCCTATTGATCTCTATTAAATTTGAACAAATTTTTGTTGATTTAAAACTTCTTGAACTATTTTTTGCTTTAAGAAGTCAACTCAAGAATTTAATGAAAAAATTATTCTATGAGGAGTCGACTTGAGATTAAGTCAAGTCTATGAGCTCAGGTATGGTACTCTCAAGCCTTGAAAGCAAATGGAGAGAGAGCAAGGAGCGAATGGAGCCAACCATCAAAGAGCTTCAACCAATGCTTCAATTGAGCTAGCCCGAATCCTAAGAGAGCCAGCTAGAGCAGAAGTCTAGAAAGTGTATCAAGCTAACACACTAGAAGGGTAGGCTCGATTTCTGTCAGAGCCAGCCCGAGTAGAAGTTGAGCCAACTTGGATCTTGAGATAGCTGGCTCAAGTAGCAGAGTAGAGAGCGATGATTCGAGCTCTCACAAGAGACATTACAGTCGAGCTGGCTCGACTGCTGATCGAGCCAGAGAATAGGATGTGATTTTTGTTCTAGCCTGGGATTGGGTTTAATCCTACGGACATAGGACCATGGTTTATAAGATCCTAAGGGGCTAACCTATGGATTAGACTAGGTATTAGTCTAATGAGTGTGTGCACGTGAAACATGGGTGTACATGGGCTCGGCGAGTGCATCACATAAGGTTAGCTAGGAGAGTTTTTTGGGTTGGATCAATTTGATCGGGTATATGTACTCTTTATTGAGTTTGTAAATTAACACGAATGAAATATAAGCCCTTTTCTCCCTAAAAATTCTCTCTCTTCCTCTCTCTCTTCTCCTCGCCCTAGGATTTTCTAGGGTTTGATGGGATGGCCATCTATTTTCTTGAATCCTTATTGCTATTTTCATAATCATCAAGTAATAAGGATAGTTCTCGATAGATTGGTATCAGAGAAGCCATCTGGAACAATAGGAACAATAATTGGTATCAGAGTTCTAGTATTAGATCTGATGGAGGAAAGATCAAAGTTTTGTCTGGATTATGGTAAGGTGTTAAACAGATTTCTTTGAACACTGTTCTATTATTTTAGTATTTGGTTATTAAAAATCTGGTTGGGATGGCATTGAGTACCATCAAGATGGACTTTGGAAAGTTTGATGGCAAGGAAACTTTAGTCTTTGGTAACAAAGGATGAAGGATCTACTGGTGCAAAATAAAATCTACAAGGTATTGACTCGGAAAAGATCAAAAAAGATTTCTATTGAAGAGTGGAAGAAACTTGAAGAGATAGCCTTCAGCATAATTCGTATGTGCCTTGCTAATGAAGTTTTACTAGAAATCAATATGGAAACCATACTGAAGGTGCTTTGGTAGAAACTGGAGAACATATATATGAAAGAACTAGATTTAGGATTTCAGGACTAGATCTTAAAACTTTTTCAAGATCGGACAGTGAAAAATTAAAATAAATTAAAATTTATTTATAAAAATTAGAAAATCTCTATATCTAAGATCTTATTATATGATTATGGCATGAGATTAAATCAAAAATTAAAAATGTAAGAAAAGAACATGTTGATCATATCAACATGCATCTACACTACATCTAGTATAGGTATGTAAAAATAGATCAGATCTATATTACCTATGCAAGTTAGATGTTCTAACTTACTGATCCATGCTTGAGGATGATGCTCTGAGCCATACACACATCCGGCCTATAAAAGATATCCATACAAGTCCACGAACTCTGATCAAAAGTCCTACGCAAAAAATTAGCATAGTATGCTAGTACTGTGCTAATCCTTCTTCGATAGTTGATCTGGTGCTTTCTTCTTCTGGATTTGAACTCCTCCAAAGAATAGAAGAAAGATGAGAGATTTTAGATCTAAGACACTCTCAAAAAAAATCTCGAAAGAGGAGAATAAGAGAAGAACAAAGCAACCCTAGAAGAAGACCCTCTTCTTCTTCTCTGTTCTCTCATCTAGACACCCAGAATGGTATCTTTGAAAACCCAATGCCCAAGAGATCTCGCACCATGGTATTCACATGCCAAAAAGCACTCTCTAAGGTCTAGAACATGTCCAAAAATAAGCCCAAATTCATTATATGTAATGAGTTATAGAGGAGTCCTTGTTGGGTCAAATTCTTAGATTAGGAAAGAACAAATGTGGCAACTAATTGGGGTGCCTAACACTTGGACACCCCTCCTTTCTTTTTAGCATGGACTACTAGAGAAAAGCACACAAAATTTCTTCTTTTCCACCAAATAAATTAGAGAGAAAATAGGGAGAATGGTGGCATGCATGGGAGGAGTTTTAATTTCCTAAAACTCTATCCAAAGAAAAATTCAAATCAAATTCAAACTTCCTCCTTTGACTGGGTCCACAACTAATTGCCATATGAGAAAGAGAAAAGATGAGTGGGCATGCGTGAAGACCAGGGAGAGAAGATTTATCACCAAAAATAAAGGAAGAGTGGTCATGGGGAGGTATGGGATATAGGTGGTGCAAGATGGATCCTAGTCTTACTAGAATTCCATATTTGACTTGATCAAATATGGTTTCTCAAACCAAATCAAACTAAAATTAATTCAATCCAATTAAGTTAGACTCCAATCTAATTAAGAATTAAATCATATTAAAATTTATTTAATTTTAATTTAATTATCTAATCAAATTAGAATATGGATTGACCCAAGTCCTAGTTGAACTAGGACTAGTTGTTCCTTGCACTTGGCTTATCCAATAAACCAATCAGACTTGATCCAATCAAGTTCAAACTAAATCTAATTAAATTATATTCAATTAGACTTAATCTCAATCCTTTGGCTTAATCAAATTAAGTCAATTAGCAATTGAATTGCTAATCAATCCTCCTAGAATATTTGCACTAGGTCAAACATCAATCGTATTGATCGTTTAACCTTGAACGATTCTCAATCATTGATCAACCATCCAATCAGATCATGAACTCTAATATATGTGATCCCATAGATCCGAACCTTAGTTGATAGCATAGAAATAAATTTCTGTACCAATCAAAGTAATCATCTAGAAATGGTACCCAATGGTTGGATAGGTCGAATGTATAGAACAACATCCTTAAAACCCATATGGATATAGTTTCCATATATATAATTTATCCTCTTAATTGAAATGCTCGTTGGATACCTCAGAGTTAAACTATCAACTTTGATCAAGCTATCCACATTGTATTTCAAAATATCAAATCCATCTCATGGATTATCCTGGCCAAGATTTTGCTATATTGAAATACAATGATACATTCTTCTCCAACTCTTGGAGTGGTCAATTTTATTTTAATCACATACCAATTTCATAAGTACTTAACTGTGCCTAGAAGCCTTTCATTACTGAAATAGAAATTCAATTAGTTTGATACCAAAGCACAGTGAGTTGCTTGCAAACCATTGAGGTGATCTCAGGTCTAAGGGATATTTATATCTATATCCCATCAGAGATATTCTCGATAGTAGAATGCTTTAGAGTTGATTACGTTCAGTAATGATGTACCCCTACATCTCACATGTATGCCATATCAATATCTTCATACTTCTTGATTAAGAGGATAACCAACCTATATGGCATACAGCGATCTATGCTCGATAGATACTGTCATCCTAATTAATAGTCTATCATTTGGTCGTGAATAATTTTAAAACTAATCGATAAATCCTCTCTTTATCGAACCTAAATAGTTCCAAGAACTTTATCACAATAATGAAGTTCATTAGAAGATGGAAACTTATGATAAAAATATCAAAAATATATTTTATTAATTAATAAATTAATTATAATTATAATGTAGCTCAACCATCAATAGGTTGATGATTGACTTTGGAACATATTTTTTAACAACTCCTACTTATCCTAAAGCCACTCAACATAATATCTAATACTCATCTTCAACTTATGGTTGTTGAACTTCTTTATCATTAGGGCTTTAGTGAAAGGGTCAGCCAAGTTCTTCTTTTCATCGATCTTCTGAAGGTCGACGTCACCTCGATCCATGATCTTCCGAACCAAGTGGAAGCGACATAGTATATGCTTCGTCCACTAGTGTGCCTTTGATTCCTTTGTCTGAGCAATGGTACCAGTGCTGTCGCAGTAGTGCAGGATCAGGCCGTCAAGGAAGGATGCTACTCCGAGCTCAATGATGAACTTTCTCAGTCACACAACTTTCTTCATGGCATTTGATGCTGCGATGTACTCTGCTTCACAAACAGAGTCTGCCACAGTATGCTGCTTGAAACTCTTCCAATAAATGACTCCACCATTCAGAGTAAAGATATATCCCGACATACTTCTACTATCATCATGGTCAGATTGAAAGCTGAAGTCTATAAATCCTACAAGTTTTAGATCTGACTCATCATAAATCAACCATTGATCCTTAGTATTTTTCAAATACTTAAGGATGGCTTTAACCACTTTTTAGTCATTTTCTCCAGGATCAGACAAGTATCTACTCAGTGCTCCTAATCAGTATGCCACGTTTGATCGCGTACATGTTATGACATACATGATAGATCTCACTGTCGAAGCATATAGGACTCTACTCATATGCTCTCTCTCTTCAGAAGTTGTCGAATAATTTTTCATAGAGAGAGAAATTTCATGGCCTATCGAAAGATAGTCCCTTTTTAGAATTCTCCATGCTAAACCTCTTCAGCACAGTATCTATGTACGTGGATTGGGATAATCCAAGCATCTTTTTAGATCTATCCCTATAGATCTTCATCCTTAGAATGTAGGATGCTTCATCCAAGTCCTTCATGGAGAACTATGATGACAATCAGACTTTTATTTCCTGCAGTGCGAGGAGATCATTCTCAATTAAAAGAATGTCATCCATGTACAAGACAAGAAATACCACTACTGGACTATTTGTCCATTTGTAAATGTATGGCTCTTTTTCATTCTTAACAAAGTCATAAGTTTTAATTACCTTATCAAAATGCATGTTCTAACTCCGAGATGCCTGCTTTAATTCATAAATGGATCTCTGAAGCTTACACACCTTAGACTCATCTATGGATTTGAACCCCTCAGGTTGTATCCTATACACCTCTTCGATCAGCTCTCAATTTAGGAAAGCTGTCTTCACATTCATTTGTCAGATCTCATAGTCCAGATGGGCAGCAATCACAAACATTATCCAAATATATTTGAGCATTGCTACAAGAGAGAATATCTCATCATAGTCAACACCATAACGTTAATGATACCCCTTGGCAACTAGACGGACTTTATAAGTCTCCACCTTTCTGTCTGCACCCCTCTTCTTTTTAAAGATCCACTTACACCCAATAGATTTAATTCCTTTGGGTGGGTCAATCAATATCCATACATCATTGATCTTCATAGACTCCATTTTGAATTTCATGGCCTCAAGCCATTTTTTGATATTGGGTCTCTACATGGCATCTATATAGGTAATCCAATCCTCATCGTTCTCATCGAGTTTGATGGGATAACCATTTTGGATCAAAAAATCGTAGTTTCTATCTGGATGACATGATACTCTACCGGATCATCTTAATGGTATAGGTACACTAGGCTCTGAATCTGATCTAATCAAATCTGACTCAGGATCAGCTACAGGAATCAATTTTTCTACCTATTGAACTTCATTAAGTTCAATCTTAGAGGCAACAGTTTCTTCACCAAGAAACTTCTTTTCTAAAAAGATTGCCTTAAGACTGACGAACATCTTTTGTTCATCAGCATGGTAGAAATAATAACCCTTACTTTCTTTGGGATATCCTATAAATACACACTTATCAGATCGAGGTCCAAGCTTATCTGTATGCAAACATTTGACATAGATCGGACAACCCCAAACCCATAGGTGAGAGAGTGTAGGCCTACACCCAGTCTATATCTCATATGGAGTCTTTGCGATATATTTACTCAGTATATTATTCAATATATAACATGCAGTCTCAAGAGCATAACCCCAAAATGAAACAGGCAGACTAGCAAACCCCATCATGGATCAAACTATGTCTAACAAGATTTGATTTCTCCTTTTTGATACACCATTATGCTGTAATATTTCTGGAGGAGTCCACTGTAAGAGAATTTCATTTTCTCCTAGATATGTCAAGAACTCACTAGATAGATTTTCACCTCCTCGATCCAATCGAAGAATTTTAATATTCTTCCTAATTTGTTTTCTACTTCACTTTAGAATCTTTTGAATATTTCAAATGAATCTGACTTATGTTTCATCAGATTGACATATCCATACCTACATAGATCATCTATGAAAGTGATGAAGTAGAAATATCCATCTCTGGCATCTATGCTCATTGGGCCACATACATCGGTATGTACAAGACCTAAGAGTTCAGCGGCTCTCTCACCTTTTTCAGTAAAAGATGACTTGGTCATTTTCCCAAGAAGACGAGACTCACCGGTTGAAAGTAATTTACAATCACTGACTTCAAGGATTTCCTCTTAGGTCAACATGTTTATCCTATTCTTGTTAATGTGACCTATCCTATAGTGTCAGAGGTAGATATCAGAGACATTATCTAATCTAGGATATTTTTTAGAAGTGTACATTATACTCACAGGCTGTGATAAAACGTAAATACCATATTTTTGTTGTCCTTGCATTATTGTAACATCATTCATAATGATATCACAATAATCTCTCTTTATAGATAAACGATAACCATCTTTGGCTAAAAGGCTAACAGAGATTATATTCATCAGAAAGGAAGGACAATAATGATATTCATTTAAAGAAATGATATTAGTATCGAGAATAAGTTGAACTATTCCCATAGGTAGAACTAGAACAGACCTTCCATCTCCAACATTCAGGAATCGCTCATTATTTTTAAATCTTTTACTAATTTAAAGTTCTTGCAATATATTACAAATATGGATTGGACTTTCAGTATCTAATACCCAAGTAGAAGTATCACAAATAGAAAAATTATAAGGTGTTATCATATAACATCCTTGATCATCAACTACTTACTCATCTCTCTTTTTTAGCTCGTTGGGATCATAGAAATCAAGATACTAAGGACAGTTCCTCTTCCAATGCTCTTGCTTCTTATAATGGAAGCATTCTATCTGATCTAGGTTATTCTTGGACCTTATATTTAAACTGTGCATAGAGGCCCTAGCACGAATCATTTCGTGCTATTGAATAACATTCAACTTTCGATACTTATTATCGAAGTTGAGTCCCATAAGTTTATCACTATCTAACATTGAATGGAGCAATTGTGGTTTGGATTTAACTACATAAAGAAGAACCAAAAGCCTAATTAGTAATTGATTCATTAAATCTAAAGATTTGAACTTTAATCAAAAAGTTCTTCCACTATTTTACTCGAACTGATAGCCTCTACCTCCAATTCAAGAAATTATTCTAATTTCTTAATGAAAACTAGAATCCACATAGACTGCACACAAGTCTAACTATGGTTGGTCAATCCATGTACATCTAAGAATAGGTTCATAATTAATTATTTCTCTAAATAATTTTTAGTAATTTAATTTTATCCTAGATATCTTTTCAGTAGGCTAGGGCCTCCACTGAAAGTCTCGATTAGGTCCAACCATTAACATGATCATACTTGGTCCATCTAACTAATAAATGATTAAGCCCAACTATGGTTGGTCAACCTAATCACCATTTAGAGAGATGCAACCAAAAAATCATATTATGAATGATAATTTCATTAGCGGATAAGCACCAGGCCTATGGGCCTCCAACGATTATCCAACTAATGGATCCATTATCATTCACTTAATGGAAGGCTATGATCTAGTTATTATCATAACTATTTTATTTTGAGGACCTAATAATTTTAGAAAATTTTAATTTAAGGAAGAAAGAAGATCAGATGAATCAGCTTGTTATGATCCTCCCACTGGCTTCATCAAGTTAGCTTAAGGGAGACCATTAATAGGCTAGTCAAGGAGTACCTAAATCAATCATACTTATTTACCTACTGACATGGGTCAGCTTGAATGGTCAAGTGATCTAATCAAAACATAATTTTACCGAGAGATCAGGTAAGTTGGATCAATGGGAGAGTCTGCCAAAGTTTACCTTAGATACTATCAGAAATGGCCAAGTAAGCAGGCTGCCAATTAAAGACCATCGGTCTGGTTTATCTTAAACACCAACTTGTTTAATTAGTCTCAATTAGATCAACCTAACAGTTCATGCTAACTCGTATAACCAAGAATCAAGTCCATCTTGGATCTCGTTAAAGACATGGACTTGACGAACTACAACTATTATAATTGATCTAGAGAATTCTTGACCTAATCTAAGACAATAATTGATTAGATTTAGTCTATTCTCTAATTAAGTCCATTCTTTAATCTAACCCTAGGTTTAACCTAATTAATGGACCTAATCCCCACTAATCCATTTAACCCAATGTGTTATTATTTGTGTCTTAGGATCTATAATTCATAATCCTATATCCTAATTAAACAACTTCTTAATTCTTAGTTAAGTTTTGGGCTGAGGATTGGGGTTCGACTTTTCAAAAATAATTTTTATATTTATAAAATATTTTTACAACATGATTCTACCAACCAAGTTAATTATTTGATTCATAATTAATATGCAAGTAAAATAAGCATGAAACTACTTTAGATCTAATCTAAATAGATTTATTTTAATTCAAATCAATCATAAATTATCTTAGATCAAATCTAACATATCTATGATGATTAAAATTAGATTAAAATATATTCAATGAGATTAAATTTTGGATTGAGGGTTGGGATTTGGCTTTTTAAAAATAATTTTTATATTTATAAAATATTTTAACAATATGGTTCTACCAACCAAGTTGCATGTTTGATTCATAATCAATATGCAAGTAAGATAAGTATGAAACTACTTTAGATCTAATCTAAACAGGTTCATGTAATTAAAATATTTTTAATTTTAATCAATCATAAATTATCTTAGATCAAATCTAATATATTTATGATGATTAAAATTAGATTAAAATATTTTTAATCAGATCATAAAATTTTTTAGATCTAATCTAAAATTTTATGATCAATATTTTAGATCAGCACGTACTAGGACAACCTCTCCACTGTAAGGGGTAAACCTTACAACAAGACAACCTTATAATCAGTTCATGTAATCTAAATCTTTTATTTTTAGATCTAAAATTCTTTTAAATCTAATATATAATAAATAAAATTAGATCATATCATTTATGATAAGAAACATATCTACATAAACTAGAATAACCTCTCCATTATAAGGAGTAAACCTTACAGCAGGACAATCTTATAATCAATTTATGTGATCAAAATTTTTAATTTTAGATTTAATAATTAGATTATAAATTAGATTTAATCTAAAAAATAATCTAAACATACACATATAATCATGTAATAATCAACCTATGCTCTGATACCAATTGAAAGAATCAAATCTAGGATTTGAGGGCCAGATCTTAAAACTTTTTCAAGATCGAACAGCAAAAAAATAAAATAAATTAAAATTTATTTATAAAAAATAAAAAATTTCTAGATCTAAGATTCTATTACATGATTATGGCATGAGATTAAATCAAAAATTAAAAATATAAAGAAAGAAAAATATGTCAATCATATCAACATGCATCTACACTACATCTAATGCAGATATGTAAAAATAGATCAGATCTGTATTACCTATGCAAGTCAAATATTCTAACTTGCTAATCCAAGCTTGAGAATGATGCTTCAAGCCGCGCACACGTCTGATCTCTAAGAGATGTCCACACGAGCCTACGAATTTCGATCAGAAGTCCTACGCAGGAAATCAACATAGTATGCTAGTACTGTACTGATGCTTCTTCGATAATTGATCCGATGCTTTCTTCTTCTAGATTTAGATTTTTTCAAAAAAATAGAAAGAAGAGTAGAGATTTCAGATTTGAGACAATCTCAAAAAAAATCTCAAAAGAGTAGGATAAGAGAAGAACAAAGCAACCCTAGAAGAAGACCCTCTTCTTCTTCTCTATTGTTACCCAGCTATGCAACCCAAGAGGGAGGGGGTGAATTAGGTTTTTAAAATTTTAAAGCTAATTTAAAGATATCAAGATTGAATGATGATATGCAAGACATGTGTGTAAAATAATTTAGGTTAGAGAAAAATATAAAAGATTAGAGAGCAAGAATTTAACAAACTAAAGAAAGAAAGATAGCAAGCACACCACAAACAAGCAAGATTTATAGTGGTTCGGTGCTTCTCTTGCACCTATATCCACTCCCCAAGCTTCTACTTGAGAATTAAAATTCACTAACCATATTCAAACTGAATATACCATTGAAAACCTCCAACTCTAGCTATCCCAAGCTAGAACACTTATTTTTCAAGTACAAGCCAACCCAATACAATCCTATTCAAGATTAGGATCAACCTTCCTAAGTTTTGGAACCCCCCAAAAACTTGAATCAAAATAATAAAGCAGAGTAAAAGATTTAATAATAATCAAATACAAGTTTAGCTCTCTTTGTGAGCAAATAAAATCTTAAGAACACTTTTCATAATAATGGAGGAAGCTTCTCTGATTTCCTTCAAGATTGTTGAAGATTTGAAAGAGCTCTTGAGAGGTAGGTGATCTTGAAATGAAGGCTTCTTTGCTTGAAGATGACTTTTGCTTAGGACTGAAATTGAATCACACCAATCTCTTGTGTTTTTTCCTATTTAAAATCTTTTAAATTTTCAATAGATGGAGGAGAGAATCCTGGGCAACATTTATAGCTGTTGGAGATATTAAATAAATCATTAAAACCTATCAAAATAAAAAAAATAGTCATTGCAAAAAAAATTTCATTGTAGGGGTCGACTCATGGCACAGGGGTCGACCTCGAGGTTGACATCTAAGATAAAATCTAGAAAAATAGCTGTTCTATATTTTTAGCCTTCAGAACAGCAGAGATCAACCTTGGGGTCGACCCTTGGCACAGAGATAGCATGCCAAACAGCCCTTTTCAACAGGGGACGACCTAGGGGTCAACCCTTTCACTTCAAACTTGATTTTCTTTCAAAATAAGCATCCAAAAATCATGGGACTACCTCCAAAGGATTAAAAATCTTCTATAATTGTTCTTGAGGCTCTCAGTTCAAAACTTAATAAAATTATGATTTTATCCCTGAAATACAAAAAAAAAATTTCCAAGCCAAATTCATTAGTAATCCCCTCAAATGCTTTCTAATCATCAAAATCAATTCTTGGAGCAACAATCTTCCCCTTTTTGATGATGACAAAATATTTGAGCATAAACAAAAATAAAACATGTAGAAGCATTGATTGAGAATTTCAAAAATTTTGAAGAAACATACTACATCACATACTAGGATATTATATTCAATTATTTGATCAATATGGCATCAAGAGCAGTTTGATGATTACTTATAGTCAGGTATTTAAATGATTTGCAAAAGTATTTGACTTACTTATTCTTTTTGTTAATTTTACTTCTATTTTATTTTTTTTATCAATTTTACTTTAATTTTGCTTCTAACCCAATTTTATTTACTCTACTCCTCCTTTTTGACATCATCAAGTAAGATCTTAAAGAATTTTAAAATTCAAAAATAAAAAAGCCTCCTCCTTAAGTTATTCCATATGTTTCTTGTTAGAACAAGAGTTTATAACAAAACTTTTAATTTACAACATAATGATCATAATAAAATTTAGCCAATTCATAAAGATTTCATTTTACATCATTCAAATGGCATCATCACATATTTACATCCAAATGATTATCATAACATTAAGTCATCAAAATATATAAGTGCTAAACATACAAAATATAAAGGTATCAAAAGTATTCATGAGAATTAGGCCATCAAAATATACAAAATTCATGGATATAACTATCTATGACTCAAACAGCTAATAGTACCAATACCATAAGTTTGATCCAAAAGAATATATAACCAACTATGACTTGATCAACAACTCATAGAAACAACTAAGAGATACTAGATCATAACCTAATATAAAGATGACTAAACTAAATCTAGTAGAGATCATGGCTTGAAGCATCTGAATCAGATAAAGAATCAGAGATGTGATGGAATGTGTCAAATGATAGATGTATCAAATTTAGAAAATTGAATCAAAAATTCAAAAAATTGAATCAAATCAAATGAATCAGCTCTCCTTTAAAAGCTTATCATTTGAAATTTCTTTCTTTACAAAAAAATAGCTAATACTCAAATATCAAAGGCTCTTCCCTTTTTTGAATGAATATGATTCTTTGAACGGATTTTCAAGTATGTACTTTTAAGCTTTAAGAGAATTAGAGCTTTTCAAAGATTTGAATAGTAGAATCAAGCACAACATTTAATTCATTATTCATTCTTTCCTTTTCTTAAATAAATTTTAGTCAATTAAACTCGAAAAAGATATATATCAGAAATGTATCGAGCAAAACAAAGATAGTATTAGAATAAAAATAATTTTACAAAGATTTCTAAAGGCACATTAAAAATTCTATATTATATTCATATTTTTAAATGAGTTTCAAAATTAGAAGTATGTATCAAAATTAATTTTTTAGAGTGAGAATATATTTTAAATTAGTTTTAACTCCAATTAGTTATTAAAAATAATTTGGCAATCAAATCAATTGAATTCAAACTAAATAATCACATGAAGGCTTAAGTTAAAAGGATCATAAAACAATCAAAGTTCATTATTCTTAACTCAAATTAATTAGAATGTTCAGTCAAGGCTAACTAGATAATATTTAACAAACAAGCATCTTTTTTCTTATTTTTTAAGAGTAAATACTAGAAAATTCATCACATAATATTTTCTCCCCCTCTTTTCCATAATTATTGTTGGATAAATTTACCTTTTAATTTTTCTTCCCCATTTTGAAAGAACACAATAAATTTAGAATGAATATCTTTTCTTTTTTTTTAAATTCTATTTATAAACAACATGAATTAAAAACACATCGCCCCATTTTTGAATAATATAAATGCATTAAACAAAATTATTTTGAACTTCAAGGATTCAAGAGAGATGGAATATTTCAAAGATTAAAGATTTTAAATAGATCATTCAAAGCAAATTATAAGATATATTCAATTTTTCAGGGATCATCTCTTTTTTCTTATTATTATATATATTAAGATCAATAAAATATAAGATAAATGTCAAGCTATCTGATATCAATTGATTAAAAACTAAAGTCTTCATTGAATATTTGATTTTAATAGCTTCTTTGAAATATTTTGCTTCACATCAATATCAAAAGACTTAAAAAAAATATTTTTTTAAATTTATTTTTTAAAATTAATCAATCTGAACAAGGCATGAATATTCATCAATAATCCTCTTTTAAGATCAAAAAATAATTTCTTGATACTAATTAATTTTAAAAAATAATAATAATATGATCAAAATATGTAAAATATAAATAATGGTTTAAAATGAATCAAATGATCAAAATCATCAGAATGCTCAAATAAATTCATGAGATAAATAAAGTATAATTATTTATCCATGATTTTTCTTATTAAGTTCAAAAATAATTTTTCTTCTTGTAGTCAAGAAAAAAATAAGAAGGATTGATAATTTTTAACTTAAAGCAATGAAATTAAGTCTCAAGGATTGATCCAAAAATATTACTAGAGGATAAGTTGGGATCAAAAGAATCTAGAATTTTCAATTCACTCCTAATTTCATAAAATTTATCTTCACTCAAGGCCTTAGTGAAAATATCAGCCAGTTGATTTTTAGAACAAACATAATCAAGAATTATGTTATTATTTTGAACATACTCTCTTATGAAATGATGTCTTATTTCAATGTGTTTTGACCTAGAGTGTTGGATTGGATTCTTAGTTAGATTTATAGCACTAGTATTATCACATCTTATGGGAGTTTTATTTAGTTTGATGCCAAAATTCTCAAGTTGTTGCTTAATCCATAAGATTTGTGTACAGTAACTTCCGACTATAATATATTCGATCTCGACCATAGATAATGCTACCAAATTTTGCTTCTTACTAAACTAAGAGATTAAGTTCACTCCTAGAAATTGGCAAGTTCTACTAGTGCTTTTTCTGTCTAATTATATCCAGCAAAGTCTGCATCTGAATATCCAATTAAATCAATTGATGAATTCTTAGAGTACCATAAACCTATGGATTGAATTTCTTTTAGGTATTTAAGTATTCTTTTTATAGCATTTAAATATGATTTTTTTGGATTAGATAGAAATCATGTGTAAACAAATACTAAACATGATATCTGGTCTACTAGCAGTTAAATACAATAAAGAACCAATCATGTCTCTATAAAGCTTTTGATCAACACTTTTACCTCCTTCATCCTTGTCAAGCTTACATGATGGACTCCCCCCAATTGCTTTGGAGCTCTCCATCCTAAATCTCTTGAGTAATTCTTTTGTGTACTTGCTTTGAGTGATGGAGATTCCTTCTTTTGTTTGTTTGATTTGAAGTTCGAGGAAGAATGTTAGTTCACCCATCATGCTCATCTCGAACTCTTCCTACATGAGTTTAGCAAAATCTTGACATAAAGTTTCATTAGTAGATCCAAATATAATATCATCAATATATATTTGTATTACTAAGATGTCATCATGATCCCTTTTAATGAAAAGGGTTGTTTCTACATTTTTTCTTGAAAATCCATTATTAAGCAAGAATTTACTTAGTCTTTCATACCAAGCCGTAGGTGCTTGTTTTAAATCATATAATGCTTTGTTTAATATAAAAACATAATTTGGAAAAGCATGATTTTCAAAATTGGGAGATTGTTCTACATAAACTTTTTTAACAATATATCCATTTAGAAAAGTACTTTCAACATCCATTTGAAATAGCTTGAAATTTATAAAGCATGCATAAGCGAGTAAAAGTCTAATTGCTTCTAGTCTAGCAATAGGTACAAAAGTTTCATCAAAATCAATTTTCTCTTCTTAATTATAATCCTTTGCAACTAATCTTGCTTTATTCCTAATTATATTTTTATTTTCATCCAATTTATTTCTATATATCCATTTTATACTAATTATTGGATAATTTTTAGATCTTGATACTAAGGTCCATACATTATTTCATTCGAATTGATTAAGTTTCTCTTGCATTGCTTTTATCCAATTATAATTTTTTTTGGCTTCATCAATGATTTTGGGTTCAAAATGAGAAATAAATACAAAATGATTGTATGCATCTCTAAGTGAAGAGCGAGTTCTTACCCCATGTGTAGGATCACCAATAATTAGTTCTTTGGAGTGATTATGAACATACCTCCATTCTTTTGAAAGATCATTTGTACTTTGAGGTTGTTCTTGTTGTCCTTCACCCTCAATATCTTGTTTGTCATCATGATTCTCTTCATTTTAAATGGTTGAATCCTTTAGGATAATCTCCTTAAATTCTTCGATAAGAGGATATGCATCATCAATACCCTCACTCTTTCTTGATGAAAGATTATTAGTCTCATCAAAAATAATGTGTATTGACTCCTCTACTACTAAGGTTCTTTTGTTAAAAACTCTAAAAGCTTTACTAGAAGAGGAGTAACCAAGAAAAATAGCTTTATCGAATTTTGCATTAAATTTACCTAGTTTTTCTTTACCATTGTTCAAAATAAAACATCGGCAACCAAAAACATAAAAATATGCAATGTTAAGTTTTCTTCCTTTCCAAAGCTCATAAGATGTTTTCTTTAAAATTGGTCTGATTAGGACATGGTTTAAGATATAACATGCTGTGTTAATTGCTTTCATCCAAAAGTATCTTGGAAGGTTGCTTTTACATAGCATAGTATAGGCCATTTCTTCTAGAGTTCTATTTTTTTTTCTACTACTCCATTTTATTGGGGTGTCCTAGGTACTGAAAAATTATGGCTAATTTCTTTTTCATCACAAAATTTTTCAAAGTCTTAATTTTCAAATTCGGTTCCATGATCACTTCGAATGCTTTGAATTGAAAATCCTTTTTCATTTGTAACTTTTTAGTAAAACTTTGTAAAAACATAAAAAGTTTTATTATTGTGCCAAAAAAAAAATCCATGTAAAACATGAGTAGTCATCGATAATTACAAAACCATAATATTTTTCACCTAAGCTTGCTATTCTTGTGGGACCTCCATGTACAAAAGTTCCAATGGCCTAAAAGTTGAAACAATGTTCTTAGATTTGAATGAAACTCTTAGTTTTTTACCTAGTTAGCATGCATCACAAATTTTATCTTTTTCAAAATTCAATTTTGGTAAATCGATAACTAATTCCTTTTTTATAAGCTTTGAAAGTGAATGCATACTAATGTGTGCAAGCCTACGATGCCAAAGCCAACTAGTCTCATTAATTTTGGTATTCATAGCTACTAAACATTGCATGTTTATCATAGAAAGATCATTCAAATCTACCATATAAACATTACCATGCCTGTGACCAACAAACTTAAGGCCATCATCATTGGAACTAGTTACAATGCACAATGAAGATTCAAAAATAACTTGATAATTCTTGTCACAAAGTTGACTAATACTTAAGAGATTGTATTTTAAACCATCTACTAATAAAATATTTTCAATATACTTGGAGGAAGTGATACCGACATTACCTATACCAATGATCTTTCCTTTGCCATTGTCTCTAAATATGACCATCCCTCCATTTTAAGCATCAAGCATGATGAACTGGGACTCATCACCGATCATGTGTCTTGAGCATTCACTGTCAAGATACCATCTTCGATTTTCTCCTTTGGATGCAAGACACACCTCATTCTCATGTGCCATAAGGCACAAGTTGGCTTGTTCATGAGTTTCTTCTTTTTCGGAGCTTGAGTCATCACTATCACTCCATGTTGCCACCATAGCCTTTTTTTTTGTATTTCTTGGGAACCTTTTTAAGTTGAGGATATTATTTTCTCTTCAAAAATTTCTTTAACTTTCATGTGATGAGGGCTATTTCTTCATCTTGTTCTTCATCTTTTGTTTCATCGGATTCCTCATCTTGTTGAGTGGTGGATTTAAGGGCTATTGTCTTCTTTTTCTTGACATCTTCTTTTTGATGTTATTTCATGCTTAGCTCGTGCATCATTAATGATCCTAGAAGCTCCTCCAAGGGTAAAACATTCAGATCTTTGACTTCTTGGATTGCAGTCACTTTGGCCTCTCATGTCCTTGGCAAAGATCTAAGAATCTTCCTCATAAGATCACTGTTAGAATAAGACTTACCAAGACTTTTAAGATCATTTATAATATCCATAAATATAGTAAATATTATAATTATTGACTCATCATGCTCCATTTTGAAAAGTTCATATTTATGCACAAGCATATTAATTTTTGACTTCTTAACTTGATTAGTGCCTTCATGAGTTACTTCTAATCTATCCCATATTTTCTTAGCCGACATGCATGTTGAAATATGATTTTATTAGCATCTAGAGCACAACATAAAATATTCATGGCTCTTGCATTGAGTTGAGCCATTTTCTTATCAATCTCATCCCATTTCTTTTTAGATTTAATTGACTTCTCACCATCAATTATCTTAGTGGGTGTGTGTGGTCCATTAACTATGATACTTCATATATCATAGTCAAGTACTTGTATGAAAATTCTCATCCGAGCTTTTTAATAGGTATAGTTTATCCCATTGAAAAGTGGAGGTCGGTTGTGGACTGCCCCTCGTTTAAAAAAATACTAACTTGGGTTGCCATAGATCTTTGGCTCTTTGATGGTTAAATCAAAGTAGGGCTAGAGCACTGGACTCTAATACCACTTGTTGCCCAACTATGCAACCCAAGAGGGAGAGTAAATTGGGTTTTTAAAATTTTAAAGCTATTTTAAAGATATCAAGATTGAATGATGATATGCAAGATGTGTGTGTGAAATGATTTAGGTTAGAGAAAAAATATAAAAGATTAGAGAGCAAGAATTTAATAAATTAAAGAAAGAAAGATAGCAAGCACACCACAAATAAGTAAGATTTATAGTAGTTCGGTGCTTCTCTTGCACCTACATCTACTCCCCAAGCTTCTACTTAGGAATTAAAATTCACTAACCATATTCAAACTGAATATACCATTGGAAACCTCCAACCCTAGCTATCCCAAGCTAGAACACTTCTTTCTCGGATACAAGCCAACCTAATACAATCTTATTCAAGGTTATGATCAACCTTTCCAAGTTTTGGAATCCTTCCAAAACTTAAATCAAAATAGTAAAGCAGAGTAAAAAATTTAATGATAATAAAATACAAGTTTATCTCCTTTTGTGAGCAAATAAAACCTTAAGAATGCTCTTCACAATAATGGAGGAAGCTTCTCTGATTTTTCTCAAGGTTATTGGAGATTTGAAAGAGCTCTTGAGAGGTATGTGAACTTGAAATGAAGGCTTCTTTGCTTGAAGATGACGTTTGCTTAGGGCTGAAATTGAATCATACCAATCTCTTATGTTTTTTTCTATTTAAAGTCTTTTAAATCTTCAATAGGTGGAGGAGAGAATCCTGGGCAAGATTTGTAGCCATTGGAGATATTAAAGAAACCATTAAAATCTGCCAAAATAAAAAAAAATAGCCATTGTAAAAAAAATATCATTGTAGGGGTCGACTCATGGATCGACTTATGGCACAGAAGTCGACTCATGGGTCGAGGGTTGACCTCGAGGTCGACCTCTGAGATAAAATTCAGAAAAATAGCCATTCTATATTTTTAGCCTTCAGAACAGCAGAGGTCGACCCTAGGGTCGATCCTTGGCATAGAGACAGCGTGCCAAACTACCCTTTTTAGCAAGGGATGATCTAGGGTTCGATCCTTTCGCTTCAAACTTGATTTTCTTCCAAAATAAACATCCAAAAATCATGGGACTACCTCCAAAGTATTAGAAATCTTCTATACTTACTCTTGAGGCTCTCAGATCAAAACTTGATAAAATTATGATTTTGCTCCTGAAATATAAAAAATCTTTTTTCAAGTCAAATTCATTAGTAATCCCCTCAAATGCTTTGTAATCATCAAAATCAATTCTTGGAGCAACATCTATTCTCTCACCTAGATATCTAGATTGGTGTCTATGAAAACTCAATGCCCAAGAGGTCTCTCATCTCAGTATACACACACCCAAAATAACTCTCCAAGGTATAGAACATATCCAAAAATTAGCCCAAAATTCATCCTATATAATGAGTTATAAAGGAGTCCTTGTTGGGTCAAATTCTTAGACTTGAAAAGAACAAACAAGGCAACTAGTTGGGGCACCTAACACTTGGACGCCCCCTCCTTTCTTTTTGGTGTGGACCACTAGAGAAAAGAGCATAAATTTTTTTCTTTTCCATCAAATAAATCAAAGAGAAAATAGGAAGAATGGATGGCATGCATGGGAGGAGTTTTAGTTTCCTAAAATTCTATCCAAAGAAAAATTCAAATCAAATTCAAACTTCCTCCTTTGACTAGGTCCACAACTAATTACTATATGAGAAAGAGAGAAGATTAGTGGGCATGTGTGAAGACTAGGAAGAGAAGATTTGTCACCAAAAATAAAGAAAGAGCAGGCATGGGATATAGGTGGCGCAAGAAGGATCCTAGTCTTACTAGGATTCCATATTTGACTTGGTCAAATATGGTTTCTCAAATAAAATCAAACCAAAATTAATTCAACCCAATTAAGTTAGACCCTAATTTAATTAAGAATTAAATTAAATTAAATTAATTTTAATTTTAATTTAATTTTTTAATTAAATTAGAAAATTGGTTTGACCCAAGTCCTAGTTGAACTAGGACTAGTTGTTCATTGCACTTGGCTTATCCAATAAACTAAGATTTCAATTATTGATCAATCATCCGATCGGATCATACACTCTAATATGTATGATCCCATACGTCCAAACCTAAGTCGATAGTATAAGAATAAATTTTTATATCAGTCGATGTGACCATCTAGCAATGGTACCCGATGGTCGGATGTATAAAATAACATCCTTAGAACCCATGTGGATATAGTTTTCATATAATTCATCCCCTTGACCAAAATGCTTATAGGATACATCAAAGTTAAGCTGTCAACTCTGATCAGGCTATCCACATTGTATTTCAAAATACCAAATCCATCTCATGGATTATCCTAGCCAAGGTTTTGCTATATTGAAATACAGTGATATACTCTTAGAGTGGTCAATTCCATCTTAATCACATACCAACTTTGCAAGTACTTGACTATACCTAGAAGCCTTCCATTACTAAATTAAAAATTCAGTTAGTCCAGTACCAAAGCATAGTGAGTTATTTGCAAGCCACTAAGATGATCTCAGGTCTAAGAGATATTTATACCTATATCCCATCAGAAATATTCTTGACAGTAGAATACTCTAGAGTTGATCACATTCAGTGATGATGTATCTCTACATCTCACCTATATGCCATACCAGTGTCTCCATACTCCTTGGTTAAGAGGATAACTAACTTATATGGCATACAGCGATCTATGTTCGATAGATGCTGTCATCCTAATTAACAGTCTATCATTTGATCGTAAACAGTTTTAAGGATTAATCGATAAATTTTTTCTTTTCAAACCTAAATAGTCCTAAGAACTTCATCACAATAATGAAGTTCATTAGAAGATGAAAACTTATGATGAAAAATATCAAAAATAATTTTATTAATTAAAAAATTAATTATAATTATAATATAGCTCAATCATCAATAGACTGATGATTGACTTTGGAACATATTTTTCAATAGTATATGGGCAAGAATATGACAAACAAGCTATGATTGAAGAAACAACTATATAGTTTACGGATGCTCGAAAGAGAAGATCTAGTTTTTTACATCCAGAAGTTCAATCAAGTTTGCTCGAATGTCAAAACCTTGATGTGAAGATTGATGCAAAGGATAGAGCACTCCTATTGTTGTGTTCACTGTCAGCAGCATATGATGGTCTCATTACTACTTTGGTGTATGGAAAGGAGACATTAAACATCAAGAAAGTGGTTGGAGTTCTTAGGTCTAACGAGTAGGGAGAGATGGTAGTTAAAGAAAACCCTAGTTCATAGGTGCTTTTTGTGAATGAGAGACAAGGAAGGCCTAAGAAGATGACTCAAGCCAAATCTAAGGGTAGATCGAAGTCTCGAGAAAATCAAAAGAATTTTAAATGCTATAAATATCATTAATCTGGTCATATTATAAGAAATTGCCCACTTTTGATGAATGAAAAAGGGAAGGGCACTTCTAAGGGTGGATCGATCAGTGGGAGTAGTGCTCTATCATTTGAAGATAGTGGAGATAATATACTGATAGTATCAGATGGAGTCATAGAGTATGATAGCCATTGGATACTGGATTCAGCATGTTTCTACCATTACATTGCACATCGAAAGTGATTCTCATCATACAAAGAGATCCAATGGAGGAAGTGTTAGTCTTGAAGATGATCACCAATGTAAAGTTGCTGATGTTGGTACAGTTAGAGTGAGGATGTATGATGGTATCATACGAACACTTAGTAGTGTGAAATGTTGAATCCTAGTACCTCTCTGATACCAATTATTGGAGAGAAGAAGAATAAAGTAGATAACAGGCACCTCGGGCTGAAAGTTGGAACCAGAGAGAAAAGAGTAGAGAATTTTAGGAAAAAAAGCTCAATTGTATTCCACTCTATTGTAAAGATATAATACCTGGATTTATATACCTTAGAATTTCTGCTATACCACATGAACCCTAATAAATCCAAACTTCAGTTGAAAAACTTTTCTAGACCAACCTAATACATAAAAGCACTCACTGAGCCCATGTACATATGTCTCACATTCTCTCATCCCCTGGATCTGAACCCAATCCATACATGAGTTAGCTTCCTTAAGACCTTATTGGTCCAGGCCTTAAGACCCTAGGATAAAAAGCCTATCCTAGATCCAAACAAAAAATTCCGTGCAGTTCTATTCGCCATCATTGAGCCAACTCTCTCAGGAGCCAAGCTAGCTCGGCTGCATCTCGCCCGAACTCTATCTTCTATCTATCTGAGACAATTGACTCAATTGCACCCTGAGCTAGCTTGATCTCGATGTGAGCTGGCTCGACTGCGTATCCGAGCTAGCCCGCCTATGTGTCAGCCCTTGTCTTGGCTGATTCTTCTTCTGACTTTGGTTTCTTGCTTCATCTTGTATCATAGATATCCAAAGCACCTACCAAGCTCCTCAAGGTCCTCACACTTGAACCTCGAGTCCGTGCAGGGCTACACACTGTCTTTACCTAGGGCAACTTCTATCCTAGTCTTAGGACTCACACCTATCCTAGTCTCCTAGAGCCAACACCCTAGCTCCTCCTATGGCCTCCTAAGGCTTAGGAGCACCACATCAAATCCTATAATCTCCATCTTGGTGTGCCCAAGCTTTGGCACACCTAGCAATGTTCTCTTGCACAAATCCACTATCGATGCACGTCCTAACAACTACTTGTGCATACCTTACCACCACCATTCTTCTTCAGCTGCTGAGCTCCCTTTGAGGCCTTTGGAATGACCACCTCCACTACTGAAAACCTTGGCTTACTTCTATGTACCACCCTTGGAGTTGTAAACATCCTTCTGCTTGGCAGCTGCATCAACTATCTTGGACTTTTCTATAGAATTTGCAACAATCCTATGCCGGCGCCTGCTACATACCCTGATACGGTCTCCTCAGAACTTCACCTATCCTTCCGCACATGCTACTCCACCTAGAACTATGCATCTTCGGCATTGGTGCTAGGATATTGGTCCTTCTGCACTTCTCCGCTCTAAACTCGTGTCAAAACTCTCTCCACTTATGAAGCCACCTTTGCCCGATGCTCTACCTAAAACCAAAGTCTCCCTGATGCTGCAGAAGTTGACTATGTAATAGAGTCCTCCGAGGACAACCACTCAATGCTACACTGCTGAGTCTGCTACTGCACCTCAAATACCATCACTACTCCTTCAGACCCTCCATACTCTACAGACCTATTCAAAACCATCTTAGATACACTGCACCCCACGGACTCCTCTGAGACCACCAAGAGCTTATCCGACTCTTCACTTGCAATGACTGAATCGATGGAATCCAAGTTTTCTCCTCTCTTGCACTTCTTTCAAAGCGAACATTCTCGCTTAATGTGTCCTGCTTCACCACACTTGAAGCATCTTTTGGACCCCTTACTGCCCCTTCGTTGATCCTTCTTTCCTTGCCTAGACCTCTCTAAAATCACGAGACCCTCCTGGAAGACCTTCTTCATCATCCATTTCCGCTATTCGTTGGATCTTAGCACTGATACGATCTCCTCGTACATCAACGTCTCCTTACCATACAGCAACATCATCACCAATGGATCAAAGCTCTTGGATAGCAAACATAGCAGCAATAAACTTTTATCCTCCTCTTTGAGATCCATCCCAATGTTGGGCAAATCTATGCTCATTCGATCGAACCACTGAATATGCCCTGCAATATCCTCACCTTCTTGCATCCGAAGGCTATACAGTTGCTTTTTCAGCATCAACATATTGCACATGTTCTTTTCCATATGCAACTGGCATAATCTTGATTATAAACCCTTGGGTGTCTTCTCCTCCAACATGCCATACAGTACTTCATCTATTAGACAAGCTCTAATCATGGCACATACCTTTTTCTCCAAGAAAATCCATTCCTTATTTATCATCTCCTTCGGTCTATCTTTTAAGGCCAAATCCAGTCTGATCTAAACCAGCAGATCCTTCATTCTAATCTTTCATATTATGAAATTTTTCTTTCCATCAAACTTCTCAAATTCTACCTTGCGAATCAAAAATAGCACATAAATGGATCTAAAAAAATACCTTAACTAGGGATGGTGGACAGTAGCCCTATGATCTCTTTCTTTCTTATGAAGCCTGAAGAAAGTCTTTAGATCTAAATCTCATTGCTGTTCTCTGCTGAAATCTGATCTTCTTCTTTCTTCATGCTTAACCAAGCTCTGATACCACTTGTTGGATCCTGGTACCTCTCTGATACCAATTATTGAAGAGAAGAAGAATAAAGTAGATGGTCGGCACCTAGAGCTTAAAGTTGGAATCAGAGAGAGAAGAGTAGAGAGTTTTAGGAAGAAAAGCTTAATTGTATTCCACTCTATTGTAAAGATACAATACCTAGGTTTATATATGCTAGGATTTCTGCTATACCACATGAATCCTAATAAATCCAAATCATAGTTGAAAAACTCTCCTAGGCTAACCCAATACATGAAAGCACTCATCGAGCCATGTACATATATCTCACATGCTCTCATCCCCTGGATCTGAACCTGACCAATACATGAGTTAGCCCCCTTAAGACCTTATAGGTCCAGGCCTTAAGACCCTAGGATAAAAGTCTATCCTAGATCCAAACAAAAAACTCTGTCCAGTTCTGTTCACCACCGTCGAGCCAGCTCTATCAGGAGCCAAGCTAGCTCTGCTGCATCTTGCCCAAATTCTATCTTCTATCTATCTGAGACAACTGTCTCACTGTGCCCCAAGCCCAAGGCTGCTCGATCTCAGCTTGAGCTGGCTCGACTGTATATTCAAGCCAGCCTACTTATGTGTCAGTCCCTTATCTTTGCTGATTCTCCTTCTTATATCCCAGATCTTCAGAGCACCTACCAAGCCCCTCAAGATACTCATACCTGAACCTTGAGTCTGTGTTGGGCTACACGCTGCCTTCATCTAAGATAATTCCTATCCTAGACCTAGGACTCATGCCGGTCATAGTCTCTCGAAGCAAACACCTTGGCTTCTCTTGTGGCCTCCCAAGGCTTGGGAGCATCCCATCAAATCCTACATGAAGCATGTACCAGAATTAAAGAAAAACTTGATATCCCTGGGTTACTTGAAAGGATAGGGTATGCTTTCAGTCATCAGCCAGGTAGCGAATATTTGAGGATTTTCAAGGGTTCACTAGTGGTAATGAAAAAAAGAAGACTGAGCAAAAACCTATACAGGACGGAGAGCTCAGTGGTTATAGATAGTACAGAGGTGTCTGTTGCAGCAAACGAGGAACAACTAACCTACAAGCTATGGCACTATCACATGGGTCACTTAAGTAATAGGGGCTCATAGAGTTGAGTAGGAGAGGTCTGATTTCAACACTCAGAAAAGAAGAAGATGATCTATGTGAGTCTTGTATCTATGGTAAACAGTACAGAGTTATATTTGCTAGTAGTACCAAGCGGAGTGAAGCTGTTTTGGAGCTAGTTCACTCGGACGTATGGGGACTGGCACTATTGCATCTCAAGGTGAAGCAAGATATTTTATCATCTTTATAGATGACTTCTTCAAGAAAGTATCGATATATCTGATCAGGAAAAAATTAGATATTTTTGTCCAATTTAAAATCTAAAGAGCTGAGGTGGGGAAGGAGACAAGGCAGCTAGTAAAATATTTAAAGTCTGATAATAGAGGGAAATATACCAGCCTAGCATTCAGAAGATACTGTGAGAAAAATGGCATAAAACATCATTACATAGTGAAGATGACCTCTCAACAGAAAGGTGTCATGGAGAGGATGAATCGAAAACTGACGAAGAAGGCTAGGAGCTTGAGGCTATAGGCATCACTATCCAAATCCTTTTGGGGTGATGCTCTTACTTATTCTTATTTTCTTGTTAATAGGTCTTCCCATAGAAAATTGAATGGAGGACATCTAGAAGTTGTCTAGAGTGGGAAGAAGGTGGAGCTAGGCCACCTGAAGGTATTCGATTATTCTACATATGCTTTGATAGAAGAAGCTAACAAGAGCAAATTAAACCCAAAGTCACAGAAGATGGTATTCAATAGATTTCCACGATGTGTGAAGGATTTCTTGCTATGGGATTCATAATCCTAAAAGAGTATCGTTAGTCAAAATATGATATTTGATGAGAAAAGCATTGTATTGAAGTTGAAAAATACAGATGAGTTGTCAAGACAACACAGGATAGCATGGGATAGCTCTTGGATATAGGTGATTTGCCCTCAACATCAACCTCGGATTGTATTCAGTTTGAGGTGGAGTTGGACAGGCATGGTGATCAATCTATGGAGGTTCAACAAAGAGAGCAATCTATCCAGAAAGAGATGCAGAAGTAGCCACAGGTAGCAGACTTGCAGGATACTACAAGAGGAGTGGCACTGCATAAGTCGAAGTGCATTTTTCGTAAATTGGTGCAATATAGCATTGATGAGACTATCTCTTATACTCTCATCACTGTCAATGGAGATCCAGAGAGCTTTGAGAAGACCATAAAAAGTTTGGATCGAGAATTATGGATGCAGGCTATGATGGAGATGGAGTCTCTCAGAAAAAATCGAACATGGCAGCTGATGGACCTATCAGATGATGCCCGACCCATTGGCTCCAAATGGGTTTTCACCAAAAAAGAAGCACCTTCAAAGCAAGGTGGAGTGAGGTACAACGCTAGACTGATAGCTAAAGGATACTCACAGAGAGAAGAGATTGATTACTCAGAAGTCTTCTCTCTAATTGTCGGACATACATCCATTAGGATGATGTTGAGCATAGTTGCTACTCATGACTTGGAGCTGGAGCAAATGGATGTTAAGATAGCATTCCTCCATGGGGATTTAGAGAAGAACATATGCATGAAGTAGCCATAGAGCTTCAGAAAACCTAGGTCAGAAAAAGAGGTCTGTTTATTGAAAAAATTGCTGTACAAATTAAAGCAGTCTCCTAGATAGTGGTACAAGTGATTTGACACATATATGAGAAGTATTGGCCTTTCCAGGTGTGATTATGACCTATATGTATATGTGAGATCTCTAAAAGATGGATCTTGATTATACCTACTCTTGTATATAGATGACATGCTGGTAGCATGCAAGAGTAAGAAGGTTGTGCAAGAGTTTAAAGAAGCTTTGTCTCGGGAGTTTGAGATGAAGAATTTGGGGCCTGTGAAGAAGATCCTAAGTATGAAAATTATCAAAGATAAAATCAAGAGGCTGCTATATCTATCTCAGAAAGGATATATTAAGAAGGTCTTAGAGAGATTTGGAATGAAGGAGGTCAAATCGGTAGAGCTACCACTGGTCGGGCATATTACTCTCTAAGACCATGTCACCATAGACTGAGATGGAAGTTTAGAAGATAGAAAAGGTTCCATATGCTTTTAGTGTGGAAAGCATTATGTACTCTATAGTATGTGCAGGATGGACTTAGCCTATGCAGTGAGTCAGGTGAGCAGATTTATGGCTTAGCCTGGTAGGAAGCACTGAAGAGCACTAAAGGATATCTTCAGATACTTGGCAGGTTCAGTTGAGATTGGCATCTACTATGGTCAGTGGGATGGTGCTGAGGAACATCCTAACATGTCCAAAGAGGCTCGAAGGCTAATAGAGGGGTTTGTGGATGTAGATTTTGATGGAGTTGTGGACACTCAGCGTTCAATGATAGATTTTGTATTCAACCTATATGGAGGTCCAGTCCCATAGAGATCATGCTTGCAGTCGATTATGGCCTTATCTACTATCGAAGCAGAGTACATAGGTATCATAGAGGTAGCGAAGGAAGCTTTATGGCTGAAGGACTTGGTGCTGGAGATGGAATTCCCATGGGATGCAGTTCGGATGCATTATGACAGCCAGAGTACTTTGTTACTCACACAGAACTCTATGTATCATGTGAGGACCAAGCACATTAATATCAGATACCATCAAATTAGAGAGCTAGTGGAGGATGGTGAAATGGAGTTGGTAAAGGTTTACACCAAAAAGATCCAGTTGATGTGCTTATAAAGGTACTTTCATGAAATAGTTTTCATAATTATATGGTACTGATGGGACTAATAGATAGAGTTAAGTTCACAAGGACTTAAGAGCACCAAGATGGAGATTATGAGCTCAGATATGGTGCTCTCAAGCCTTAGAAGAAGGTGGAGAGAGAGTAAGGAGCGAATGGAACCAACCATCAAAGAGCTTTAGCCAATGTTTCAGTCGAGCCAGCCCAAATTCTGAGAGAGCCAGCTTGAGCAAAAGTCCAAAAAATGTATCAAGCTGACACACTAGAAGGGTAGACTCGGTTCCTATCAGAGCTAGCTCGAGTAGAAGTCGAGCTAGCTCAGACCCTAAGATAGTCGACTCCAATAGCAGAGTAGAGAGTGATGATTTGGATTCCCATAGGAGACATCATAATCGAGCCGGCCCGACCATTGTCCGAGCCGGCTTGAGTAGCAAACAGAACAGGATGTGGTTTCTGTTTTGGCCTGGGATTGGGTTTAATCCTAGGAAGTTAGGGCCTTGGTTTGTGAAGTCCTAAGGGGCTAACCTATAGACTAGACTAGGGATTAATCCAATGAGTTGTGCATGTGAGACATGGGTGTACATGGGCTTGGGGAGTGCATCACATTAGGTTAGCTAGGAAAGTTTTTTGGATTGGATCAATTTGACCAGGTATAGATACTCTATTTTGAGTTTGTAAATTACAAGCTCTTTTCTTCCTGAAAATTCTTTCTTTCTCTCTCATTCTTCCTCTCTTCTCCTCATCCTAGGGTTTTCTAGGATTTGATAGGATGGCCATCTATTTCCTCGGATCCTTATTGCTGTTTTCGCAATCATCAAGAAGCAAGGATAGTTCTTAATAGATTGGTATCAGAGCAGCCATCTAAAACAATAGGAACAATAGAGTCAACCCCAATATCAGGGATGGATTTTATAATCCAAGTCATCCCAAAGCTCTACTCTTCTCTTCTTTTTCTTTTCAAGCCAAAACCCCATTCAAAGCCTCCCCCCCCTAAACCAAATCCAATACCTCCAATTGTCACTTCAATTTTCATCAATTTTGATCTCCAATGGCGCCCCACAAGCAATTAGCCCAAAGAAAGAAAAGGAGCTACATGGAATTTTCAAACCCTAGAGCTTCTTTGGTCTATGAATAGAGGTTTGAATAGATGTATGATCAGAAAAAATCCTCCACAGCCTAGCAACCACCATTTAGGTCCCTTCTCCTCCACCCACTCGGGCAACCCCCACTAGGATGCCTATTTCATCTAGGGTTGTTTCTATGGGAAAAAAGATTGATTTTAGGTTCGTAGAAAGATAAGGTTTCAGTATTGGGCATAAAATCAAGAACTTGGGATGGGAGTACTTGTGCTCGCTTGATGTTCTGACCTACCCCAATCTTATAAAAGAATTTTACAGCAATATAAAAGTGGGAGTAGGTAGTGCAGTTTCTAAAGTAAAAGGTATGCGAATTAAGATTGATATAGAGAGCATTGGACACATACTTTACATGTCGACTATTGGGAGCATGTCAGATGACATCATGCAGCATGAGATTGGATAGAAGGTTACTCTAGAGCATGATGATGTCAAATGAATCAAAGAAGTTAGTGCAACTCAATTTAGTGTAGAGATGAGACTTCTACATCACATAATCAGCTAGATTTTCTTTTCGAAGATAGGAAGATTTAATTTTGTATCAGAGAGGGACATCATCCTAATATCCCACATTGTTCAATAGATTTTCGTAAGTCTACCATCCATCATGATAGGGTTGATGCATGATGTTGCGAACCAATCGAAGGTATCCTTATCTTATGGCATGGTTCTGACATTAGTCTTCCAAGAGCATGGGATAGATCTTGAAGGGGAGACCATGAGAGCACTAATTACATACAATGATTGTTTACTTTGATGGATAGATTTTCAGAAGATTAAGATGTTAGAAATTTTATATTCTTTTATGCCAAGATCGTGATCCTATGCTCATATAAAATTAAGATAAAAAATAAGTCATACCTTGTGTCATCATATCCAGCATGATAATACCATAACCCATAGCTCGCAAAGTTTTTATCTTCTCTTCTGGAGCATCTAATCTTTTCTCTTCTCACCCTCCTCCCGTAACATGAGCAATTAATGAAAATTATTCATACCTTTTCGAGAGTTGAAGAAAAGAGATCAGGCCATCTTTATTTATACATAAAATTATCTCTCCTACTCAAATTAGAGTTCTCCGGTTTACTTTGATCAGGAATAGATAGCTCACTATAATTGATTCAAGACTTAATCCAATGAGTTAAACCTAAGTGATAATTAGGTCACATTAGAAGCCAAATCCAACATTCTCCCATTTGGTCTATATTATGACTTAAAATTAACTCTTTAATTTTACCAAAATATTTTAAAATAAATAAAAATATTTTTTATTTTTTAAAATAATAATTTTTAATTAGAATTTTGAAATTGATCTGACAAGTGCGCACTCATTTAAAAATTTTGCTTAATTATCTATTTCTTGAAAAAAAATTATACTTTGATCAAGTAAAAATCATTAATATAGATCGTGGCAGTTATACATCTCAATTGACATACTCTCTTCTATGTAGTATGATATTAATAATTCTCATTTAATCCAATCTTATATACTAAAGTACATAGACTATCAAAAATCATAATGCCTATGATAATGATCCTACTATTATGTTATGTAAATGACACTTCTATTTATTTTAAGATTGACAAAAGTCAACCATAATGTATATAAATAATAATTAAATAGAAGTAATGATAGTCATTAAATTATTAAGAGATCTCAAAATAAGTATCAATTATATATTAAATATCCCAATCATAAATGCCCATAATTTTTACATGCTTTTTGAAGATTTTGGATACTAAATCTTTAGTCAAGGGATCAACTATCATACAAGTAGTACCAATAAAATCAATAGACACCTAATGACTATTAACTCTCTCACTCATAGTAAGATACTTTACATTAATGTGCTTGTTTGCATTGGTAATCTTGCCATTATTAGAAAAAAATTATAGTAGAATTATCATAATAAATTCTCAATAGCTTAAAAATAGAATTCATAATTCTGAGCCCTATGATAAATTTTCTCAACCATAAAGCATGTGAGAAAGTCTTATAGCAGCTTATGTATTTAGCTTCCATAGTAGAGCAAGCAACAATGCACTATTTATGCTCCTCCATGAAATTTCTCCACCAGTCAATAGAAAAATGTAACCTATTATGAATTTTCTACTATCGAAGCAACCAGCATAGTCTGTATCTGAGTAATCGATCACCTCCAATTAATCGATCATCTAATAAGTGAGCTTGTAATTCTTAGTTTTCTAAAGATATCGCATCACCTTCTTGGTATCTTTCCAATGGTCCACACTTGAATCACTTTGATATCTACCAAGTATTTTTAAAGTAAAACTGATATCAAAATAAGTACATACTTGAGCATATATCAGACTATCCACTATAGATGCATAGGATATATTCTTTATCTCATTTCTCTCAATCTCAATCTTGAAACACTAGAATTTATTGAATTTATCATCCTTAATAATTAGTACTTCACTTGATAAGCAGCTTGACATTTCAAATCTTTCTAAAATCCTAGTAATGTAAGTTTTCTGAGACAAGCCAAGTAACCTTTTATTTCCATCATACTAAATTTCTATACCAAGAACATAAGAAGTGTCTTTTATATCTTTCATGTCAAAATATTTAAAAAAAAATTTAGTTTTAAGCAAGAGACCTAAATCATTAGTTAGTAAGATATCATCCATATTTACAATCAAAAATATAAACTTACTTTCATTCACGTTCAAATATATACATTGATAAGCAATATTTTTCTTAAATTTGAAGAAAATAATTATATGATTAAACTTTAAATACTATTACCTAAAAGCTTGTTTTAAGATCATATATAGATTTCTTTAATTTACATACCAGTCTTTATTTTCTTGTACTGAAAATCCTTCAGGCTATTCCATATACATCTCTTTCTTTAAATCTCCATTCAAGAATGCAATCTTGATATCCATTTAATATAACTCTAAATCAAAATAAGCTACTAATGCTATAATAATTTTGAATTAATTTTTTTTAGAAACTAAAAAAAATATTTCATGATAATCAGTGTCTTTCTTTTGAGTGAATCTCTTTACTATAAGTCTAGCCTTATATCTTTTGATATCATCTTTAGAATCTCATTTAGTTTTAAAAATCACTCACAGTCAATAGTCTTAAATCCTTTAGGCAATTCAACAAGTTTCGATACTTGATTTTTATTCATGGATTTCATCTCATCTTTCATGCCATCTAACTAAAGTTCAAAATCATCACTATTCATGGCATTCTTAAATGAAACTAAATCATCCTTCATTCGAAATTATAATCACATTCTTGTAAGTAAACAACATAATCATCTAGAATGACTGATCTCCTAACTCTAGTAGATCTACGTAATACTTCAAATTCAGTATTAGTATTATAGTTATTTTCAATCGGGTTAGGTTCATTGACAAACTATTTATGAAGTGGTGTATCGATCATCCGTTGATATTTCACAATCTCAGATTGAACTCGTTCATGCGGAACATCTCTAGATGTTACTGTAATAGAAAATGATTTTCTTATTTTTTCTAATACCATATTATGTGGTTCACCACTCTCACTATTTTCACCATCCTTAGTGAACCTAGCAGTTCTAGATTCAATTTTAATGGTGTGTGATGGATAATAAAATTTAAAATTTTTTGACCTTTTTGGATATCCAACAAAATAATAACTAATAGTTCTAGGATCTAATTTCTTTTATTATGGATTATATAATCGAGCCTCTGTAGGACAATCTCAAATATATAAATATGCTAAAAATGATTTTCTACCTATCCATAACTAAATAGGAGTTTTAGGAATGGCCTTACTAGGAATCTGGTTTAGGATATATATAGTGGTTTTCAAGGCTTCTTCCCATAAATTCAAAGATAATGAGGAATTACTAATCGTACTCCTCACTATGTCTATAAAAGTATAATTACACCTTTCAGTCATACCATTTTATTGAAGATTTTTTGATATTGTATACTGTGCTATATTGCCATGTTATTAAAAAAATTTGGCAAAAGGTCTAGAATTATGGCCAGATTCAATATCTATCATAGTATTCATCATCCCTATCAAATCTCATAATTTAAATTTTCTTGTCTAATTAATTTTCTTCTTTGACTTTGTATATTTTAAAGGCTTTCAAAGCTTCAAAATTTTTCTAAAATAGAAAAATATAACTATAACATGAAAAATTATTAATAAAGATGAGAAAATACCTTTGCCCTCCAAAATAAGATGAAATATAGCCATAAATATTGGTATATATCAATTCTAAGAATCTTTGACTTCTAGTGGCATGCTTTTTATAACTTTTAATGTAACATCCTGAACCAGAAAAATAATCGATTAAAAGATTTATGTTTATGTATATGTGGCTTAGTAATTTATTTATGATATATTTGAGCCACTTAATCTTAATTATAAACTACTTTAAATTAAATATACCTTACTAAAGATTGTTGAAGCTGTTTGAGCATAAATTATGACTATCTGCCATTGCGAGTCCTGAAAATTTTCTAAGTTTGAAGACTAGCACCTATATAGAGGACTATATAAAATATGAATTTTTTTGAAATCAAAATTAGCAATAATTGATCCTTAGATGTTGGTGAGTCATAAAATAATTTTTAATAAATTTTAAGATCCTTTAACTTATTCGTTCTAAGGAAAGAAAGTTTTAAAAATTTTGAGTTTGAAAAAAATTGAACTAGAACCCAAATTTTGATATCTTATTCTTAAGAATTTTAATTTTTTTGATATTTTTATTGATTTATATTTTAAAATTAATGATGAATAAAATAAATGATTTGGGGCCGAGCCAGCATGGTTAGCGGGAACAGAAAAGCGGTGCTAGCTGTGAGATTTCAAAAGTTGGATTTTTAAATGGATTTCTAAAAAGTAAGTTAATAAGTGGCTTCTTTGGATTGTGCCACATAATTAGAAGAGAGAGGAGGAGGTGTGTTGGCTTTCTAATGAAGTAACACATAGAAAGTTTCTTATTTAAATTATTCATTTCCAAAATAAAACCCACTGGTTCTCTTTTCTTCTATTTTAGAGTTTCTTGGTTAGACCAACCAGAAGAGAGAAGGACAGGGCTAGAGAAGGAAGAGTTATTATTTAAAAGTTCATAGGATTCAATGGAAAAAGAGATAGTTTGGGGATAAACTAATTTGGAGGGAGAAAGGTTGCTGGCGGTGGAGAAGAAAGAAGTTGGTTTTAGAACTCCTACAGGATTGTAGCAGTTTGAGGTAAGATTTCTAAAGTTCTAAACTAGATTTAAAATAATTTTTGAAGTGTTATCAGCAGATGAGATGTTGTAGTAAAGTTAATTATATAATTTAAATTGAGTTTGAAGATAAATTGAATTATTTATGATGCTGAAATAGGGTAGATGGCTTAGTTATGAATTGAAATGATGCTAGCTGAATCTGAAATCAATTATGAGAATAAAAATAGAACTAAATGTCTAAAATTTATGAGTTAAGTTGAGTTTATTTAAATCTAAGCTAAAGCAAACAAGAGCAAGTAGAAGGAAATAGTTGAAAGACTAAAATAAGAACTTAAAAGCAAAATATGTATAGTTTTGATCTTAAATCATAAAATATGAGTTTAATCAGTATTTAGCAATGTTATAGAAGAAGAAAAAGAGTTGGAAAGGTGCCTTGAATAAGCCTATTTAACTAGTATCTAGTTGAGGTGAGTGGTTTTCATATGTAGCTTTGGTATTTTTCTTATTGTATTTTGTTATAAAAATAACTTACTTTGAAAAGTAGTTAATTTTGGTATTCTTTAGCTTATATATGTATTTGTGCAAACATGAAAGAAGAAATTGAAATTATTGGCTTTTATCATTTAGTTTTGGAGAATTTCAACTTATTTGATTTTTGAAAAAAATTATCCCTAGGAGTGATCAACCTATCGGGTGTATCTTATCCTCATATTGCATGAGCATTAACATTGGCATGAGCTAGCACTTCCATAGTCTGAATTCGCATGATGCCCAATGAGGCTTATCTATATCATTTGGCATCATATTTTACTACTTATCAACTATTTTGGAAGGGGTGCTCTGGAATTCAGTTGATAGTAGCTGAGAAGAAAACTTGTGTTGGCATAGCATGATTTGTTATTTAGCTTTATCCCTGTGGAGAATATTTCAGCTTTGAGAAGCATAAAAGGTAGTTCATATATTTTAGTTTTCATTATTGTGTTGAATTACAAGTTAAGCATTCTTATTTTTCATTGTTAGATGGATTACTCATTGAAACTTTTCCAAGTCTCACCCCTCACTCTTTCTAATTGCAGTTTTGGGAGTTGCTTACCTCAGAGATATGTTTCAACATGTGTATCGGTACCTTTGGTGAAGAAAGTATTTTTGATGATATTAGTTTGTAAAAGAGATATATTTTGAGATGTAGTATACAGCTAACTTAGTTAAATTTGATATTAGTATATGTATGTGTATTAGTTTGTTTTAAAAAAAAAATGAGGCATCTATAAAAAAGATGGTTAATGACTAGAATATATATATGAAGTATGGTTTTGTTATTGAAACTCTAAGTTTGTTTATATGATTTGATGAGTTATGAATTGAGATGATGATTTTTAGCAAGGCAAGAAGATTTAATTGAAATGCTTGTGTTAAAAATGAATAGATGGTTTAGCTTAACTGAAAGCAGGGTATTAACTAATATATAGTCCAGCATAGTTATGGTTTAGAAATTCTCTTAACTTTTAGATAAAGATGGGGTATAGCACCGTCACCCATAGTTAGTTAGGGGTGGACTGTTACATTTAATTTATATTTCTTTAATCCAATCGATACATATTCCAAAATTACTAAAATCTAGATTTGATAAAGCATTTTCTTTAACCAATCTAGTCATCCTTTCTTTTGATATATAACCTAATTGCATATACCATAATATTGAAGAACTCTCATTCACAATACCACTTTTCATTTCAATATTGACATTCAAAGTAAGTAAAGATTATTTAAAAGAAAGACCCAAATTCATTTTATATAATCCATAGAACGATGTTACAGTACCAACCAAAATGAAATTTTTAATCAATCTAAAAGTTAAATTTACAAAGGTAAATGAATAACCTTCTAAATCAAGCTTTGACAAAGAAACTAAATTTCTAGATATTGAAGAAACATAAAAGACGTTATGTAGATCTAATTAAAATTCAGTATCTATAATAAGTCTGCAGGTCCCAACTAAAATAATCTTGGACTTCATCGAATTTCCATAAAGATCCACCGTTCTTTTTCATTTGGTTTTCGACTTGAAAAGAATCCCTACATTGAATTAGACATTTGAATTGCAACACTTAAATCAATCTACCAAGTATTAGAAGAAACATCAATAATGTCGGTTTCAAAAAAAATAAGAAATAAGGGAATATCCTTCTTTTTGAACTACTTTCTCCTTTTCTCATAGTCCTTCTTGATATGTCCTTGCTTATTATAGAGAAACATCTCAATTTGTTAGAACTTTTCTTTGGTTGATTGCTTGATTCTTTATTTTTTTTCTTTATCTTCTTCATTTTAGGATGCATCTCTATGACCACATAAACAATCGAGACACCTTCCTGCTTCAATTTCTCTTCCTTTTGCACATACTAGAAGATGAGTTCATTCATTGATCATGATTATTTATGTGTATTGTAATAAATTTTAAATTGGATAAACTATGATAGAAGAGAATTAAGAATAAACTGGATAAGAAAGTTTTCAAATACTATCAGTCCTAAATCATTCAATTTTTCAGCTATATCATACATTTCTATAATATGCTTTCACACTCAAAAAAGTCCATCATATTTCATTGAAGTTAACTTATTCATTAGGATATCAGCTAAGGCTTTATTTGATTTAATAAATTACTATTCTATAAAGAAAAGGTATTCAGAGGCTAATTCGTTATCAGGAACAAATCTCCTAATGTCTTTTACAATATAACTCTTAATAATCACGTGAGACAATCTATTAAAATACTCTAACTTTTTATGTAATTCTTTTTTATCAGGAGAACTGGTGAGAATAGGTGGATCAAGCTGAGATTTACGAAAGGCCAAATATAAGTCTAGGCATCCTAGTGTAATGAAAAGCTACTCATGCCATGTAGAATAATTTGATCCATTTTGTATAGGAATATTAGATAGATGTAATGAAAATGTAACAGGAGTCATCGCTGAAAATAAAAGAACATTCTCACCATTACTATCATGATGTAAATTCCAAAACATAATTCTACTAATGATACTTATTATACAACTATAAAATATCTTTGGATAAGAATCATAGCATATAATAAGTCACAACTATTATAATTTGATCACAAATCTAAACATAATAATCAATGCCATACAATACATAAATCATAAATTATGAAAATTTTATAATCAACAATAATATAAAATATGTAAGTAAGAATAATAATTATAGCATGAATATATAATTTATATTTAAACTATGATCCATCATATTAGTTGCACTTTCAGTGGTTTAATTAACTATGATTACAAAAATCTAAGATTATTCTCATCTTTAGATGTAGAACTCTCCATCTTTATATAATTCAAGTTAGTCAATCAATAACTATCAATTTAAAATCTAATTATAGTCAACTTTGGATCAACTATAATAGACACACTTTTATGTAATTTCAAAATTGTAATGAGAAAAAAATCATTAATCCTTAATGACTTAACTATCCAAGATCCATAGAGTGCTTTGGATCCTTTGGAACTACGTGAAAACATACTTGAATAGCATAATAGTAAGCAAAATTATTATTTAAATAATTTAATTATTTAAATATTTTATCTTATATGAAGAACTCAATCATAATATTCCTCAAACCATCACAAGTCCAATGGTTCAAAATCGCTTAAATCAAATAAAAAATAAATAAATTACAGTAATAAAAGACTTAACCATAAATAATAGAAGAATAGAGGCTTTTTTATAAAATAACAGCTTTAAAACTATCAAAAGGCGGTAGGGACCTTAATGAAATTGATTGCTTTATCAGGGACTAAATTGCAAAAAAAAATTTATTAAATGGATTCATACTGGATTTCGGATTTTAGGTTTGGACCCAAAACCTGAACCTGTTTAGCCCTTCTTCCCTCTTCCCCTGATCATAAGAAGGTTTTCTCATAAGGAGGGTTTCTCGCATCAATGGTTCTCCCTAGCCACCTCCTTCCGCTGCCACCGTGGCTGGGCCAAAACATCACGAGCAACAAGGATTGCCACCGTGACCCTCGGCTTGCTCCACCGATCCTTATGGTAGCACCAAGATGCGGCGAGCATCGTGCATCGCCGCCACCGCCTTGCTCCGCTGCTGCCATTGGAGTACCCGCTGCCCAATGCCCTAGTCGGATTCGGTGCTGTGGCCGACTCCCGCCAACCTGCTACGCCGACTTGTCACTGGTTTCTTTCATAGCACCAAAAGGCTACGAGCAGCCAAGCTCGCCGCTGCCGTCAAGTGGCAGCAACGGGATCGACTGCCGCCGAGGCTACTACCCTGTTCACTGGACGGCACCCCTTTCTTCCCCCTTTTTTTTTTTTTTTTAATTAATTAATTTGATCTTAGAAAATTAAGAAAAACTTTATTTTAATTTTCTTTTATTGATTTAATTTGATAATTTTTGATTTAATATTCTAAAAATATAATAAAATTTATCAAAATATTTTACATAATGAACATAAAGCATGAATCCTAGACTCTAATAACTATTATTAAAAATTTTATATTCTTTTATGCTAAGATCGTGCTCCTATGCTCATCTAAAATTATGATAAAAATAAATCATACCTTGCATCATCATATCTAGCATGATGATCATGTAGCCCATAGCTCACAAAGCTTCTGATATTCTCTCCTGGAGCATATGATCTTCTCTCTCCTCATTCCCCTTCCATAACATGAATAATTGTTGTGAATCGTTCATACCTTTTTAAGAGTTAGAGAAAAGAGATCAGACCATCTCTATTTATACTTATAATTATTTGTTCCATCATGAGTCCACAAATTAGAGTTCTCCAGTTCACTTTGATCAGGAATAGATATCTTTAATAAATTGGGCTCACCATAATTGATTCAGGACTTGATCCAATGAGTTAAACTTGATTAAGTGATAATTAGATCACATTAGGAGCCAAATCCAACATAAGGGTCATTGGATTCATAGAGGTACAGTGTAGAGAGATGAGGCAGATTCAAATGATGATGAGGCTCTAGCAGCATTACTCATTATAGATATTAGACAAGAGGAGCCGGTAGCTCAATCACAGTAGGCAGAGACTCCACCATCTAGTTATCTAGAGAGCTCAAGTAGACCACTTACTGGACCAGATGAGGATTCATTGGTTGAGAGGATCTCCATGAGGATCATTGATATAATCAAAACTAAAATACAACAGTTCACTGTAGAGACCATATCATTATTCAGAGAGGAGACAGTATGGATGATCCAAGTGATTTCCTTGGTGAGGGCTAATTTTTGGGGCCAGTCATCTGGAGACACTCGTCCACCTTCTAAGTCTGGACCCAATTCCCAGAGATACCCCAACCTTTCTCTTAAGATGCTAGGTTTCATCTTTTAGAGCTATTGTACCCCTAACAATCCATCTTTTGATAGATGTAAGTGGCACATATTTTGGACATTTTGATGCTTATTCTCTTCGTAATTACTTTTTAAATAAATGAAAAGTTGATCTTTTTATAATAATTTCAATGTGTGGTTATCTGTTTGATTTCTATGCTTATTTGATTGATTGAATATGTGCTCTATCTATAAATCTAAGAGAAAGAAAAATGTAAAGCTCATTTTCTTAAAATTAATTAGTTGTGCATAATTTGGAAGAAAAAGAAGGAGAATCAAGAGAAATAAAATTTTTGGCATTAATTATGAAAAATAGGAGAAAAAATATTATTAAAATATTAAAAGTGAAACTATTTTAGAACTTAATAAAAATAGAAATTATTGATGATGATTTATACTTTATTTGTTTTGATCTATTTGTGCACTCTTATTTTTCTAGTCATTTGATTTATTATAGAGAAATCATTTCTGATTTGTTTTTGAAAAAAATCATTATTCTTAAAAGAAAATTTATTAGTGAACATTTGTGATTTGATTTGAGCAATCATGCATTTTTTATTATCTTTTATTCATACATTGCATGGTTTGATCCTATTATCTTTTTGACAATTAATTGGTATCAAGCCAAATTTGAAATATGTTTTCATATTTTGCTATGGTTGATCATTTTCAAGAAAATGGATTTAAAACTTGCTCTTCTTACATCTTCAAGTGGTATTAAGAAAACTTTCAAGAAAATTATTATATGATTTTCAAAATAATTGGCATAACATAGTTTATTTTTACATTGATATCAGACAGCCTATTATTGCCCTATACTTCATTGCTTTATTTCTTAGCAAAAAGAAAATAATATTTTATCCTAAGCCTATTTTGCTTTAATATCATATTTTGCTTTGATACATTCATGGTATCTTTTTGGAATTTAATTGATTGATACCTATTAAAAAAAGAAAGAGATGAATTTTGAAATATATCTTAAGCTTGGCTTCAATACTCAAACTTCTTTGTTTTGAAAATCTCTATCCGTCTTAAATTCTTGAAGCTCAAAGAAATTTAAAAATCTATTTAATGCATCAACTTTATTAAAAAAGGAGGAGATATGTTTCTTTTGATCAAAAGCAAGAACAAATTCAATCTGAATTTGCTATAAAATTTCAAAAAGGGAAGAAGTTATCCAAAGGGGGAGATGGTATCACAAGCTAAAATATCCAAATTTCAAAATTGAATGCAAAAGTATTAGAACTTGAATTGATTTGGATGATATTTTTTTAAATTTCTCCATGAACCTTTTATTTGATGCTATCAAAAAGGAGGAGATGTGTAATAAGTATATACTTAAAATATCTGAAAGGCTATTAAATTGATTGAAATGCTTATGTGTTTGCTTGAGATCATATAAAATGAGCATTTCAGTATCAAATTATTAATTAAAAGGAAGCATTCATAAAGTGTATATTCATATGTGTTTGTTATATCACTTCTATTATATCCTAATTGTCCCGATATCAAACTATTGAGAATAATTCTTACTACTTGATGATTGCAGAAACAGCAACAAGGATCCGAGAAAATAGATGGCATCCTATCAAACCCTAGCAAATCCTAGGGCATGATGAAGAAGAGAGGGAGAACGAGAGAGGAAGAGAGAGATTTTCATGAAGAAAAGGCTTGTATTCAATTTGTTCTTAATTACAAACTCAATACAGAGTATATATATACCTAGTCAAAGAGACCTAACCTAAAAAACTTTCCTAGCTAGATGCACTCCCCGAGCCCATGTACACCCATGTCTTCCATGCACACACACATTAACTAATTCCAGTCCAATTCATAGGTTAGCCCCTTAGGACCTCACAAACCAAGGCCCTAAGTTCCTAAGATTCAACCCAATCCCAGGCCAGAATAGAAACCACGTACTATTCTATTTGCTGCTCAAGCTGACTCGGTCAATAGTCGGGCTGACTCGACTATGATGTCTCCTACGAGAGTCCGAATCACCACTCTCTGCCCTACTATTTGGGCTGGCTCTCTCAGGGTTCGAGCCGGCTCAACAGACATGACTGTCTTCTGTTCTACAGTTCAAGCTGGCTCTCTCAGAAATCGAGCCAACTCTTCTAGCATGCCAGCCTAATATTGTAAACCCACCAACTGGCATCACCTCGCTCTGATACCAAATGTTGTTCCATAATATCGCTCGAACACCAATCATCCTTAGCATCATAAAACCCCGATACCATATTGCGAAAGCCCCTAATCTTTAGCATGGACCTGAAGGAACCTATGACATTTTCTATAGATAGCAAACCACCGATCCTCCATCTGGATCTATGATGGGGCACCTTCCTCCTTGAGCTTGAGGAAGATGCCTCCTCTCTAGGGCTTCTTCAAGAACCTTAGAGCGGCAACTCTAGAGAGAAGAGAAGAAGAGAGAGTTGAGGAAGAAAAGATCTGTATTTCATATCTTTTTTTTTGAAATTCTGATACAACCTATGTATTTATACATAGTCATTAGGCCCAACCAAAAAACTCTCCGACTAACCTAATACATGAAAGCACTCACCGAGCCCATGTACACCTATGTCTCCCATGTTCTCATCCTCTGGATCTAAATCCGACCCATACATGAGTTAGCCTCCTTAAGATCTCTTAAACCAGGCCTTAAGACCCCTAGGATAAGTTCCTATCCTAGCTCAAACAAAACCCATGCGTAACTCTACCCGCACGCTAGGCCGGCTCAGTTTTAGCACTAGGCTGGCTAACCTGAGACTGGGTCAGCTCAATTTCAGACTGAGCCAGCCCGATTTTTATCCCGTGCCTACAGTCCTGAATGCGATCTTTTGTCTGTCCTGTGCTCTAAGACTTAGCCGACCCAATCTGAGACTAAGCCGGCTAACCTATAGAAAGCTTCTTTTCTACAGTCTTCAATCTTTTGGCTTTGATTCCTTGCTCCATCTTGTGTCTCAAGTCTTCGAAGCACCAACCAATCCCCTCAAGGTCCCGAACACCCAGATCTCGAGCCTGTGGAGGGCTATGCACCACCTTCACCCTAGGACCACTCCTATTCTAGTCTCCACCTATGGCCTTCTAAGGCTTGGAAGCACCATAAATCCTCATAATCTCCACCTTAGTGCTCCCAAGCTTTGGCAAACCCTTGGCAATGCCTTCCTACATAATTCTGCTATCCCTGCGCATCCTGACAGCCCCTTACGCAATCATCATCTCCACCAATTTTCTTTAGCTATTGTGCACCCTTAAGGCCCTTTGGGATGACCGCCTCCACCGTTGAAGATCTTGGCTTGCTCCTCTACACCACCCTGAAATTGTAGGATCCATTCTGCTTAGCGGCTGCATCACCTTTCTTGGACTTCCTAAGAGAACCTGCAATGTTTCTATACTGGCACTTGCTGCAAACCCTGACATGGTCTCCTCAGAACTATGCTTGTCCACTTGCACACGTCGCTCCACCTAGAACTATGCATCACCAACGCTGGTGCTAGGATATCGATCCTCCCGCACCACCCTGCTCTGAACTTATGTCAAATTTTTCTCCAATTATGAAGCCACCTCTCCGGAGCTCCACCTATATCTGAAGTCCATCTGATGCTGCAGAAGCTGACTCTATGCCCAAGTCATCCGAGGCCAACCACTCAATGCTACAGTGTTGAGCCTGTCGTTATACCTCAAAGACCATCGTGTTAGATATATGTGCCCTAGAAGCCAGAATTGGCTGACACTTGTAATACACTTCTAGGGGCGAAATTATAATTTTGACTAAAATCAATAAATGGATTATTTTCTATCACATATGTGTATTTAGTGTATGTGATACATCCTTTGAGTTAATGGTAATGATAATTCATATTTTCAAGAGTTGAAAATTTAAGACATGAATAATCATTATTAACTCATAAAATGCTCCCGACCATAGGATCATCACGAGGATGGTGATTGATCCGGAAGGTTGGTGTACAATCGCTTCTCTTTAGTAGATGAGTCTTGAGTCTACGGTGTGGAGACACCGGAGCGAGAGTACAGGTACTCGTTAGAGAACGAGGGCACTGAGCGTGACCACCTCGAGTAGTCATTAGGGAGTCTACCTTCTCGTCAATGACTGACTCGATGCTGCAGTAGTGTGTCTGGTTCTTTGACCTGAGATGCATCGGCAGTTCACCTTGAGGGTGTTATAGTTTGACTACACCATTACTCGGTCTCCTAGCCATATGGAACCCTGAGGTGTATGTTGGCTATAGCATGTTCATTGTAGGAACTGGATTGCATCAAGATGGAATCTATCTACCTCGGTGGTAGAGGAGTAGCCCTATGATGATCATGAGAATCAAGTCCAGAAATCCATGGCCATGGTAGAGTGAAATAATAGAAAGAGTTTCTATTTAGATTTTCACATTGGACTCGAATCGAATGATTACATCATATGACAGAGACTAGGGTTTGACGAGTTCACCTTAACCCTAATCTGATCGGGGCTCAAGATAGAAGAACTTGAATCACACAGGTAGCTGCACCAAGAGGTTCGCATTCAGCTCTGATGGGTTGCCACCATATACTGCTAGGTGTCACTGGTGGATTTTGGGAGCAATTAGAATGATTTAGATGATCGATCATTCTAGCTGTTCGAATCAGAAGAGTTCTGATCCATCGAAAGGAGTTTCGATGATGTCGATGATAGAGATCATGACATATCCCATTACCATACAGAACTGAACCTAACTGGGTCACACAAACAAGGGTTTGAATCTGGTGATCATCAATTGAACTGATCTAGTTCAATTGATCTGAATGAGATTCAATTAGGTTCAAGGAAATCGTGCTAGCACTCGATTGAACCTAACGTTCTTCTTTTGCTATCATAAATAAGTTGTCCTGACTGAGCCAAAGGAGTTTGTGCTCAATCAGAGGCCTTCATATGGTCTGACTGGAGGTTGTCCAAGTCAGAAAAGGTTGTCTTATTTGTAAGACATTACCTGCCATTTTTGGTCACCTGCCATTTCTTGTTCTTTGACTTTGGTCAAAAGTCTACCTTTGACTGGTCAAAAACGTTGACCATTGACACTTTGACTTTTGACCACATGTCATGCACCTATTGGAGAGCTGGTGGGGGCCTGTCCCCCTGCCAGAACCTGGCAAGGAGAAGGGCGCACGCCACCCTAGGCGTGTGAGCCCAAGTTGGAGGCGCCTAGGAGTCCTTGTTGGACAAGGACTCCATCTCCTTTTTGGATTCCAATTAGAGTTCTTCTAAGAACCAACTTTGACTGGTCTTAGGCACCCTCTAAGGAGGAATCCAGGGGTCTCTATTCCCACCAATCAGATTTAGATCTGATTTCACAAAGGGTTGTGATTGGTTGGGAAGGAAGAGGAGTTGGATCACAGCTTAGTCTATAAATAAGACCCTGCGCCCAACTCAGATTAATGAATAATGAGATCAAGTTTCCCACGCCCCAAGGCTGCCTCTCCCCTCCTTCTCCATGCCATAGTCTCTTCTCCCCTTGCTCTCCACGTCCAAAAGGAGTTTTGGACCTTTGGTTGGTGCGATTCAGATCAAAGAAAGGCGATCAAAAGCAAGAAGGCTGCGCTGCTGCAAAGGACGACTGCTGATCTTCAAAAGAGTTTTGAAGATCCTCCAGATCAGATCCAGATCTAATTTTTGGAGGTGTGATAGAGAAGAAGAGGATCTCCAGATCCAACCCGAGTGGATACCGGTAGAGGCCAGGCGCTTGCGTGGCTAAGATCCAGAACCTTCCGCTGCAAACAGGATCATCAACAGGGTAATAGGATTACCCAAATCAGGTAAATTAAATTTGATTTAATTTATCTTTTAATTTTATTTTATTAAAATAATAAGAATCAGATCTGAAACATATCAAGATCTGATTAGATCAAGAGAAAAATTTTTGAAATATATCTCTTGATCTGATCAGATCTGAACGAACCTGGACCGGAAAAATCAGGATTTCCCTTCAACTGGTATCAGAGCCATGGTTCTCTAAATTGTTTAGATCTGATTTTAAATTTATTTTAATTAAAAAATAAAGTGATTTTCAGATGTCACATGAGATGTGATCAGATCTGAAATCAGAAAAAATTAAAATTAAATGATTTGGATCTAAGATTAGAAGATATGCATGACTAGTTCTAGAATAGAATAGTTCTATAGAATAGTTCTTGCATGTTTTTTGATTTAATCTGATTAAATCATATTTTAGATCTTTTTATTTACTATTTTTTGATATTATAAGTGTTATAATAACATCTAAAAAATAGCAAATAAAAATTATTTAATTTTAAATATCATATGAGATATGATTGATGCATGTCTAGACTAGTTGTAGAATAGTTCTACATAATTGTCTAGATTAGAATTTATTTTGATTAGATCAATTTAAATCTAATTTTTTAGATTATTATGAGATAATTTAGATCTGAAAATATGCATGATTTGATACATGAGATGTATGCAAAATATGCCATGATTAGATCTAATTTGTATATGAGATATATGATATAGATCTAAAACTGTTTTGTAGTATTGACATGTTCCTGATTAAGGCGTTCCTCTTGGCCGTCCGGTCATAAGAACGAAGAAGGGTTTAAAGGCCCTCTCTTTCCATTCGATGGGGTGTTCTTATGATGTGTAGGGGTGCTGCGTGTTCGTCCTTAATCAGAAACCCAAAACTTACTTTCTGCAAAACCCTAGATCCTGAAACCCTAGGATTTATTGTGCATATTTTGTTTATGAACCCTACTTAATTAAGAATTAAGTTTATGGAATATTAATTAGGTCTAAAATTGAGAATTTCAGATCTAAGACATATTCATAATACTGGGTTCGGGCTTGGGTAGCTCAATTAGGTCTAAGCGGTTGATCAAACCGAATCAAGAGTTGGTTAGATGGGATCAACAATGCTTAAATTGACCAGCCTAATAGGATTAAGTCTGGGTCAAGATCGAGTCACGATCAAGCAAGACCTAATTAGGCTCAGAGGTTAGAGTCTGGATTGTAGGCTAACCCAATTGGTTCTGACTCAACAATTTGGTGTCTAAGGTAAGTTTGGCACATACGACCGACTGGTTTTTAATTGGAAGCTACTCGACCTGAATGCGTTCTTGTACGAGTTAATGGCATATTCCTTCCACCGGTCTCACTTACCTGGCCATATCTGTTGACACAGTTCTGATCTGAGGTGGTCAATAATCCGAGCTAACCCATGCCACTAGGTTAGTCATAATTGTTATGACTAAGCCAAGTCTAGTTTAATGAGACCTGAATCAATTCTCCCTAAGAAAAGATTAAGTCTGAGGTCTTCCACCATTGTAGATGTGCGGGCCCTTCCCGGGGTTGATTGTTCTCGGCTGGATACAGTGGCTCAGTTGCACCGGGAAGATGCAACCATGTCTATTAGGCATTGGATGCTATGGGCTGGAGGATGAGTTGGGCTCAATATTTCGGATACGGTGAGAGACTCAATTAGGAACCCAGTCTATGCAAATGGTGGGTCTGACTTAACTAAGGAGTGGATCAATATTTCGGATACGGTGAGATTCATGAATTAGAGACCAAGTTTGGGTGCACCATGATTAGAGAATCATTGAACAAGAGTTGTTCACTCATTGGCTAACCCATCACCAATAACTGTTAGGTGAGGTGATGAGTCAGTTGGTGAGACCGCACCACCCACTAGAAATCATTAATCGTGGAGATTTTCGCATCTCTACAGAGGGAGTGTAGGGATCCGAGAAAATAGTGGGAGCTAATTTGTTTAAAAATAAAATCCCTAAATAAATTGGTCAAGTCAAAATTACAGTATCTAACTAGAATCTTTGACTCTCTACAGGAAAATGTCTGCGTCCAACCCATTGGCACGTATCCTGGACACACATAGACTGACCGGACCCAATTATAAAGATTGGCTCAGGAACTACAAAATTATTTTGGGTTTCGAGAAGTTAACCCATGTTTTGGACCAGGACCCTCCCACCTTACCAGCCCGTCCATCCACTGAACAGAGAGCGTCTCTGGAAAAATGGATAGACGAAGATAATAAGGCCAGATATTACATGTTGGGCTCGATGTCTGATGAGCTCCAGCGCCAACATGAAGATATCGGGACTGCTCGCCAAATGTTGGCTCACCTGCAGGAGATGTTTGGTGAACAGAGTCGCGCAGCCAAATATCAAGTCACGAAATGACTTTTTAAGGCTAAGATGCGTGATGGGCAGTCAGTCCAAGATCACTGTCTGACAATGATCAAGGACATGGAAGAGCTTGAGAAGCTCGGTGTGAAGTTGGACTTGGACCTGCAGAACGATATTATTCTGCAATCCTTGACTGATGCATATGGGCAATTCATCATGAATTACCACATGCATAAACTTCAAAATTCCTTGGCCGAATTAATGAATATGCTGGTTACCGCTGAGCTTTCTATGAAAGGTTCTAAAGGCTCAGTTCTTGCTATGGAACGGACTTCTTCCAAAAGAAAGTCTTATGGAAAGAAAAAGAAGTCTGTGAAAAAGCAAAAGGTGGAAGGATCAAAGAAGAAGAAGGCAGAACCGAAGAAAAAGGCCGATGGCAAAGGAAAGTGTTTCCATTGCAACAGCGACGGCCATTGGAAGCGGAACTGCCCTACTTACCTGGCCACCCTGAAGAACAAGAAGGAAGGTCCTTCTGGAGGTATGCTCGTTATTGAGTCTAACCTTACGGTTTCTTCTGCATCCAGTTGGGTGCTTGACTCTGGTTCTAGTGCTCATCTGTGCACTTCTATGCAGGGTCTTGAGGATAGCAGGAGGCTGAGGGATGGAGACATGATCCTACGCATCGGTAATGGAGCAAGAGTTGCTGCAGTAGCCGTGGGAACATACCCTCTTCGATTACCATCTGGTTTAGACTTAGTTTTGAAAGACTGTTATTATGTGCCTGCAGCTAGCAGGAATTTGATTTCTGTTTCATGCTTAGCACAAGAAGGCTATGTGATTCACCTTCTTTAAGGACCATTGTAACATTCTTTATGAAAGAAATAAAATTGCAAATGGTTTCCTTATTAATGGTCTTTATCAGCTACATATTGATGTACCTATTCTAACTATCGAGCAAAACGTGAATGCCAAACGACCTAGGGATAGTCCAAACGACAGATATCTATGGCACCTGAGATTAGGTCATATAGCAGAAGATAGGATCAACAAATTGGAGAAAAATGGGCTATTGAGTCCATTGACTTTCGAGTCATATCCAACTTGTGAATCTTGTCTTCAAGGCAAAATGACTAAACTCCCTTTTGTTGGACATGGGGAGAGGGCCACAGATCTCCTTGCCCTAGTACATACTGATGTGTGCGGCCCATTTGATGTGCCGGCTAGAGGCAATTTTGTCTACTTCATTACCTTTACCGATGATCTGTCTAGGTATGGGTATGTGTATCTTATGAGACACAAGTCTGAAGCTTTTGAAAAGTTCAAAGAATTCAGACATGAAGTAGAAAAACAAACTGGAAAAACCCATTAAGGTTCTTCGATCAGATCGAGGAGGTGAATACCTTAGCCGGGAATTCCTAGACTATCTTAAGGAAAAATGGCATAGTCTCTCAATGGACTCCACCAGGAACACCTCAACTCAACGGGGTTTCAGAATGGAGAAATCGGACTCTATTGGATATGGTTCGATCCATGATGAGCTTCACAGACCTCCCTGATTTTCTTTGGGGACACTCATTGTTAACTTCAATTCTATCTACTGAATAGGGTTCCCTCTAAAACCGTTCCTACCACACCGTATGAGATATGGCACGGTAAGAAACCAAGTCTGAGTCATCTCAGAATTTGGGGTTGTCCGGCTCATGTCAAAAGACAACAAGCGGACAAGTTAGAGTTTAGGTCCTTTCAGAGCTCGATTCATAGGATATCCTAAAGAGTCATTAGGATACTATTTCTACATTCCAGAAGACCACAATGTGATTGTGAGTCGACATGCCATCTTTCTTGAAAAATAGTTTATTCAAGATAGCGGCATTGGAAAGCAGATCAAGCTTGATGAGAAAGTCTCACAAGTACAACGAGCTAAGGACCAATTGGAACCAAATCAGGTTGAGCCAATAAGAACACTACCTCCTCCACCTCGTAGATCGGAAAGAGTTTTCCCGTCCCCCTGAAAGATACTTAGGTATTATTTCAGAGGAAGTAGAGGAAAATGTTCCTCGTAGGTAATGGTGCTCATGGTGATGATCCCAAAACCTACAACGAGGCGATATCAGATATCGACTCCGAGAAATGGCTAGAGGCAATGCAGTCAGAAATTGACTCGATGCACTCAAACCAAGTCTGGACCTTGGTAGATCCACCAGAAGGTATAGTACCTATTGGGTGTAAATGGATCTTCAAGAGAAAGATTGGTGCAGATGGGAATGTGGAGACATTCAAGGCTAGACTAGTGGCAAAAGGTTATAGTCAACGCGAAGGCATTGACTATCAGGATACCTTTTCCCCAGTGGCTATGCTAAAATCCATCCGCACATTGCTTGCCTGTTGCAGCCTATTTCGATTATGAAATATGGCAAATGGACGTGAAAACGGCATTCTTAAATGGATATCTTGAGGAAGATATCTATATGGAACAGCCGCTAGGTTTCACATCCAGTGATACTGATCACAAGGTTTGCAAGCTGCAAAGGTCCATATATGGACTTAAGCAAGCATCTCGGAGCTGGAACACTCGTTTCAATGATGTGATCAAAAAGTTTGGTTTCATCAAAAATGAAGAGGAACCATGTGTTTTCAAAAAGGGTCAGTGGGAGCGCTGTTGTCTTCCTCGTATTGTACGTGGATGACATCCTCCTTATTGGGAATGATATTCCCATGTTGACATCAGTCAAATATGGTTGTCCAAGGAATTCTCCATGAAAGACCTAGGTGAAGCATCCTTTATTCTAGGAATTAAGGTCTATAGGGATAGACCGAATAGGATGCTAGGACTTTCACAGAAGATGTACATAGAGGAAAGTACTAAAGAGGTTTAGTATGGAAAACTCTAAGAGGGGATTAATACCCTTCAGACATGGTATTCATCTTTCCAAGAAGATGTGCCCCAGCACACCTGAGGAAATAGAACGCATGAGCAAGATCCCTTATGCTTCTGCAATAGGGAGCCTCATGTATGCCATGCTATGTACACGACCTGATATAGCCCATGCTGTGAGTGTCACAAGCAGATATCAGTCAAATCCAGGTGAAGAACACTGGACTTCTGTGAAATGTATCCTTAAGTACTTGAGAAGAACTAAGGATATGATGTTGGTCTTTGGTAATGGAGAACTCCAAGTCCAGGGATACACAGACTCGGATTTCATGTCCGATATAGATGATCGAAAGTCGACATCTGGGAGTCTGTTTGTGTGCAATGGTGGTGCTGTCAGCTGGAAGAGTTCCAAGCAAACTGTGATAGCAGATTCCACCATGGAAGCAGAATATATCGCTGCATCAGAGGCTGCGAAGGAAGCATTCTGGTACAAGAAGTTTGCTGCAGAAATTGGAGTAATGCCATCAGATGCCATTCCTCTATACTGCGACAACAATGGCGCCATAGCCCTTGCTAAGGAGCCGAGGTCTCACCAGAAATCCAAGCACATTGAGCGGCGATACCACCTCATCCGCGATTACCTCGAGAAGGGTTACGTCGAGGTCAAGAGAGTCAACTCCACAGATAATGTGGCAGACCCACTTACAAAGCCGTTGGGCCAGCAGAAGATCGAAGCCCACCTTGAGAAGATGGGACTTAGACTTGTAGCCAATTGGCTTTAGGACAAGTGGGAGATTGTTAGATATATGTGCCCTAGAAGCCAGAATTGGCTGACACTTGTAATACACTTCTAGGGGCAAAATTATAATTTTGACTATAATCAATAAAATGGGTTATTTTCTATCACATATGTGTATTTAGTGTCTGTGATACATCCTTTGAGTTAATGGTAATGATAATTCATATTTTCAAGAGTTGAAAATTTAAGACATGAATAATCATTATTAACTCATAAAATGCTCCCGACCATAGGATCATCACGAGGATGGTGATTGATCCGGAAGGTTGGTGTACAATCGCTTCTCTTTAGTAGATGAGTCTTGAGTCTACGGTGTGGAGACACACCGGAGCGAGAGTACAGGTACTCGTTAGAGAACGAGGGCACTGAGCGTGACCACCTCGAGTAGTCATTAGGGAGTCTACCTTCTCGTCAATGACTGACTCGATGCTGCAGTAGTGTGTCTGGTTCTTTGACCTGAGGATGCATCGGCAGTTCACCTTGAGGGTGTTATAGTTTGACTACACCATTACTCGGTCTCCTAGCCATATGGAACCCTGAGGTGTATGTTGGCTATAGCATGTTCATTGTAGGAACTGGATTGCATCAAGATGGAATCTATCTACCTCGGTGGTAGAGGAGCAGCCCTATGATGATCATGAGAATCAAGTCCAGAAATCCATGGCCATGGTAGAGTGAAATAATAGAAAGAGTTTCTATTTAGATTTTCACATTGGACTCGAATCGAATGATTACATCATATGACAGAGACTAGGGTTTGACGAGTTCACCTTAACCCTAATCTGATCGGGGCTCAAGATAGAAGAACTTAATCACACAGGTAGCTGCACCAAGAGGTTCGCATTCAGCTCTGATGGGTTGCCACCATATACTGCTAGGTGTCACTGGTGGATTTTGGGAGCAATTAGAATGATTTAGATGATCGATCATTCTAGCTGTTCGAATCAGAAGAGTTCTGATCCATCGAAAGGAGTTTCGATGATGTCGATGATAGAGATCATGACATATCCCATTACCATACAGAACTGAACCTAACTGGGTCACACAAACAAGGGTTTGAATCTGGTGATCATCAATTGAACTGATCTAGTTCAATTGATCTGAATGAGATTCAATTAGGTTCAAGGAAAATCGTGCTAGCACTCGATTGAACCTAACGTTCTTCTTTTACTATCATAAATAAGTTGTCCTGACTGAGCCAAAGGAGTTTGTGCTCAATCAGAGGCCTTCATATGGTCTGACTGGAGGTTGTCCAAGTCAGAAAAGGTTGTCTTATTTTGTAAGACATTACCTGCCATTTTTGGTCACCTGCCATTTCTTGTTCTTTGACTTTGGTCAAAAGTCTACCTTTGACTGGTCAAACGTTGACCATTGACACTTTGACTTTTGACCACATGTCATGCACCTATTGGAGAGCTGGTGGGGGCCTGTCCCCCTGCCAGAACCTGGCAAGGAGAAGGGCGCACGCCACCCTTGGCGTGTGCCCAAGTTGGAGGCGCCTAGGAGTCCTTGTTGGACAAGGACTCCATCTCCTTTTTGGATTCCAATTAGAGTTCTTCTAAGAACCAACTTTGACTGGTCTTAGGCGCCCTCTAAGGAGGAATCCAGGGGACTCTATTCCCACCAATCAGATTTAGATCTGATTTCACAAAGGGTTGTGATTGGTTGGGAAGAAGAGGAGTTGGATCACAAGCTTAGTCTATAAATAAGACCCTGCGCCCAACTCAGATTAAATTAGATGATGAATCATAGTTTCCCACGCCCCAAGGCTGCCTCTCCCCTCCTTCTCCATGCCATAGTCTCTTCTCCCCTTGCTCTCCACGTCCAAAAGGAGTTTTGGACCTTGGTTGGTGCGATTCAGATCAAAGAAAGGCGATCAAAAGCAAGAAGGCTGCGCTGCTGCAAAGGACGACTGCTGATCTTCAAAAGAGTTTTGAAGATCCTCCAGATCAGATCCAGATCTGATTTTTGGAGGTGTGATAGAGAAGAAGAGGATCTCCAGATCCAACCCGAGTGGATACCGGTAGAGGCCAGGCGCTTGCGTGGCTAAGATCCAGAACCTTCCGCTGCAAACAGGATCATCAACAGGGTAATAGGATTACCCAAATCAAGGTAAATTAAATTTGATTTAATTTATCTTTTATTTTATTTATTAAAATAATAAGAATCAGATCTGAAACATATCAAGATCTGATTGGATCAAGAGAAAAATTTTTGAAATATATCTCTTGATCTGATCAGATCTGAACGAACCTGGACCGAAAATCAGGATTTTCCTTCACCGCGCCCTTCAACCTCTGCCCGACCCTTGAGTCGCTCGATACCCGAACCGCAGCACCTCAACCTAAGAGCTATCCAATCTTCTAATCAGTGATGAATCTAAAATTACCAGTCCTTCTCTTCTGCTCCTACACCAGCCATCACTTCAGTTGCACCCGAAGAACCATCCTCCATCTGAACCGTGACTCTTTCTAGTGCTCCTACAGAAGAAACCTGATCTATGATACTTTTGACTGCTTGATGCCCCAGATGCTTCCTGAGACATGCACCCGATCTTCTTGAGATGCTCCTGACACCATCTGCTGAGATACCTCCCTTGACTGTTGCACCATCGAGCCTCTCTCAACCCCAAGCCTCTAGGGAAGTGCTACTGTAGCACTCCAACGCTTCCTAGCCTTATCCCTGCACCACTCTATAGTCGTTCAGTCCTAACCTACTGGACCTCTATGGATCATCCATCTCCATCACTCTCAAGGCTTCATAAATTCATGCTCTGGTCGAACTACTGAATGCACCTCCGACTACTTTTCCGCCTTCCTGACATCAAAGGACGTATAGTTGCTTCTTCAGTCTTCCTTCGATCATTATCCCTTAAAAAATCTCTCTTCAATAGCCCAACACTACCCATCTTTTTAGAAAATTCTAATGCTCTCTACTGAGATACCTTCCTCGACTACTGTACCATCAAGCCTCTCTCAGCCCCACATCTTCAGGAAAATGCTATTACAGCACTCCAGTACTTTCTGCCTATCACATAATCGTCATACAATCCGATTTTTCCACCAAGATCGATCAGCAAATCATGCATCCAATCCTTCCATCCTGAGAAAATTCCTTCTCGTTAATCCTCTTAACCTCTACCTTCAACCCGCTGGTCCCGATTGGCCAAACCACAACAACAACAAAAATAGAGCTAAGACATACCAGGGAATCCTTGTATAGATTTTTTATTTCAACTTGTGCAACTTCTCCTTCTCTTCCATGCACCATCAGGCTCTGATACCAAATGTAGACCCACCAACTGGCATCACCTCGCTCCGATACCAAATATTGTTCCATGATATCGCTCGAATGCCAATCATCCTTGGCATCATAAGTTTTGATACCATGTTGTGGAAGCCCCTGATCTTTAGCACAGACTTGAAGGAACCTATGACATTCTCTATAGGCAGCAAACCACCAATTCTCTACTTGGATCTATGATGGGGCCCCTCCCTCCTTGGGCTTAAAGGAGATGCCCCCCTCTCTAGGACTTCTTCAAGAACCCTGGGGCGGCAACTCTAGAGAGAAGAGAAGAAGAGTGAGTTGAGGGAGAAAAGATCTATATTTCAAACCTTTTTTTTTGAAATTCTAATACAACCTATGTATTTATACATAGCCATTAGGTCCGACCAAAAAACTCTCCGACTAACCCAATACATGAAAGCACTCACCAAGCCCATGTACACCCATGTCTCCCATGCTCTTATCCTCAGGATCTAGATCCGATCCATACATGAGTTAGCTCCCTTAAGACCTCTTAAATCAAGTCTTAAGACCCCTAGGATAAGTCTCTATCCTAGCCCAAATAGAACCCACGCGTAACTCTGCCCGCATACTAGACCGACTAACCTAAGACTGGATTGGCTCAATTTCAGACTAAGTCAGCTCAATTTTTGTCCCATGTCTGCAGTTCCGAACGTGATCTTCTGTCTGTCTTGTGCTCTGAGACTTAGCTGACCCAATCTGAGACTGAGCCAGCTAACTTACTGAAAGCTCTTTTTCTGTAGTCTTTAATCTTTCAACTTTGGTTCCTTGCTCCATCTTGTGTCCCAGGTCTCCGAAGCACCAACCAAGCTCCTCAAGATCCCGAACACCCAGACCTCGAGCCTATGGAGGGCTATGCATCGCCTTCTTCCTAGGACCACTCCTATCCTAGTCTCCACCTGTGGCCTCGTAAAGTTTGAGAGCATCATAAATCCTCACAGATATACTTTCTGACCTTCTACTTGAGTCGGCTCTATTAGGATCCCAGCCAGCTCAACTTTTACTCAGGCTAGCTCTGATAGAAATCAAGCTAGTTTGACTGAAGCATTGGCTGAAGCTTTTTGATAATTGGTTCTATTTGCTTCTTGATCTCTCTCCATATACTTTTAAGGCTTAAGAGCACCATACTTAAGCTTACAATCTTCATTTTGGTGCTTCCAAGTTCTTATGAACTCAACTCTATCCATTAGCCCCATCAGTACCATATAGTTATGAAAGCTACTCCGTCAAACAATCTTTGTAAGCACAGCAGCTGGATTCTCCTTGGTGTGAACCTTCACCAGCTCTACTTTTTCATCCTCCACTAGCTCTCTGATTCGATGGTACCTAATATCAATGTGCTTGGTCCTCGCATGATACATAGAGTTTTGTACGAATAATAAAGCACTTTGGCTATCACAATGCATCCTGACTGCATCCTATAGGAATTCGATCTCCAGCATCAAGCCCTTCAGCCATAGGACTTCCTTCGCTGCCTCCATGATGCCAATGTACTCTGCTTTGATAGTAGACAAGGTCGTAATCGACTGCAAGTAAGATTTCTATGAGACTGAATCTCCATACAGGCTAAACATAAAACATGTCATTGAACGTCGAGTATGCACATCTCCATCAAAATCTATATCCATAAACCCCTCTATTAGCCCTTGAGCCTCCTTGGACATATTAGAATGTTCCTTAGCACCTTCCTACTGACAATAGTAGATGCCAATTCCAACTAAACCTATCAAGTATCTGAAGATATCCTTTAGTGCTCTCCAATGCTCCTTGCCAAGTTAAGTTACAAACCTGCTCACCTGACTCACTGCATGGACTAAGTCTGGCCTACAACATACTATAGAGTACATAATACTCTCCACACCAAAAATATATGAAATCTTTTCCATCTCCTGAATCTTCATCTCAGTCTATGGTGATATGGTCTTAGAGAGTCTGACATGCCTGATAAGTGGCAGCTCTATCGATTTGATCTCCTTCATTCTAAATCTCTCCAAGATCTTCTTGATGTATCCTCCTTGAGATAGATGCAGCAGCTCGTTGGTTTTGTCTCTAACAATTTTCATACTGAGGATCTTCTTCGCAGGCCCTAAGTCCTTCATCTCAAACTCTTGAGATAAAGCTCCTTTCAACTCTTGTACTACATCCTTACTTTTGCATGCTATCAACATATCATCTACATACATTAGTTAGTATAACCAAGATCCATCCTCTAGAAATTCACATATACACACGAGTCATGATTATACTTGAAAAGGCCAATACTTCTTATATATGTACCAAACCATTTGTACTACTGTCTAGAAGACTACTTCAACCTGTACAATGATTTCTTCAGTAAACAGACCTCTCCCTTTCACCCAGGATCCTTGAAGCTATATAGCTGCTCCATGTAGATGTTCTCCTCCAAATTCTTATGGAGGAATGTTGTCTTAACATCCATTTGCTTCAGCTCCAAATCATGAGCAGTAACATGCTTAACAGTATCCTGATGGACGTATGTCTAACAACCGAAGAGAAAATTTCTAAGTAATCAATGCCTTCTCTCTATGAGTACCCTTTGGCTACTAGCCTAGTCTTGTACCTCATTCCATCTTGCTTTGAAGGTGCTTCTTTTCTAGTAAAAATCTATTGGGAGCCAATGGGTCGAGCATCATCTGGTGGATCCCATGTCTGGTTCTTCTTAAGAGACTCCATCTTCTCTATCATGGCCTGTATCCATGACTCCCAATCTAGACTCTCTATGGCCTCTTCAAAGCTTTTTGGATCTCCATTGGCAGTGATAAGAGCATAGGAGATAGACTCATCAATACCATATCGCATCGATTTGTAAATAGTATGCTTCAACTTGTATAGTGCCACTCCTCTTGTGGTATCCTGCAAGTCTGTTGTCTATGACTATCTCTACGCTTCCTCCAGGATAGATGCTCTCCATGCTAGTCCTCCATAGGTATATTACCATGCCTGTCCAACTCCACCTCAAACTGAACACGACCTGAGGTTAATATTCAGGGCAAATCACCCTTATTCAAGAACTGTCCCATGCTGTCCTATGTTATCTTCACAATTTCATCTGTACTTTCTGGCTTCATCACCATGCTCTTCTCATCAAAAATCATATTTTGACTGATGACACATCTCTAGAAATGTGAATTACACAGCAAGAAACCCTTCATACCTCATGGAAACCCGATAAATATCATCTTCTATGACTTTGGGTCTAACTTACTCCTGTCGCCTTCTTCTACCAAAGTATATACAAGACAGCTAAACATCTTTAGGTGGTCAAGCTCTACCTTCCTTCCACTCTAGACAGTTTTTGGAAGTCCTCCATTTAGTTTTCTATAAGAAGACCTATTAATAAGAAAATAAGCATAAGTAAGAGCATCACCCCAAAAAGATTTAGGCTGTGATGTCTACAGCCTCAAGCTCTTGGCCTTCTCCATCAGTGTTCGATTCATCCTCTCCATGATACCATTCTGCTGAGGGGTCATCTTCACTATGTAATGATGTTTGATGCCATTTTTTTCATAATATCTTCTGAATTCTAGACTGGTGTATTCTCCTCCATTATCAGACCTCAAATACTTTACTAGCTGTCTAGTCTTCTTCTCCACCTCAGCTCTCTAGATTTTAAAATGGACAAAAATATCTTCTTCTTTTTTTTATCAAATAGACCCATACTTTTCTAGAAAAGTCATCTATAAAGGTGACAAAGTATCTCACTCCATCTCAAGATGCAATAGATGCCGGTCCCTATGTGTCCAAGTGAACTAGCTCCAAAATAGCTTCACTCCGCTTGGTACTACTGGCAAATATAACTCTATACTGTTTGCCATAGATACAAGGCTCACATAGGTCATCTTCTTTCTTTTTTGGTACTAGAATCAGATCTCTCCTACTCAACTCTGTAAGCTCTCTGTCACTCAAGTGACCCATACATAGTACCATAGCTTGTAGGTTCGTTGTTCCTCTTGTGTCGCTATCAACACCTCCATACTATTAGTAATCACTGAGTCCTCCATCTTATATAAATTATTGCGCAGTCTTCTTCCTCTCATCACCACCAATGAATCCTTAAAAATTCTCAAACATCCATTGTCCGACTGATAACTGAAAGCATACCCTTATTCTTTCAAGTAACCCAGGGATATCAAATTCTTTTTCAGTTCTGATATATGCTTCATATTGCTCAATGTCCATATAATTTTATCATACATCGTCACTCTAATTGTACCAATACCAGTAGCTCCATATGCGTGATAATCTCCAAGACTAATACTTTCTCTATCGAATCTCTCATATGATGAGAACCACTCCTGATGTGCAGTATAATGGTGGGAACATGCTAAATCCAATATCTAGTAGCTATCCAACTTTATAATTCCATTTGATATAACTAGTATGTCATCTCCACTATCCTTAGATGATAAAGCACCACTCTCGTTGATCGATCCATCCTTAGAAGTGCCCTTTTTCATTCTTCAAAGTGGGCAATTTCTTCTAATATGACCTGGTTGGTGATACTTGTAGTATTTTCAAACCTTCTAATTTTTTTGAGACTTCGATCTGTCCTTTGATTTATCTTAAGTCCTCTTCTTAGGCCTTTCTTACCTCTCATTCATAGAAAGTACCTCTAAGCTAGAGTTTTCTTTAACTAGCCTCTCTTGCTACTAATTAGACCTGAGAACTCCAACCACTTTTTCGAAGTTTAAGGTCTCTTTTTGTTGCCCAAGGATGGCTTCCCAAGAGAGGGGCTAAATTGAATATTTTAAAATTTAGCTTAATATATGACCAATTTAAACTAATCAAGGGCTTAAATAAAATAAGCTATGTAATGTGCAGTGAATGAAAGTAACAAGGTAGAAACACACAATCATAAATACGATAATTTTATAGTGGTTCGATGCCAAATGCAGCACCAACGTCTACTCCCTAAGTAAACCACTTAGGAATTCAATAACAATCACTTAGCTTGATTACAGTTCGATTGTTTTACTTGGACTCATAATCCAATTCAGTTGGTTTTGACCTTGGCTCACTAACCACAATCATATAATGATTATTTTTTTGGGCTAATAATCAACCCTGATTGGTTTTATTCTAGGCTCACCAATCTAACCTTACAACGTCCAACTCTAGGCTTGGATCAATCCAAGTTTCTCACCTCAAAAAATTTAAAATAAAAAATATAATAAATAAAATAAAAAATAAACTCTTTGAAACTTAAAAGAAAAAAATCTAGGAGCTTGGCATGTAGGCTTGAATTCTTCTCTTTGAGTGCTTGAAAGAAGTAGAAATTGATGTTCAATGGTGATGGCCTGACTTCTCTCTGATTGAAGATGTTGGAAGGATAAAGAAAACTCTAAGAAACACTCCTTCCTTTTCACTATTTGGCTCATACACTTGAAAAACTAAAAATCTGCTTGGAAGCTCTCTTTTGTAGGTTCAAAAGTTTTCTTTCTTGTCCCAAGTATTTTCTTAAGTATTCTAGAGGTTTTCCACCATTACAAGTCACTAACATAGGCTTCTAAAAGTGATCTAGTCATTGAAAGATCAAAAATAATCATTGAAAGACATGTGGAGTGAAAAAGCTGCAAAACTGGAAAGTAGCCATTACAAGCACCAGGCCGGCTCAGTTTTAAAATAGATCGGCTTAGTCCAAACTGGGTTGGCTCAATTTTCAACTGGATTGGCTCAATTTCAGAGATCTCAAAATATATATTTCTATCATTTTTTATTTTTTGAGACTTGGACGGCTACTTTTCTGACTGGGTCGGCCTGGTTGTCGCTAAGTTGGCTCAGTTGTTAAATGGATTGGCTTAGTCCCCTAAATCATAAAAAATTTTACTTTCTATCATTTCTATCTTTTGCTTTCACTGAGACTAGGTCAACCCAGTCTGAGACTAGATCGGCCCAGTTTGCATGCTAAAGATCATTTGTGAGCCTTTCTTCTTTAAATTTTTTTGTAGGCCAGACTTGCCATTTTATCTTGATTTAACCTTCATTAAAACCTCTTGAGAGATGTATCTAATCTAAAATATCTTCTCTAACATCTTAAATAATGAATCTTCATTTAGATGAATGGGAATACTTAGAGTTTGTGAGCTCTTGAAATTTACAATTACATATTCTCACAAATAACGTTAGTAATTTAATAATCTATACTCAAATACTTTTATTATCATCAAAATCAATCTAGGATCAACAATCTCTGCCTTTTTGATGATGACAAAATCTTTTGAGTATAATATTTTCTTCATATTTCAAACTCATATTTTCATTCAATCTTACCAATTAACTCATACATCATATTTATTTAGATTTTATCAATTTACATATGCTCTTCCTGAATATGATAAGTATGTTCAATTTTAAGTTAAATTTTGTATTGCTCCCCTTACTATGTGCCAAGGTTTCAATTTAGCAATTTGAGTTATGATATCTTCCATAATTTTAATTATAATTGAATCGCTATTGCTTGTGCCTGCTTTGTTTAGTTCTTAAGTAATGCCTGTTGGCCCCATTCTTTCTGTTGGTGCAAAATCCAGTCGATGTCGGATCGAACTGAAGTTGAGGAAGAAGAGATCATCGTTGATGATCTGCAAAATAAAATTTTGCCCGAAGTCGGTGGTGGTGGCTCCGACAGGATCTTCCGATGATCAAGTCAACTCTTCTGGCCAACAGGAATGGAGTGCTCAGAAAAGAATTCAGCAGAGTTTCGGAAAGAAGAAGAGAGCTTAAAGAAAACATATCTAAAGGATCTTTTTTTTATAAATAGAGCCTATAGCATACTGATAGTGATAGCCATAACCATCTGATAGTGGATTGCTCAAGGCCACGTGGGGTTTGTTATAGAGAGAGAGGTGTCTCCTATAGTAAACTAATAGTAACAGCCATAACCGTCTGATAGTGGGCCGCTCGGTGCCGCATAGGATTTGCTACAAAGAGAGAGAGGTGTCACCTATCATGATGTGTCCATTCATCAAGATTTAATAGTCGAAGTTCGGAGGAAGCAGGCATTGGTTGATGAAGAACTTTGACATATATCAATTCTAAAGAAGTTCGGACTCCTAAAAGAAATACGACTAGAGGAGATCATCTGGAAGGAATGCTAACTAAAATTTGGAAGTAATTCACTAGAGGAATCTGACTGAAGGAGAAGTCTAGAAGGAGTTTGGCCTTTGGAGAAATCTAACTAAAGAAGAAGTTCGAAAGGAATTCGACTTCTGAAGGAATCCGACTGAAGGAGAAGTCCGAAGGGAGTTTGGCTCCTGAAGAAATCCAACTGAAGGTGAAGTTCAAAAGAAGAATTTGACTGAAGAAGAAGTACGAAAGGAATTCGGCTCCTGAAGAAATTCGATTGAAGGAGCAGTCCGAAAGGAGTTTGGCACCTGGAGGAATCCGATTGAAGGAGAAGTTCGGAAGAAGTTTGGCTCCTGGAGAAATTTGACTGAAGAAGAAGTCCGGAAGGAGTTTGGTTCTTGAAGAAATTCGACTGAAAAAGAAGTCAGAAAGAAAAATCCAACTGAAGGAGAAGTCCAGAAGGAGTCTGACTAATGGAGAAGTCCAGATGGAGTTCGACCGCTGTAGGAGTTTGAAAGAGGTTCGATCGTTGGAGTTCGGGAGGGGTTCGACCGTTGGAAGAGTTCGGCTGCTTGAAGAAGTTTGATTGGGGTTCGACCACTAGAAGGAGTCCTAAAGGGGTTCGATCCCTGGAGGAGTTTGGCTGCTAAAGGAGTTCGGCTGGGGTTCGACCATTGGAGGAAGAATTTTTGATCGAAACTCTTTCGTGATTACCAATTGCATTAGGCTAAGCATCAGACAGGACTTTGATAGGAGCGGAATTTATCTCCAATAATAGTTCTCCCACTCTCGAGTTCAAAATTCGAAAGAAGAGAGTACAAAAAGATGACTGTTGAAGTTTTTTTTCGAGCTCTGCACCCATTGAGGTTGAAGCTTAGAAGAGATCCTATCTCCTAGCGAGATTGAAGGAGATCCTATCTTCTATTGAGATTGACGTTGAAGCTCGGAGGAGATCTTAACTCCAATCGAGATTGAAGAAGATCTTATCTCCTATTGATGTTGACGTTGAAGCTCGGAGGAGATCTTATCTTCAGTCGAGATTTAAGGAGATCCTATCTCTTGTTGAGGTTGAGGTTGAAGCTCAAGAAAGATCTTATCTCTAGTCGAGGTTGAAGGAGATCTTATCTCCTATTAAGGTTGAAGCTCGGGAAAGAGTTTCGATCTTGGGTTCCCATGCTTGTTGCTTGTTGCGGACGTCGAGCTCATTGTGGATGTCGGGCCTATTGTGGACGTCAAATTAGGACCTCTATTGCCAACCAGAGTAAGGTTCTGTCTTTCGCATTTGACATAATCAGGTTGTTGTGGAAAAATACGTGTTAGGATTCTCCACTGAGCTTCTTCCTTCTCTACATCTTTGGCCTACGAGAATCTGACTTTTGCTCATGTTAGGATAAGGTTTTCCTCCCATTCCTAACAGGCGGTAGGGGCACATTAGGATCATTGTCGGAACCTCTCTTCTCACCTCATCTAAAATGAACGAGTCCTTTGACTTTGCTCATGTTAGGATGAGGTTCTCCTCCTATTTCTAATCGAACTATAGGGGCATATTAGGACCATTGTTGAGGCCTCTCTTCTCACTTCATCTAAAATGAACGAGGCCTCCGACTTTGCTCACGTCAGGATAAGGTTCTCCTCCTATTTCTAATGGGCTGTAGGAGCATATTAGGGCCGTTGTATAGGCCTCTTCCCTCCTATCTTAAATAACTGGAGGTCTTCGACTTGCTCATATTAGGATGAGGTTCTCTCCTTATTCCTAATAGACTGTAGGGGCACATAGGGGCCATTGTCGAGGCCTCTCTTCTCACCTCATCTAAAATGAACGAGGCCTTCGACTTTGCTCATGTAGGATGAGGTTCTCCTCCTATTCCTAACGGGCTGTAGGGATACATAAGGGCCATTGTTGGGGCCTCTCTTCTCACCTCATCTAAAATGAACGAGGCCTACAACTTTGCGCACATCAGGATGAGGTTCTCCTCCTATTTCTAACAGACTGTAGGGGCATATTAAGGCCATTGTCGGGGCCTCTCTTCTAACCTCGTCTAAAATGAACGATGCCTCTGACTTTGCTCATGTTAGGACGAGGTTCTCCTCCTGGTCCTAATGGACTGTAGGGACATATTAGGGCCATTGTATGGGCCTCTTTCCTCCTCCTGTCTTAAATAACCAGAGGTCTTCAACTTGCTCATGTTAGGATGAGGTTCTCCCCTTGTTCCTAATGGGCTGTAGGAGAATATAAGGGCCACTATTGGGGTCTCTCTTCTCACCTTGTTTAAAATGAACGAGGTCTTCAACTTTGCTCACGTTAGGATGAGGTTCTCCTCCTATTCCTAATGAGCTGTAGGAGCACATAAGGGCCATTATCGGGGCCTCTTTTCTCACCTTATCTAAAATGAATGAGGCCTTTGACTTTGCTCACATTAGGATGAGGTTCTCCTCCTATTACTAATGGGCTATAGGGGCACATAAGAGCTATTGTCAGGGTCTCTCTTCTCACCTTGTCTAAAATGAATGGGGCCTTCGACTTTGCTCACACATTAGGATAAGGTTCTCCTTCTATTTCTAATGAGCTGTAGGAGTGCGTAAGGGCCATTGTCGGAGCCTCTCTTCTCATCTCATCTAAAATGAATGAGGCCTTCGACTTTCCTCACATTAGGACGAAGTTCTCCTTCTGTTTCGAATGAACTGTAGGGGCACATAAGGGTCATTATCGGAGCCTATCTTCTCACCTCGTCTAAAAATAAACGAGGCCTTCGACTTTGCTCATGTTAGGATGAGGTTCTCCCTCCTGTTCCTAACGGACTATAGGGGCACATAAGGACCATTGTCGGGGCCTCTCTTCTCACCTTATCTAAAATGAACGAGGCCTTCGATTTTGCTCACATTAGGATGAGATTCTCCTCCTATTTCTAATGGACTATAGGGGCACATATCATTGTCGGGGCCTCTCTTCTCCTTCCATCTTAAATAATCGGAGATCTTTGACTTGCTCATGTTAGGATAAGGTTCTCCTCCTATTCCTAACATGGCACTAGAGGTACAGATGGGTCATTGAATGGAGCTCTCTCCTCCTCCTATCTTAAATAATCGAAGATCTTCGATTTGCTCATGTTAAGATGAGGTTCTCCTTTTGTTTCTAACATGGCACTAGGGGCACAGATGGGCCGTTGAATGGGTCTCTCCCCTCCTTTTATCTTAAATAATCGAAGGACTTCGACTTGCTCATATTAGGATGAGGTTCTCCTCTTATTTCTAACATGGCACTAGAGGTACAGATGGGCCATTGAATGGGCCTCTCCCCTCCTCCTATCTTAAATAACCAGAGGTCTTCGACTTGCTCATGTTAGGATGAGGTTCTCCTCCTATTTCTAACATCGCACTAGGAGCATAGATGGGCCATTGAATGGGCCTCTCCCCTCCTTCTGTCTTAAATAATTGAAGGTCTTCGACTTGCTCATGTTAGGATGAGGTTCTCCTCCTATTCCTATCATGGCACTAGGAGCATAGATGGGCCGTTGAATGGGCCTCTCTCCTTCTACTATTTTAAATAATCAGAGGTCTTCAACTTGCTCATGTTGGAACGAGATTCTCCTCCTGTTTCTAACATGGCACTAGGGGCACAGATGGGCCATTGAATGGACCTCTCCCCTCCTTCTGTCTTAAATAATCGAAGATCTTCGACTTGCTCATGTTAGGATGAGGTTCTTCTCGTATTCCTAACATGGCCACTTTCGATTGCTTCTTTTCTGTCATCATATAGTTTTTGCACCAAGAAATAATAATGTTGAAATGAAGAAGTTTTATTAGAAAAAAATTACTAGTAGCATATTCTCAGATTTTCTAAATTTCAAGGTCGTCAGAGCATTGTTCCTCCAAGCTCCTTCAAGCAATAAGCTTCGGACCAGACGACCTCTTCTATTTCATATGAATCTTTCCAATTTGAGGCAAACTTCTCCTGGCTCTGAGGCTGAGAGATAGTGGCTCGTCGAAGCACTAAGTCTCTCAGAGATAGTGTTGATGATGTCGAGAGATGGCTGATCTCTTTATTATTTTGCCCTCCTTGGTGGTTCTGACTGTGATAGTGCCCTCGATCAATCTTCACTTGCTTCAGGTCGACATCTGAGGAGTCGACCCAGCCGGCCTCTCCTGATGAGCTCCTCGATCTCATCTTGGAGCTGAACGCATTCTTCAATATCGTGGTTGTGATCATGATAATACAAACAGTACTTGCTTTGATTGTGCTTATTTGGGGGAGATCATAATTCTTCTTCTGAGGAAAGAATTTTTTCATGCCCTTCTATCGGGGCTTCTTTGATGACAAGCTTGAGGAGGAGTTTAGGCTCACTTGCGCTCAAAAAAAGTCCATGAGCATGGTCGAACTTCATTCGGCCCTCTATTAGCTGTGGATTTACTAGACTCGCCCATTTGCTACTCTCTTATGGTTTTTTCATCTTTTAATTTGAAGGCTTCTTCTGCTCGAACATATTCCTTAGCTCGAGCCAGTAGATCAACAAAGTCTCTAGGGTACTTCTCTAGAGAGAACAGCGAATCATTCTTCTGAAGGCCACTCTTAAATGCGGTAATTGCAATAGAATGATCCAGATTTCAGACCTCCAATGCAGTAGCATTAAACTGGATGACGTAAGCTTGGATAGATTTTTTCTTCTTTTTGATATTCATCAGAAAATTCAAATCTCAGTATGGATGTCGACTGCTGATGAAGTAAGCCACAAACTGATGGCTCTTCTGATCAAAGGAGAAGTTCATACCCAACTTCGATGTCGAGTACCAGTTTCTTACTGCTCTCTTTAAGGTAGATGAAAAAATTCGACATAAGATGGCATCTGTGCGCCATGGAGCAGCTTCATGGTCTGGAAGGTCTTTAGGTGATCGATTGGATCAGCGATTCCATCGTAGTTTTCAAATTGAAAAAATTTGAAGTTCGGCGAAATAGGCTCTTGCATAACTTGAAAAGAGAAAGGAGGATCGGGGTGGACGTCATCATGGTGAGCTGGGATGACATGGCAGAGTTTCTCAATTCATCGATCCATCTTTCATAGTTTTTGATCGAGGACATCATCTCAATCGCAGATCTTGGAAGACTCCTAGCTGTAGATGGGAAAGGTCTCTTCTAGAGAAGAATCACGATCCAAATAAGGATCCTCTACTCTCTATTTCTCCTTTTCAGGGATGATGGGTATGCTAGTCTAAGTGCTCTTTCTTGGAACCAATTTCTGACATCTCGATGGTGGGTTTTCTGGCAGAATCACCATCGGGGGCTGCCGCATGGTCTGCACCATTTCGGTGAGGCCCTGAACCCGCTGTACTAGTAGGTTAAACTGCTCTAGATCTACCATGACCATCGGTGGAGGAGGAGATCGAAGCACCAATGATGGAGTAGGAGCAAATGGATCTGGCTTAGATCTGACGGTAGAAGCAGTAGATCTCTGGGTAGTCGCCTTCTTTGGAGGCATTTCTTGGGATTGATGGAGAGGATGGAGATAAATCTTGAAAAAGAAGATCCACAGAGTCGACTGAGCACTTCTTTAAGAATAAGGGTACCTCAGAATCAGAGGGTCCTTCCTCTAGCGCCAATCCTATTGGTACAAAATCTGGTTGACATCGGATCGAGCTGAAGTTGAGGAAGAAGAGGTCACCGTCGGTGATCTGCAAAATAAAGTCTCACCCAGAGTCGGTGGTGGTGGCTCTGGTAGGATCCTTCGATAATCAAGTCAGCTCTTCTGGCCAACAAGAATGGAGTACTCAAGAAAAAATTTAGTAGAGTTTCGGAAAGGAGAAGAGAGCTTAGAAAAAATGTACCTGGAGGATCCTATTTTATAGACGGAGCCGATAGCAGACTGATAATGATAGCCATAACCATCCAATAGTGGACCACTCGAGACTGCATGGGATTTATTATGGAGAGAGAGAGAGGTGTCACCTATAGCAGACTGATAGTGATAGTCATAACCATCCGATGGTAGGCCGCTTGAAACTGCATGGGATTTGCTACGGAGAGAGAGGTGTCGTCTGTCGTAATGTGTTCGTTCATCGAGATTTAATAGTCAAAGTTCGGAGGAAGCAGACGTTGGTTGATGAAGAACTTTAACATATATTAATTTCAAAGGAGTTCAGACTCCTAAAGAAAATATGACTAGAGGAGATCATCTGGGAGGAATGCTAGCTAAAATCTGAAAGTAATCCGCTGGAGGAATTCGATTGAAGGAGAAGTCTACAAGGAGTTTGGCATTTGAAGGAATCCGATTGAAAGAGAAGTCCGAAAGGAGTTTGGCTCTTGGAGGAATCTGACTGAAGGAGAAGTTCAGAAGAAATTTGGCTCCTGGAGGAATCTGACTGAAGAAGAAGTCTAGAAGAAGTTTGGCTCTTGGAGGAATTCGATTGAAGAAGAAGTTCGGAAGGAGTTCGGCTCCTGAAGGAATTTGACTGAAGGAGAAGTTTGAAAGAAGTTTGGCTCCTGGAGGAATCCGATTGAAGGAGAAGTTTGGAAGGAGAATTTGACTGAAGGAGAAGTTCGAAAGGAATTTGGCTCTAGAGGAATCCGATTGAAGAAGCAGTCCGAAAGGAGTTTGGCTTCTTGAGGAATCCGACTGAAGGAGAAGTCCGAAAGAAGTTTGGCTTCTAGAGGAATTTGACTGAAGGAGAAGTCCGAAAGAAGTTTGGCTTCTGAAAGAATCCAATTGAAGGAGAAGTTCATAAAAAGAATTTGACTAAAGAAGAAGTCTAGAAGGAGTCCAACTGATGGAGAAGTCCGAATAGAGTTCGGCCGCTATAGGAGTTCAAAAGGGGTTCGATCGCTGAAGGAGTTTGGGAGGGGTTCGACCGTTGGAGGAGTTTGGCTGCTTGAAGAAGTTCAGCTAGGATTCGGCTGCTAGAGGGAGTCTGGGAGGGGTTCGATCGGGGGAGGAGTTCAGCTGTTAAAGGAGTTTGGTTGGGATTTAATCGCTGGAGGAAGAATTTTCGATCAAAGCTCGTCCATGATTATCAGTTGCATTAGGCTAAGCATCAGATTGGACTTCGACGGGAGTGGGGTTTATCTCCAACACTTTTCATTCTTTTCACTTAATTTGGATTTCAATTGTCAATTTTCACTTAATTTGGATTTCAATTGTCAATTATCATTTTACACTCATTTTTCTCTTCCTTTTCATCATTATCAAAAAGTATATGGACAATGTAAAGAGAGATTGATCAAGCATGAAAAGAGATAATTTCATTCATTCATTAGAGAAATTTGATGCAATTCAAGTCAAAAATCAAACTTCATTCATTCATAGATATAAACAGTTTCAAGTGCACAAAATGCTGAAGTTTGAACATTACATATCATAGATACATATCATGAACATTTACAATCAAAATGCTCTAAGTATAACTAAATGAATCCTATAAGCAACTTAATCAACATTAGGCTCCAGAGGGTCGAATGAGGTTGGATCCATGGGTGCTGAAGTATGCTGTTCGGTGAACACCTTCCTCAGCATTTTCCATCAATAAGGAAAGACTATCGGAGAGTCTATCATATACTCTGATCGAGATGCACTGCACTATCTCCTCAATCTGATCCTCATCTAGTCTGATAGTGGACGAGGATGGAACAAGCACTGGACATTGTGGCATGGGCTCTGGCTCATGTCTCTTTTCCCCTTCTTCATCTAACTTCACCCAAATCCCATTAACTTTCTTGAACTTCATCCTATGCATTGATTTCAAGTTGTAGGTATCATAATGTTGTAATTTCCTACTAGGTTTTCCTTCGAGGCTAACTTCAAAGTCCTGAAATACTAATGTTAGAAATATCCCATATCGCAGTGCTAGTTTTTCTCTTTGGGATGCTTCTTGCATCACCCTAAAAATCAAGGTTGGAAGGTTAAACTTTTTCCTCGTGAGAATATGGTACATCACAGCTATGTCATTTTTATTAAGAAAATCAAACCTTCCTACTCTGGGTACAATAATCCTGGCTGAAATATGGTGAAGTAGTCTATTCTCCATGGATAGGTCCCTAGCATGGATTTCCTCAAAATACATGGCATCATCCCTTCCAAACAATAATCGCAACCTACTTGCTCGATCATTGAGTCTCTCAGCTCTTTCAGTGGGTGTCCTAAGTAAACTGCCTAGCTTTTCTACGATCAAATTTATCTTAATCTTCTTGATTTCTGATTCAAATAATCTTGGGCTAACCCTAGCATTGCCATAGAACTCCCTCACTAGATTCGGATAGGTTGGAAGATTGATCCCAAAGCAGAGGTATTCCCATCCTTGATATTTCAATCCTTCTCCGAACTCAAAACCCTCACGTGCTAGAAAATCAAAATCCACCCTTCTACCAGTTGTGACAACCCTAGAGGAGAGTGGAACGGGTGTGGAAGATGGAGATGGCGGGAAAATTGGAGTAGGAGGGTGAGGGGATTGAGTGGACGGTCCTAGAGGTGGTGAGGATGATTAAGATGACCTAGAGGAATGGTCTTCACAGAACTTTGTTCACCGTTCTCCACCGCTAATCCTCCTTCTAGGTGGCAGAACCGGACATGCATGCTTGATCCTAGGGGTCATAGTTTGTTTCTTGCACGGCATGATTCCAAAACCCCACTCAAATTCGATGAAAAAGGGTTTCTAGGGGAAGGTCTTTAGAGTTCTAGGATTTCTCTATAGATGGCTAAGAAATGAATCATAGAAGAGCCGTTGGTCTGTCCGTTTAAAAAAAGAGCTCCCGACAACTTAGCCGACCCAATTTTTTTAGAAAGAAAAACTGAGTCAGCCCAATACTGGGATGACTAAGTTTTTCTATAAGAAAATAATGGGATGGCTCAGTTTGGCATAGACTTGAACATTCAGATTTTCAAGTCCAAAAATTTTTTTATTTATTTTTTTTCTAAATAAGATAAAAATTGAACAAATGCAAGAAAACTAACCATATCAAAATCAATCATTTTATCATATGAAAATCAATTATCATAAAATATTTATTTAACAAATTAGATCAAATAAACCTAATTGCTTTCTAATTGTGCAAAATCTTTCTTCATTCAAGGGTTTAGTAAAGATATCAACAACTTAATTTTTAGTAGATACATATTCAAAAAGTATATCATTATTTTGAACATGCTCTCTAATAAAATGATGTCTTACTTCTATATATTTTGTTCTTGAATGTAATATAAAATTTTTAGTTAAATTTATGGTACTTGTGTTATAACAACGAATAAGAATGTTATTACAAGTAATACTATAGTCTTCTAGTTATTGCTTGATCAACAATAGTTGAGTACAATAACTCTCAACAGCAATGTATTCAGCTTCTACCATAGACAAGGCTACCGAGTTTTATTTCTTGCTAAATCAAAAGATCAAATTTATTCCTAAAAATTGACATGTACCACTTATACTTTTCTATCTAAGTAATAACCTGCAAAATTTGAATCACTATAACCAATTAAATCTAATGAAGATTATTTAGCATACCATAAATCAATATCTTGAGTATTTATTAGATACTTAAAGATTTTTTTAACTGCTAATACATATGATTCCTTAGGATTTGATTGATAACACGCACACATACATACAGTAAACATTATGTCTAGCCTACTTGTAGTTAAATATAGTAAAGATCCAATCATACCTCGATATAGCTTACGATCTACTACTTTTTCTTTTGGATCTTGATCAAGCTTGCAACTTGTGCTCATAGGGGTGCCACTTTCTTTGACATCCTCAATCCTAATTTTTTTTAATATTTTCTTGATGTATTAGCTTTAGTTGATGAAGATCCCTCATTTGATTACTTGATTTGGAGTTCGAAAAAAAAGTTAAGCTCTCCCATCATGCTCATCTCGAACTCGCCTTGCATGAGACTAGCAAACTCTCTACACAAAATTTTATTAGTAGCATCGAATACAATATCATCAACATATAATTGGACAATCAATAGATCACTTGATTTTTTTTTAATAAAGTATTTTATCTACATTACCTCTTTTAAAGTCATTGTTTAATAGAAATTTGCTCAACCTGTCATACCAAGCCCTAGGAGCTTGTTTTAGTCCATAAAGTACTTTCTTAAGCTTATAAACATAATTTGGCAATTCTTGATTTTCAAAATTCGAAGGTTGTTCTACATAAACTTTCTTCTTAATTAGTCCATTCAAGAATGCACTTTTTACATCCATTTGAAAAAGTTTGGAATTCATAAAGCAAGCAAATGATAAGAGCAATCTAATAGCTTCAAGTCTAGCTACGGGTGCAAAGGATTCATCAAAATCAATTTCTTCTTCTTGATTGTATCCTTGTACAACCAATCTAGCCTTGTTTCTAATTACATTGCCCTTCTCATCAAGTTTATTTCTAAAGATCCATTTTATCCCAATTACAAGAAAGATTTTAGATCTTTCAACTAGCTAGTTTCCAAACTTTATTTCTTTCAAATTGGTTTAATTCTTCTTGCATTGCTAGTATCCAATTTGGATCTTTTTTAGTTTCAATTATATTTTTAGATTTTAAGTGAGATACAAATGCAACATGATTCATAGCTTTTCTAGAAGATGATCTAGTTTTAACTCCATGAGATGGATCACCTATTATTAATTTCTTAGGATGATTATGATCATACCTTCATTCCTTTGGTAAGTTGGATGTACCTTGATCATCTTGAGATTATGGCAATACTTCTTCAACTTCTTGCTCTTTGTCTTCTTTTTTTTGAGAGAAAGTATCTTCAAATGATATATCTTTCAATTTCTTTCAAAAATTTTTGCATCCACATCAAGCTCTTCTTTTTTTGTCTTAAGAGAGTTAGTTTCATCAAAAATAACATACACGGATTCTTCCACAATCAATATTTTTTTGTTAAATACTCTATATGCTCTACTATGTGATGAGTATCCTAAAAAAAAAAAATTATCTAATTTTGCATCAAATTTTTTTAATTTATCTTTACCATTTATTAAAATGAAACATCAACATTCAAAAATTTTAAAGTATGAAATGTTTGACTTCTTTTCTTTATAGAGTTTATATGAAGTTTTATTCAAGATTGGTCTAATTAAACCTCTATTTAGAATATAGCATGCGGTGTTAATAGCTTTTGCCCAAAAATATTTTGAAAGGTTGCTTTCACAAAGCATGGTTCGTGCCATTTTAATCAATATTATATTCTTTCTTTTTACCATCCCATTTTGTTGGAGTGTCCTAGGTGCCGAAAAGTTATTATTGATTCCATTTTTAGAACAAAAATTTTGAAATATATGATTTTAAATTTTGTGCCATGATCACTTCTTATATATAAAATATTACATTCTTTTTCTCTTGTTATTTTGTTAAATAGATCAACAAACATATCAAAAGCATTATCTTTATATAATAAAAATAGAATCCATATATATCTTGAAAAATTATCTATTATAACAAAGCCATATCTTTTTCCTCTAAGATTAGTAGTTGAAATCTAAATAAATCCATATGAAGTAATTCTAGAGGCCTAGTAGTTGAAACAATATTTTTGGATTTGAAAAAAGATTTCGTTTGTTTACCAAGTTGGCATGCTTTGCAAATTTTAACTTTTTCAAGATTTAATTTAGGTAATCCCTTTACTAAATTAAGTTTAATTAATCTTGTTAGTGAGTCCATACTTGCATGACCTAATCTATTATGCCAAATCCAACTTGATTCATTTTTAAGTTCATCAAGATCAATAATATAAATATTTTCATATTTTTTTCCTATGAATTTAATTCTTTCATCTAAAGAGCTAGTTATAATGCAATGAGATGATTTGAATGAAACATTAAAGCCTTTATCACAAAGTTGGCTTATGCTAAACAAGTTATGCATTAATCCCTCAACATATAAAATATTTTCTATGCTAGTGGAGGGTGTTATCATACCAATGATTTTTTTCTTACCGTTATCTTCAAATGTCACAACATCTCCATCTTTAGCTTTAAAAGAGATAAATTATGATTTATCTTCCATCATGTGCCTCGAGCATCCACTATTAGGTACTATCTTCTTTTAGCTCTTACGAATGCCAAGCACACTTACATAAATAATCAACCAAACTTAGGTACCCAAGCTAACTTGGATCCTTTGGGGTTAGTACAAATGGTTCCTTTTGGAATCCAAACTTATTTTACTTTTATTTTGCTTCAATTAAAGATTTTGCATTCAATTAATTTATGTCCAATTTTATTATATTTGTAACATGTAATTCTTCTATCATAATTTTAAGATTTTGCATATACATTTTTCATTGACTTTCGCCTTCTTGATGTATCATACCCTATACCAGTTTTATCAAGAACCATCTTTTGATTTTCAATTACTGTTTATAGATTTTTAGAGCATAGCATAAATCTATCTACTATGAATCTTAATCTTATTATTTCATCTTGCAAAGACATAATCTTTTCATTTGATTCATCTAGATTAGTTTGTAAATTCTTCACATTTTCTTCTATTTGATCTTTATCTTTACTAAAAGATTGATTCTCTTTCTTTAGTTTCTTATTCTTATGTAATAGCTTTTTAAAGTCATTAACTAGGTCATTGAAAGCATCATATAATTCTTCAAACGTAAAATCTAAAATTAAAGTATCATCATTTACCTCATCATCATTATATGCCATAAGACAAAGGTTTGTTTTTTCTTCTCTTTGATATTCTTTCTCACTTGAAGAAGAGTCCTCATCATTGCTTTATGTGGCTTTGTATGCTTTCTTCTTTATTTTCTTCGAGATTTTTTTTAATATTGGATAATCCATCCAGAAGTGTCTGGGCTTTTTGCACTCATAGCAAATAGGTGGTTGTTCTCTCTCCTTTTTTTTTCTTTCTTTTTGCTACCTTCTCCCTTGTTAAACTTTTTTTCTAGGTTCAAATCTCTTTCTTCTTCTTATTAATTTCTTGAATCTTCTTGCTATCATGGCCATCTCCTCATCATTTTCCAAACTCTCTTCAAAATCACTTTCTTCCTCATAGATGGCAGCAGCTTTAAGTTCAATGCTCTTCTTTTTCTTTACTTCCTCTTCTCTTCCTTGGTTCATATTCAGCTCATAGGTCATGAGTGACCCAATTAATTCCTCCAATGCTAGAGTATTTAAATCTTTCGCCTCTTGAATAGCAGTCATCTTTGGCTTCCAATTCTTTGACAAAGATCTAAGAATTTTATGCACAACATCGCTGTTAGCATAATCTCTTTCAAGAATTTTCAAATCATTTAAAATATCAGTGAATCTAGTAAACATTTCAGTAATGGTTTCGTATGGTTTCATTTTAAATAACTCATACTTATGCACCAACATGTTTATCTTAGACTCCTTGACTTGATTAGTATCCTCATGGATAACTTCAAGTCTATTCCAAATTTCTTTAGCTGATGAATATGTTGATATTCTATTAAACTCATTAGCATCCAAAGTACAATATAATACATTCATTGCTTTGGCATTAAGTTGAGCTTTCTTTTTATCATGTTCATCCCAATCTTTTTCAGATTTTGGAATGACACTCCATCAATAATAATTGTTGGTATGTGAGAGCCTAACATTATGACATTCTACATGTCATAGTCTTGTACTTGGATGAATATCCTCATTCATGCTTTCCAATATATATAATTTATTCTATTAAATAGTGAAGGTTTATTGGTTGATTGCCCCTCAACCAATGGAATCCCAATTAGGATTGCCATGTGATCTTTAGCTCTTTGATAGCTTGATCAACAACTAATACTAGAGCACCCATTCTGATACCACTTGTTGCTCAAGAATGGCTTTCCAAGAGGGGGGGTGAATTGGATATTTTAAAATTTAGCTTAAGATATGAGCAATTTAAACTAATCAAGGGCTTAAATGAAACAAGCTATGTAATGTATAGTGAATGAAAGTAATAAGGCAGAGACACACAATCACAAACATGATGATTTTATAGTAGTTTGACACCAAACTAAGTACCTACGTCCACTCCCTAAGTAAACCACTTAGGAGTTCAACTATAATCACTAAGTTTGATTATGGTCCAATTATTTTACTGGGGCTCATAATTTAATCCAATTGGTTTTGACCTTGGTTCACCAACCACAACCATATAATGATTGTTTTCTCGGACTAACAATCAACCTCGATTGATTTTGTTCTAGGCTCACCAATCTAACCTTACAATGTCCAACTCTAGGCTTAGACCAACTTAAGTTTCTTACCCCAAAAAACTTAAAATAAAAATAAAAAATATAATAAATAAAATAAAAAATAAACTTTTTGAAGCTTAAGAGAAGAAAATCTAGGAGCTTGGCTTGTAGGCTTGATTTCTTCTCTTTGAGTGCTTGAAAGAAGTAGGAATTGATCTTCAATGATGATGGCCTGACTTCTTTCTAATTGAGGATATTGGAAGAATAAAGAAAACTCTAAGAAATACTCCTTTTTTACTATTTGACTCACATACTTGAAAAATTAAAAATTTGCTTAGAAGCTCTCTCTTATAGGTTCAAAAGTTTTCTTTCTTGTTCCAAGTGTTTTCTTAAGTATCCCAGAGGTTTTCCACCATTATAAGTCACTAATGTAGGCTTCTGGAAGTAATCTAGCCATTGAAAGATCGAAAATAGCTATTGAAAGATGTATGAAGTGAAAAAGCTACGAAACTAGAAAGTAGCCATTATAGGTACCGGATCGGTTTAGTTTTTAACTAGGTCAGCTCAGTCCAAACTGGATCGGCTCAGTTTTCAATTAGATCGGCTTAGTCTCAGAGATTTCAAAACACCTATTTCTGCAATTTTTTATTTTCTAAGACTGGGATAGCTACTTTTTTGACTGGATCAGCCTGGTTGTTACTGGGTTGGCTCAGTTGTTAACTGAGTTAGCTCAGTCCCCTAGGTCATGAAAAATTTTAATTGTTATCCTTTCTATCTTTTGCTTCTACTGAGACTAGGTCGGTCCAGTTTGCATGCCATGCATGCCAAAGACCATTTGTGATCCTTTTTTTTTCAAATTTTTTTGTAGGCTAGACTTGTTATTTTATCTTGATTTAACCTTCATTAAAATCTCTTAAGAGATGTATCCAATCTAAAATATCTTCTCTAATATCTTGAATAATGAATCTTCATTTAGATGAATAAAAATATTTAGAGTTTGTGAGATCTTGAAATTTACAATTACACATCCTCATAAATAATGTTGGTAATTTAATAATCTATACTCGAATGCTTTTGTTATCATTAAAATTAATCTAGGGTCAACACTTTTCTATACACCAAAGTAGTAATCAGACCATCATATGCTATTGGTAGCAAACATAACAATACGAGAGCTCTATCCTCCTCATCAATCTTCACATCAAAGCTCATGTCATCTAGGCAAACTTGATTGAACTTCTGGATGTGGAAAACTAGATCTTCTTTTTTGGGCATCGGCAAACTGTACGGCTACTTCTTCAACCACAGCTTATTTATTATATTCTTGCCCATATATGTATTCTCCAGTTTCTACCAAAGCTTCTTCGGTATGGTTTCCATGTTGATATCCAGTAGAACTTCATCAGCAAGGCACATCCAAATTGTGCTGAAGGCTATCTCTTTAGGTTTCTCCCACTCTTCAATAGAAATCTTTTCTGATCTTTTCCAAGTCAAGACCTTGTAGATTCTATTTTGCACCAACAAATTCTTCATCCTTTATTGCCAAAGATTAAAGTTATCCTTACCATCAAACTTTTCAAAGTCCATCTTAATGGTACTCAATGCCAGATCTTCAATAATTAAATACAAAAATTAAAATTATATTCAAAGAAATCTATTCAACATCTTACCATAATTTTTGATAAAGCTTTGACCTTTCCTCCACCAGATCTAACACCAGGGCTCTGATACTAATTGTTAGATCCTAATTGTCCTGATATCAAACTATTAGAAATAATCCTTGCTACTTGATAATTATAGAAACAGCAATAAAAAATTGAGAAAATAGATAGCCATCCTACCAAACCCTAGCAAACTCTAGGACGTGATGAAGAAGAGAGGGAGAATGAGAGAGGAAGAGAGAGATTTTCAGGAAGAAAAGGTTTATATTCAATTTGTTCTTAATTACAAACTCAATACAGAGTATATATAGACCTGGTCAAAGAGATCCAATCTAAAAAACTCTGTTAGCTAACCTAATGTGATGCACTCCCCAAGTTCATGTACACCCATGTCTCCCATGCACACATCTATTAGACTAATCTCAGTCCAATCAATAGATTAGCTCCTTAGGACCTCACAAACCAAGGTCCTAAGTCCCTAGAAATAAATCCAATTTCAAGCCAGAATAGAAACCACGTACTATTTTGTTCACTGCTCAAACTGGCTTGATTAACAGTTGGGCCGGCTCGACTTTGATGTCTCCTATGAGAGTCCAAATCACCACTCTCTGCTCTGCTGCTCGGATCGGCTCTCTTAGAATTCAAGCTGACTCGACAGACATAACTATCTTCTATTCTACAGCTTGAGCTGGCTCTCTCAGAAATCGAGCAAGCTCTTCTGGCATGCTAGTCTGATATGCTTTCTGACCTTCTGCTCGAGCCAGCTCTATCAGGATCCGAGCCAGCTCGACTTCTACTCGAATTGGCTCTAACAGTAATCGAGCCAGCTCGACTGAAGCATTGGCTGATGCTCTTCGATGGATGGTTTCATTCACTCCTTGGTCTCTCTCTACCTACTTCCAAGGCTTGAGAGCGCCATACCTGAGCTCATAATTTCATGATTCATGTTGGCAATTTAAGTAAAACATATTATATTTATTATTTGCACATATAGTCAAAGTTTCATCATCATAAAAAAGGAAGAGATCATGTTGATCCTATGATTGATTTTGATGATTCTAAAAAATTAAGTAAAAATGATACTAATCATATATTTCAAGGATGAGTATATAAAATTTTTTAAGTACTTAAATTAAAAATTTTATCTATAAAAAAGATTTCCTCAAAAGAAGCTAAGTTAAGAAATTTAAGGCTGAATTTTTAAGTTTTAGACTTAATAAAGTCAACCCCAAAAGGCTAGGAGCCAACCTCTGAACTGAAATGGACTGAAAGCAAAAAAATTTTAAGTTTTAGAATGTTCAGGAGTTGACCCTAGAAAAGAGAAGTCGACTTTGGTATGCTTGGAAAGACTAGCATGCCAGCAAGTCAACTCTCTCAGAGAAAATAGAAAATTATATTTTTGGATCCTCGGTATGAGTCGATCCTAGAAGAGCTTGAGTCAATCTCAGGATAGCATCAAGTTGACTCATTAAAGTGACGAGCCGACTCTCTCAAGAAAGACAAAAAGTAGATTTTTCAGACCCTAAGGCCAAGTTGACTTATGAAATCGTTGAATCAACTCGTAGATAGCTCGAGTCGATCCCTAAAGAATTAGAGTCGACCTTTGGCATGAGATCAGTAATAACGACTAGTTTTCTGCACATCTCCAATGGCTAGTTTTTTGCTCCAATGGCTATTCTAAGGCTTTATTAAGACTCATTTTTCAGCAACTTCCAAATATATTAAAGGCTAGAAAATCAATTAAAAAGTAAGTGAAGTGGATTAAAAAAATTATTAATTTGAGTGAGCCATTATTACATATCTTTTGAAAGAGAAAAAGAAAGGAAATTGAGCACAGAATTCAAAGGGCTTTCAAGAGTGATCATTTTCATCATCTCCACATCCTCTTAAGCTTCCAAGAAGGAAAGCCAGCTTATAAAGAGCAATTTATCAGCATCTTCTCAGTGCTTCAAAGAGTTTATTTTCAATTTTATTTTTTATTGGGGATAAACCCCGTTCCTGCCAAAGTCCAGTCTGACACTCAGCTTAATGCAATCGGTAGCGCGGAAGAACTCTCTAGCGATCGAGTCCTAGCCAAACTCCTTCAACCAGCCGAACTCCTCAGCGGTCAAGCTCCTTTCGAACTTTTCAGCGGTCGGACCTTAACCAAACTCCTTCAGCCTCCCAAGCTCATCAGTGGCCGAGCTCCTGTCGAACTCTCCAGCGATCGAATCTTAGCCAAACTCCTTCAGCCAGTCGAACTCCTCAACTGTCGAGTTCCTTCTGAACTCTTCAACAGTCGGGCCTTAGCCAAACTCCTTCGGTCGACCGAACTCCTCAGCGACCAAGCTCCTTTTGAACTCTCCAACGATCGAGTCTTAGCCACATTCCTCCAGTCAGACGCCTACAAAGGCCGAACTCCCTCCGCACTCCTTCGGTCGAACTTCTTTCGAGCTTTTCCTCAGCCAAACTCCTCTAGAAGTCTGAACTCCTCTGAAATTGATACATGCCTAAGTCCACCAATAAATGCCTACTTTCTCAGAGCCATGGCTATTAAATCTGGACGAATGATTGCCATCGATCTACTGCAGGCGACAGCGATCCGCTACTAGGCGGCGATGGCTATCACCATCAATTTGTGGTAGGTGGCACTACTGACGGTGCCTTTCTTCGTGATTGACTCCGTCGGACCTCGAGCGGCCTACTATCAGAAAGTTGCAGCTGTCACCATCAAGCTTCGTCTATAAAAAGAGACCCTCCAGATACACTAACTCTAAGCTCTCCTCTCCTTCTCTAAACTTTGCCAAACTCATTTCAGAGCACTCCATTTCTATTGGCCAGAAAAGCTGACTTGATCATCGGAGGATTCTATCGGAGCCACCCCCCACCGACTCCGGATGGGACTTTATTTTATAGGTCTTCGATGGTGACCTCGTCCACCTCCACTCTAGCTGGATCCAATGATAATCAGATTCTGCACCAACAGATTTGGTGCTAGAAGGAGGTCTGCCTCTATTCTTGAGGTATTCTTGAGGCCCCTTGTTCTTAAAGGAGTGCTCGATGATGATTTCTCTCTTTTCTCTCTGAAGATCTCTCTTCTTCCTCTTTAGAATTCTTTTTCGAGAAAGAATGCCTCCCAAGAGAGCTTCGACTCGATGATCGACGGCCTCCGCACCAGGTCCATCTGCTCCTGCTTCAGCCCCGACAATCTAGGTTCCATCTGAAGCCACCGTAGATATGGAGCAGTTCAACCTGCTGGTCCAGCAGGTTCGTGGCCTCACTGAAATGATGAAGGCCATGCGACAGCCTCCGATGGCGACTTTGCCAGCAAATCCGCCATCAGGATGCCAGGAACTGGCCTTAAGAAAAAGCATTTGGCCTAGCATACCAATCTCTCTTAGGAAGGAGAAATAGAGAGCAGACCTTCTCCCCTAGAAGGTTTCACAAAAGTCAGAATGAAGTTCAGCCGCACTTACGACCTACCCCAGTGCAAGCGAGGCCAAACTCTCTCTCGAGCTCATCATCAAGAAAGCTCCGACAAAGATTTCACAAGAGGATGGAATAAAGTTCGGCATGAGTGAGGCCGCCGAACTTCTCGAGCTTGTCATCAAGGAAGCCCCGACAAAGGGGCATGAAGTTCTTCCATAGATTTCATAGAAGGGCGGAATGAAGTTCGGCTATGCTCATGACCTCCCCAGTGCAAGCAAGGCCCAAACTCCTTGAGCTCGTCATCAAGAAAGCCCTGACAAAAGGGCATGAAGAAGTCCTCCCTTTAAAAGCTAGAACCACTATTGAGGGAGGAACGGCAAGAAGATCGACTGCCTCTCGGCATCATAATGCTATCTTCGGGGCTTGATACTTCGATGGGCTGTCATCTCCCAGCGTCAAAGCCAAGAGAAGCTTACTTCAAATTGAGAAGGCCAGCATGAGATAGAGGAGGTCGTCCGGCCCGGGACTTACCACCTAAGAAAACTCAGAGGAACAACGCCCTCACTCCCCTAAAGCATAGAAAATTCGGGGATGTGCTACCAATAACTTTCCTTCAATAAAGTTCTTTCATTTCAATAATATTATTTTTGGATGCAAAAACTATGTGATGATCGGGAAGAAGCAGTCAATAATTATCGTGTTAGAAATAGGAGGAGAATCTCATCCTAACATGAGCCGTCCAAAGTCCTTCAACCTCAGCTGCAGGAGATAAGATCTCCCTCAAGGGTCCGAGCCGACCTCGGCTACAGGAGATAAGATCTCCCCCGAGCATCCATAATAACCTCGACTACAGAAGATAAGATCTCTCCCGAGGCAACCTCGGTTGTAGGAGATAAGATCTCCCTCGAGCGATCGGGCCAACCTCGATTACAGAAGATAAGATCTCCTCTGAGCATCCACAACAACCTCAACTGTAGGAGATAAGATCTCCCCCGAGGGTCTAGGCCGACCTTGACTGCAGGAGATAAGATCTCCCCCAAGCACCCATAATAATCTCGACCGTAGGAGATAAGATCTCCCCTGAGGGTCCGGGCCAACCTCGACTGTAGGAGATAAGATCTCTTCCAAGCATCCGCATCAATCTCGGCTAGAGAAAAGATCTCTTTCGAGTGATCATGACAACCTCGGCTAGAGATAAGATCTCTCTCGAGCGATCGAGCCAACCTCGATCAAAGATGAGATCTCTTTCGAGCGACCGCATCAATCTTGGCTGGAGATGAGATCTCCCCCGAGTCAACCTCTACTGTAGAAGGAGATGAGATCTACTTCAACCTCTGCTGGAGATGAGATCTCCTCCGAGCTTCAACTTCAACATCAACTTTGGCTGAAGATGAGATCTTCCTCAAGCTTCAATCTGAACCAGCACAGAGCCCAGAAGAGGACTTCGACAGTCGCCTTTTCTATACTTCCTTCCTTCGAGTTTCGAACTCGAAAGTGGAGAAGACTATTATTGGGGATAAACTCCGCTCCTACCAAAGTCCAGTCTGATGCTCAGCTTAATGCAATCGATAGCCACGAAAGAACTCCTCAGCAGTCGAGTCTTAGCCGAACTCCTTCAGCCAGCCAAACTTCTTAGTGGCCGAGCTCCTTTCGAACTCTTCAGCAGTCGAGTCTTAGCCGAACTCCTTCAGCCTCTCGAACTCATCAGCGGTCGAGCTCCTACCGAACTCCCCAGCGGTCGAGTCTTAACCGAACTTCTTCAACCAGTCAAACTCCTCAATGACCGAGTTTCTTTCGAACTCTCCAGCGGTCGAGCCTTAGTTGAACTCCTTCGATCGATCGAGCTCCTTCCGAACTCTCCAGCGATCGAATCTTAGCTGTACTCCTCCAGTCAGACGTCTTTGAGAGCCGAACGCCCTCCGCACTCCTCCAATCGAACTTCTTCCAAGCTTTCCCTCGGTCAAACTTCTTCAGGAGTCTGAACTCCTCTAAAATTGATACATGCCGAAGTCCATCAATCAATGCCTGCTTTCTCAGAGCCACGGCTATTAAATCTAGATGAATGATTGCCATCAGTCCGCTGCAGACGATAGCGATCCGCTATCAGGTGGCGATGGCTGTCACCATCAATCTATGATAGGCGATGCTGCAGACGGTGCCTTCCTCCATGATTGACCCCATCGGACCTCGAGCGATCCGCTATCAGACAGCTGCAGCTATCACCATCAAGCTCCGCCTATAAAAAGGGACCCTCCAGATATGCTAACTCTAAGCTCTAAGCTCTCCTCTCCTTCTCTAAACTCTGTCGAACTCATTCCAGAGCACTCCACCAAAAGAGCTGACTTGATCATCGGAGGGTCCTACCGGAGCCACCCTCCACCGACTCCAGACGGAACTTTATTTTGCAGGTCCCCGATGGCAACCTCGTCCACCTCCACTCCAACTAGATCCAGCGATAACCAGATTCTGCACCAACATTTTCTATTCTAAGAATTCTATCTTATATTTTATTTTCTTTATAAGTTTCTGTGAAGAAAAAAATTTGGGATGAAGGTCCATTCAAGCTCGAAATTGAATATTATAAGTTTTGGTTAGTAAGCCTGAAAAATCAACTAGATTGATTGTAAACCCAAAAAATAATTGATATATGATTTTGATTGGTAATCCTAAAAAATTAATTAGATTTGTTTGCAAGTCTAGATAAAATAAGCATGCTATAATTGGAGAGATTATAGTGAAATTTCCAAAGAAAGCTTAGGAAGTGGACATAGTTATGGGGTTACACCAAACCACTATAAATTATTTAGTGTTTGTGTTATGTCATCTCATGTTTGCATTACTTGCTTTAAATTTCTGCTTTATATTGTTTAAATTGTTGGCTTGTATATACTATCTTAACTCCGCTACAACTTAAAGGATATTCCTCACAATCACTTAAGTTAGCTTAACCTGAAGTACATACTTGTTTTAGATTATAATTTAGTAAAATTTTTGAAGAATCCAATTTACCCCCTCTCTTGGATTGCTATCTTTCTAAGCAACAAAAGAGTTCCAAAAGTTGAGCATTCTCTATAGATTATATGAGTTATTATTGTTCCAGATGGTTGCTCTGATACCAATCTATTGAAAACAATCCTTACTAATCACTGATTGCAAAAATAGCAATAAGGATCAAAGAAAAGAGATGGCCGTTCTATTGAAATCCTAGCAAACCCTAGGACGTAGAGAAAGGAGAGAAAAAGAGAGAGGAAGAGAGATTTTAGGAAGAAAAGACTTGTATTAATTTCGTGCTTAGTTTACAAAACTCGGTATAGAGTATATATACCTGATCAAATAAGATCCAACCTAAAAAATTTTCCTAGCTAACCTAATATGATGCACTCCTCAAGCCCATATAGATCCATGTCTTCCATACACACACCCATTAGATAAATTCTAATTCAATTCATAAGTTAGCCCCCTTAGGATCTTACAAACCAAGACCCTAAGTTTCTAGGATTAAACCCAATCCTAGGCTAGAATATAAATCATGTTCTGCTCTGCTCATAGCTCGATCCAGCTCAATCAGCAATCGGGTCGGCTCGATGGTGATGTCTCCTACAAGAGCCCAAATCATCACTCTCTGCTCTGCTGCTCGAGCCGGCTCTCTCAAGATTCGAGCCAGCTCAATTTTATAAGCCTATAAACTGGCATCACCTCAATCTGATATCAATTGAAGGAACCATAATATCGCTCAAACTCCAATCATCCTTGGCATCACAAGCCTCGATACCATGTTGCGAAAGCTTCTGATCTTTAGCATGGATCTGAAGGAATCTATGATATTCTCTATGGACAGCAAATCATCGATCCTCCACCTAGATCTATGATGGGGTGCCTCCCTCCTTGGGCTTGAGGGAGATGCCCCTCTCTCTAGGGCTTCTTCAAGAATCCTAGGGTGGCAACTCTAGAGAGAAGAAAAGAAGAGAAAGTTGAGGAAGAAAAGATCTGTATTCCATAATATTCTGAAATCCTAATACAACCTATGTATTTATACATAACCATTAGGTCCGACCAAAAACTTTCCAACTAACCCAATACATGAAAGCACTCACCGAGCACATATACATCCATATCTTCTATGCTCTCATCCCCTGGATCTAGATCCGATCCATACATGAGTTAGCCCCCTTAAGACCTCTTGAACCAGACCTTAAGACCCCTAGGATAAGTCCCTATCCTAGCCCAAACAGAATCCATGCGTAACTCTACCCATAGACTGAGTTGGCTCAATCTCAGCACTGAGCTGGCTAACCTGAGACTTGGTCGACTCAGTTTTAGACTGAGCCGATCCAATTGTGTGCCATGCTGCAGTCTCGAACGCGACCTTCTATCTGTCTTATGCTCTGAGACTTAGCCGACCTAGTTTCAAACTGAGCTAGCTAACCTGCAGAAAGCTTCTTTTCTATAGTCTTCAATCTTTCGACTTTGGTTCCTCGCTCCATCTTGTGTCTCAAGCTTTTGAAGCTCCAACCAAGCCCGTCAAGCAGTCTTCAATCTTCCACCTCCACCCTAGGACCACTACTATTTTAGTCTCCACCTATGGCCTTCCAAGGCTTGAGAGTATCACAAATCCTTATAATCTCCATCTTAGTGCTTTCAAGCCTTAGCAAACCCTTGGTAATGCCTTTCTGCACAATCCTACTATCCCTGTGCACCCTAACAGTTCCTTGTGCAATCATCGCCTCCGCTAATTCTCTTTAGCTATTGTGCACCCTTGAGGCCTTTTGGGATGACCGCCTCTACTACTGAAAATCTTGGTTTGCTCTTTTGCACCATCCTAAAATTGTAGGATCCCTTCTGCTTAGCAGCTATATCATCTTTCTTGGACTTCTCAGGAGAACCCACAATGTTTCTGTACCAACACTCGTTGCAAACCTTGACATGGTCTCCTCAGAACTATGCTTGTCCACCTGTACACGTTGCTCCATTTGGAATTTGCATCATCGATGCTAGTGCTAGGATATAGATCCTCATGCACCTCTCTGCTCTGAACTCATGTCAAATTTTTCTCTAATTATGAAGCCACCTCTCCGAAGCTCCACAAATATCTGAAGTCCATCTGATACTGTAGAAGCCGACTCTATATCCGAGTCATCCGAGGTCAACCACTTAATGCTGTACTATTGAGCCTATCGCTGTACCTCGAACACCGTCGCTATCCCTTCGAATCCTCCACACTCCGTGGATTCCTTCGAAGCCATCTCGAATACCTTCGAACCCATGGACACCTTCGAAACCTAAGAGCTCATCCAACTCTTCTGAATCCAGTGACTAAATCCTAAAAAATTCTATCCTAGTCCTTCTCTTCTACCCCAACACTAGCCATCGCTTCAGTTGTGCCTGGAGAACCATCCTCCACCTAAATTATGACTCTTCCTAATGCTCCTATAAAAGAAATCTGATTCATGATGCTTCTGACTGCTTAATACCCCTGACATTCCTTGAGATCTCTTGGTTCTCTCTGAGATCTGCATCCGATCTTTCTGAGATGCCTCTGACACCATCTACTAAGATACCTCTCTCGACTACTGCACCACCAAGCCTCTCTCAGCTCCGTGCCTCTAGGAAAGCATTCATGCAGCACCCCAGCACTTTCTGACTCGTCTTTACTCCGCCCTACAACCGCCCAACCCCAACCTATTGGACCTCCATGGATCATCCATCTTCATCATCCTCAAGGGTCCACAAATCCATGCTCTGATCGAACCGCTAAATACATCTTCTACTACTTTCTCGCCTTCCTCCAATCGAAAGATGTATAGTTGTTTCTTCAGCCTTCCTCCAACCATTATTTCTTGAAAAATCTCTCTTCAATAGTCCTATACTGTCCATCCTTTTAGAAAATTCTGATGCTCTCTGCTGAGATACCTTCCTCGACTACTGCACCATCGAGCCTCTTTCAGCTCCATATCTTCAAAAAAATGCTATTGCAACACTCCAGCACTCCCTGTCTATCACATAACCGTCATACACTCCAGCCTTTCCACCAAGATCGATTAGCAAATCATACACCCAATCCTTCCATCCTATAAAAATCTCTTTATGTTAATCCTTTCAACCTCCATCTTCAATCCGCTGGTTCCGATTGGCCAAACCATAGCAACAATAAAAATAGAGCTGAGACATATCGTGAAATCCTTGTGTAGATTTTTTATTTCACCTTGTATGACTACTCCTTCGCTTCCACGCACCATCAGGATCTGATACCAAATTGTAAGAAATTCGGTATCGCTTTGATACCAAATGTAAGTCCATCAGCTGGCATTACCTCACTCTGATATCAATTGAAGAAACCTTGATATCGCTCGAATGTCAATCATCCTTGGCATCACAAGTTCCGATACCATGTTACGAAAGCCTCTGATCTTTAGCACGGACTTGAAGAAACCTATGACGTTCTCTATGGGTAGCAAATCATTGATCTTCCACCTGGATCTATGATGGGACGCCTCCCTCCTTGGGTTTGAGGAAAATGCCTCCCTCTCTAGGGCTTCTTCAAGAATTCTAAGGTGGCAACTCTAGAGAGAAGAGAAGAAGAAAGAGTTGAGAAAGAAAAGATCTATATTCCATAATATTTTGAAATCCTAATACAATTTATGTATTTATACATAGCCATTAGGTCCGACCAAAAACTCTCTGACTAATCCAATACATGAAAGCACTCATCGAGCCTATGTATATCCATATCTTCCATGCTCTCATCCTCTGGATCTAGACCCGACCCATACATGAGTTAGCCCCCTTAAGTCCTCTTGAATCAGACCTTAAAACCCCTAAGATAAGTTTCTATCCTAGCCTAAATAGAACCCATGCATAACTCTACCCGTAGACTGAGTCTGCTCAGTCTTAGCACTGAGCCGGCTAACCTGAGATTCTAAAATTAAGTCGGTCCAGTTGCATGCCATGCTGCAATCTCAAACGCGATCTTCTATCTGTCCTGAGCTCTAAGACTTAATCGATCTAGTTTCAAACTGAGCTGACTAACCTGAAAGCTCCTTTTCTGCAGTCTTTAATCTTTCGACTTTAGTTTCTCGCTCCACCTTATATCCCAGGTTTTTGAAACTCCAACCAAGCCCCTCAAGATCCCGAACACCCAAACCTCGAGCCCATGGAGGGCTATGCACCGCCTCCACCCTAGGACCACTTTTGTCCTAGTCTCCATTTATGGCCTTCCAAGACTTGAAAACACTATAAATCCTTACATATTTTTACTTGGACTGGCTCTGACAGAAACCGAATCAGCTCTTCCAGCATATCAGCTTGAATGCTTTCTGAACTTCTGCTCGAGTTGGCTCTGACGGAACCGAGCCAACTCTTCTGAAGCATTTGCTGAAAGTCTTCGATGGTTGATTTCATTCACTCCTTACTCTCTTTTCATCTATTTTCAAGACTTGAAAGCACCATACCTGAGCTCACAGTTATTATGTTTAAAATTATCTAATAGACTGAAATAGATATGGATAGAATGCTAAATGTTTCACTATTGCCGAGCTAGATAACCCAAAAGAGGAGGGGTGAATTGGGTTTTAAAAATTAAAATAGATATATGCACTAATTATCCAATTTAATTAAGTGGAGCAGTGAGGTAAGAGCTAAAGGTGGATGCAAATGAAGAGAGAAGAAGCACATACACAAATGTAATAGTTTTATAGTAGTTTAGTGCACTTTAAGCACCTACATCCACTCTCTAAGAGAGCATCTTGAAAATTTTACTATAATCTATACAAGATTATAGCCGAATAGTTTTCTCGAGCTCACTATTCAATTGTTGATTTTTTACAAGTGCACCAACCACAACCTTTACAAGTCTTATCCCAAGACTCTCAATCCAATTACAAGGTTTGGATCAACCTATCCTTAAGTTTCAAACCTTTCTGAAACTTGTTATAGAAATTTGAGAAAGATAATTTTTGTACAATAGAAACAGCTTCTTAGGTTGAGCAAATTAGTTATCGTTAAAGCTTGTATGTTGTGGACTAGAATGCCTATAATCAATGCTCTTGGTTTGCTCTTCAATGTTCTCATAAATCTTAAGAGAATGTAGGTTGAAAGTAAGTAAACACTCTTGAAAATAGTAAATGCTAAAAGTAGAGTTTTTCAACTTGAATAGTGTTTTCCTTCTGTCCCTTTTTGCCTTTTATATTTGTGTTTGATTTTCAATAAGTTTGATGCAATTTGAAGCCAAAAATTAGCCATTTTTTGCTTGTTGGAGTCGCAATAGAGACATTGAAAAAATTCTGGACAAAACAAGGCCTACTGCAGAACTAGCCCTTATGTCTATTAGAAGCTCAAGAGTTGACTCGAAATGACCTCGAGTCGGCTCATCTTCAAATGAAGTCGGCTCAAAAATTTCAAGAGTCAACTCAACTACAAATCACAAAAAAACTACCTTTCTATATATCCTAAGAGAACTGGCTCATAGGAAAATGAGTCGGCTTGCCTTCAATTGGAGTCGACTCGAAATGGTCATGAGTCGACTCGCCTGCCTCTTCTGAAAAATCATCTTTCTATTCTTCTAAGAGAGCTTGCTCGGTCTTTCCTTGAGTTGGCTCGCCGCTATGCCAAGTCTGCATGCCAAGTTCAAATTGTGTCAGAGTCGAGTCGATTCCATCTGAAGTCGACTTAGTTTCATCAAATAGCTTTTTCTCATGAATTTTAACTCCAATACTTATCTTTTTGGCTCAAATGGTTCTCAATTTATTTCAACCATTTGGAATGATGTTTCTTTCTATAAAAACATTCTTAAGGAAAAACTTGGAAGATATTAGTATACTTTTATGCTCTGATGTTTGGTTATCATCAAAATTATTCCTGGGTCAACAATCATAATATTAATCTACAATCTAAACATCAAACTTCTTATCCAAGAACATCACTTAGCTATCTAGTTTGCCACTACATCCCCGATGTCATGTGAATAAAATCAAATCAAGAAGCTTGGATTGGTGGGATGATGAAGTATTTATCTCAAACCAATTAATTGATGATGGATGCCACCATTAAATGGTTCTACAAATTTTGGCACATAATTCATAGTGCTTCCAACCACTATGCTTTCATTTCTACCATTTAGTGCATAGATAAAGTTTACAAATGCAATTTTAGGACCTATATGTGGTTTAAACCATCAGCTAAAATAAAATTGCAAAATCTCTCCTTTGATTATTGCTTTATAAATCATGGAGCAAAACAAGGAACAAGGTTAAGGACTCTAACAACAAAGATAATTAAAGAATCCGTAATTTTGGTTTTCAATTTTTTAACCATTATTTCTATCAAATAATTCCATAATTGAAATATGTTCAATTATATGCTAACACAAAAATCATATAATTTGTGTGGGGTTGGGTTGAGTTAGGCTAAATATAATGCGAGACAAGATGGCAGGAAGGATCGTGAGTGAGCTAAGAAATCACTCTGGATTAGCATAAAAGGAGAAGATAACTATGGGATTTCTCCCATAAAATAGATGAGGATTGTAATAAGAAGGAAAAAAGAAGAAGTTGGAGAAGTTCCGGAGGAGACGAAGAGAAAGAAGTTTAAAAAATCCATCCCCAGAGATGAGCAGCAATGGACTTGCTGGGATTGAAGAAGGGAAGAAATCAAAAAAAGGATAGAAGAAAACCTAAGTTCTTCACTCCAAAAATTTAACTCCTCTTCTTTCATTTAGGTTTATGGCCTTATTTATAGGCCTCTAACAATCCTTCTAACAAATTATAACCTTCTAACAAACCCAGCAACCTATAGAGCTTTCTAGGATTAGAAACCATGCCGCTTTAGAAGTTATGCCATCATCAAAAATTATGCCATTAGGGGTGATGTCCTAATCAAAATAATGCATCAAAAGATTGAAATTAGATCTATATAACAATCAAGTCGAATCGGATGGGGTTGATTTAGAACTCAATAAATCCATACCTCAATCGAAATATGAAATGGGTCCAAATTTGAAACCTGACCCAACCCCATGGGTGCTTAAATTAGGTCCAGGTCTAAGTGGATCAGTTTGGTTATGGGCCAACCCAACCCCTATAGAGTCTTAATTCTAGTTATTTTAATATTCTTGATGACTTGGAGTAAGATATCTTGGTGGCCATGGTTGTTGTTTTTCCATACCCATGTACCACAATTAGCTTGCGTGGCAGGGGCCTACATAAGTGCATGCTTGTGGCATTAGCATTCATATGCACACAAAGCCCATGGGCCATAGCCACAAAAATCCACACCCAATTTGGCCATGCTAGCTTGTCTCATTGGTAAAGCCTTTAGATGATCATCCAAATATCCTACCATCACAACGGTCTAGGGTAATGCTTATGGACCACATGATGGTCCGATGCATGCATCATCTCACATTGAAATCCATTAAAAAACAAAACTTACTCATTTAAGCTCACATGCATCACAACAACTGCACCTTGATTGGTTGGCATCTCTCCTGCTTAACCTTGGGATGAGTTTAGGACATGGTGTTGTTATTTAAGAATCTCAACATGATACCAAGTATTAGCGCTGCATCAGACCATCATATGTTCTGGTGGACATTGACTCAGAGAAGCTTGGATTCTTGTTTGGTGCAGCGAGCATAAAACGGAAGTATGAATGCTTTTCTTCACCATGATATAAAATTTGCACATCATTATCAATTGCACGAGTTTTACTCCCCCACAAACTTTCCTGCAGAATTTGGCTGTCAAGAATGAGTGGCAACAATAGTCTGTTATCATAATTTTCCTAAAGGTGGACAGATGGTTTGTTGGCAGAAATAACTAAAGATCTGCCACATATAGAGATTTTATAGCAACTTGAACCATGAAAATATGTGAAACTTTCAAAAACCATCACTTGTAAGTTTCACTTAAGCCTGGAAATACACATGTTAGTGTGATTCCTCTTAATAAATTAACATGCTATGAAACATTTAGAAACAATTTAAAGTTACAATGGTAAATAGTGCCTTTTTGTGGAAGTCTTACTTGCTCTACAGTGTTAAGTTGTGATCTGATACAACTACCATCATCAAGATGGATGATCACAGATGGGATGTATCAAGTGAGGATGCAATGGGCTGGGTCGAGCCATAGGGCAGAAAGACCTATTCCATTTGAAACCCAGCTATAGGAGCTCTTCAGCAATGAAAATCTCAACAAACAGTTAGAAATATGATTTACCATGAAGTAATATGTTGTGTTGTTTACTTGAAATATTATTTACTCTTTTCTGTTCTCTATTTTACATCAAATTTCCTTTTTTTTTTTCCTTTTTTGGTAAAATAGAATTGAATTTCTAAGGAAAGTAAACTATCATGTTGTTTAACGCTATAAATATGTTTTAGATTATTAGATATTGTCTCATTCAGTGGAATTAGTGAGAAGCTTTTCGAGATTCCTGACAAGATGAATCTAGTGGTGCTGTTCTATTGATTGAGCTGTTTTGGGCTCGAATTGGATTTAGGCTTCAGTACTTAGGTTGCACAAAAGCGGAAGCCCACACCAACCTTTGGACAAACCTTCATTCACTTTAGATATCCTAATTATTAATTATTCCACCGCAACGATAAACAAAATTTTTGATGAGGTCCATTATCATTATTATTGTCATTGATCAATGTTTGTGGAAAACATTAACATTATTGAAACCTAAAGTTGAGGAGGTTACAAGACTTTGGAACATTTTTAAAAATATCAACATATATGGTAAGGTCGCCAAGATTGGGAGGGGCTAGGGATATTTGAGGAGGGTTAGCTTGTTGCTCTTGTTACTGTTTTATTTCTTCGTTGCTCATTTCAATTTCTTAGTGACATGAAGCAATGCAAGAACATTTTGTTCTAAAAACATACGTCCAATCATCACTCTTGAAACCCTAACAAGTTTTGGTTTTTATGACTTTCGTTTTACGTGGCTGACTTCATATAATGCCAAAATTTAAGGCTGGATTGTAGTGCTAGCAATCTATTATTATCACTCAATGACTCCAAAATCCTCGGTCAAAACTCTTAGCCTATTGGTTGAATGGTCAACCACTTGTTATGACCACAGGGTCTCCGTGTTGAATGCTTGACCTCAACTCGGTAGTATATATTCACCTCCTTTTCTTCACCTCTATTGCTCCTCATCCACCTTTTCCTTATCTTCAAGTACTTTTTTTTGTTTGATCCTAATTAAAGCATCATCCTCTTCTCTTATTGTGTAGGGAAAGAAGCAAAAAGATAGAAGAAATTAAAGATGATGACCCAGGCTGAGAGAGCCCAAGAAGATGAATCTGGACTGGCGCAGCTCATCCGGGAAACAAACACCCAAAACCGCCTGCAGGAAAATACTATAAAGGTCATTATAATTATTTCCCCTTTTTCACTTTTGTTCTTAGTGCAACAAAAAATTTTGTTGCCGGGCACAGCAAAGAGTTTTTTTGTTTTAATTATTTTTAACAACATGGTTGGTTTGTCGATATGCACGGAGAAGCATATTATATTGGATATAACATACCATACCGGTATGCTAAATTTTACTGCTTGCCAACATGCATGATAGTAGAATGATATTGTTACAAACTTCTGTATCAAGATAGCAAAACTTGGCTTATATTTTATATGATACGAAATGATAAAAAAAGATGGGTAAAGAGCTAGTATGGAATTACATAGGTGGTGTGATATAATATTGGATGTTATGCTATTCTTTTATATTTTTCTAAATAAATCATCATATATATCTTTTTTGAATTTTATAATCACTGGAACAAATGTTCATGAATGAATTCATAATGCGCTCTGAAATCAACCACGTGCATTGTATGTGCCATGCTATAATATACATAAAATAAGAGGACTTGTCTCTTGACGTCTATTTTTAAATAATTGGTTAATGGTCCAAAACCTTCCTCCACACTCACAAACACATTAATGTTTGTTTCGTAACCATCATGCAATAAATTTAGCATGGTCTTATGGGCCATGGTAGACCTATCTCTAGATCGCGAGTTAAGGCTCATCAGTCAACTGATGCCATAGAGCTACAGCTAGTGTCACAACTATTTCCAGGCAGTGCTGGGGGGAGAAGAATCTTGGCTCACTTCCACTAGAAAAGTCTAATAATTTGATTGAATTACTTCTACCAGTGTATCATCATAAATTGATTGAAAAGAAAAATGCAACAATGGGGTAATTCTCCTTCATCGCCCCTAGACCAGTCTAACTTGTAACAAGGACAAGGTTTGGCCCAAGCATGTGTTATGATCATTAGAAGGCTTTCCTAGAAGCTAAAAGACGTCAAACATGAACATCTTCTGCCTGCATGACAAGTAATGCACGAAACTTTCATTTGAAAAATTTTTGAGAGTGATTTGATAAAGATGCAAGTTTTTGAGAGCATGATCAAGATAATATTTGTATATTATGGTATTTTGATTTCTCCTTGGGCATGTCTGTTTTTGTCCCACATCTTTTTCCATGGCCATACTTTTATGCCGCATGGCTTTGACCGTTGTCGCACTAAACGTTTTCATATGTACTGCCGACCTATGCCGACATGAGAGTTTCACATGCACGTTGTCTATGGCTAACGACAAGACAAGAACATGTCCTGTTTTTGTTCGCATGAGTTGGTGTAGAACACGGATTCCGCACCAAAGATGGCAATTCTTATCAACTCGACTTGCAAACCACCTACTTTAAACATGTTCCGATTTGATAAAATAAATTTTGATTATAAACAGATCAATCCATTTAGACTTATTTCTTAAATGGATTAGATTCATATTTAGATCTTCGATCTATTTAACTCATTTTGATCCATTTAATAATTGTACATATGTTTAACATATTGTACCTAATTCATTTAATCTATTTAATTTCTTCAAATCAATTTAATTTGTTAAAAATCTATTTAATCTGTCTAACTTGATCTATATAATAAATGGATTATACGAATCTAACCAAATTATCTATTATATCTGAATGCTTGACTTTTCTAATAAATAGATTAGATTTATGTTGATAAATTTTTTATCTAATCAGCATCCAACCTGACTTGTATCCAAGTCGACCCAACCCAATTATCACCCCTAATCCACACACATAGTCCATGGAACTAACATGGGGCAAAAACAAATAATCATTGCACATAGAAGGGTGCACTGGTTCGATTCTCTTTTTAATGTTTTACATATTTTTTTTTCCTAACAGTGAATGGATAAGAGATGTAATCACTAATTAGTAAAGAGTATATTTGTAATGGAAGTCAAGTAAAAAGGGCTCAGCTTGGTGACTTGACCAAGTTTGTTCATTTAGAAAACGAACCAAGCTTGAAGGACTCATAACTTAAATATGCGATCCAGCACCTTTGACTTGCAAAAATAAATGAAAGCTCGGACTTTTCTTGTTGATCAGCCTGATCAATTAAGAAATTTGCCAAGCTTGGTTGGAGCTCAAATACCCCTTTCACGAAACAAAAATAAAGCATATTATATTTAGACACCACTTGCCATATTTGCAGCCCCTGGTTAAGGGATGGATGAGCGTCCTGGCTAGATAATGAGCTCTCGATCATTATCAATAATAGTACATAATAACCTTTGGTCAATATGATTTAGAAAACTTCTCAGTTAATTGATTCAATAGGTTATATCTTAAACTTCTTTCTGCATCAAATGTAGTTTGAAACTTAAACATAATGCTATGTTGTCCTATTATTTATCTGAGTTCCACTTAAGTAACTTTTAAATTAATGCACCATTTGGGGGATCTCAATGGGATAATATCTTAATTTTTATATTACCGTTACAAATTATTTTTAATGGAAGCTGACATCCTACTTCTAAAACCAACCTTTTTCCCCCTCAGCAACCTGGCCATGTCAGCCATGATCAGTTCTGTGATGCCGTGCACGAGAAAGCACTGAATGATCAAATGACATGGAGGAAGATCTCTACTTTGTCTCTCCAGGGGAAGGGAAGATCCCAGAATAGCCCCAGCTGCAACAGAGGTTGAGATCCCAAAAACAGCTCAAGCAAAGACTTTTGGCTTTTGACTGAAGATCGATGAAGCACATCACCAGTTATCCTACCATTCAAACCTTTTTTTTTTTTTTTTCTTTTTCTTATCAGCCTGTTGACATGCCAAGAGAAGCTACTTTTTGATCTCTATCATTCCACTTACTCGTATATTTAAATTATCTTGTTTACAACCACCTTCACATGAAATGTTCATGATCATATGATCACTAGACTTGTTCACCAAATCCTTAGAGATGACAAGATAGGGTAGATAATTAATGGTCCAGGGATAAGAAACTATCACAAGGATGTGGTCCCTGAAAGGCTGTCTTTGTTATATGCCATAAAGATGCATGCACTTAGAGCTTGTAGTCCGTCACCTTTTTATAAATGTAACTAGACTGCATCCAATTCCAATCTTACAAGATGTTGAGTGACAGTGATTGCAAGCAAACAGATGGCATGTACTTCTCATTGTTCGCATCCAATTGTATGACTAGATTTAGCAAATCATGAGTTTGATACAAGCAAGCATCAGTTTTCAAACTGAGAAACAATAGAATATTCTGGCGGTTGGCATAAAACCTATGATTAGCGACGAATAAACAAAGATATCAGGAGTCGATGCTGGCTCACCATGGACAATTAGTTAAAACCTAATACATGCAGACCTCAGAGGAATAACCATGGAGGAGAATTCTGAACTCTGAAGCATGATTATATGTAAAATACTGAAGGCGGATTTAGACCGCGAAAGAATAATAGAAAAATCTGAGGAGGGCCAATGGGCACATTGGATCCAACTTGTGGATGGTGGGGAAGCTCAGAAAGATGTGAGCCATAAGCAGTGGCCATGTTTGCAGTAGGGCCTACCAATGGCACTAGTCTCTTTCAAGCTTCCAACTTCAAAGAAAGGAGAAGAAAACAAGGCTAAGGAGAGCTGTCCGCAGCCCCACATATGGATGGCTGTTGCTGAGTGTCAGATTCTCGGTGGGACCTCTAAAACATTCTCGCAGCCTCCTGTCCAATCCACCACAAAGAAACTTGCTACTTGATTCTCTAGCCTAAGACATCACAGCTTGCATGGCCCCACTGATTTCACATCAGCACCAGCATGCTGCACTGCTGAGGCTTAGGATTAGAGCAGATAAATATTTTATATAAAAGGAGAGGATGATCAGTTTTCTCATCCTTTGAATCCAATATGTTTCCATAAAAGGAAACTGGTTGTTGAGAATCTTAGGTGGGAAGGATGGGATTTGAAAGATGATATATATATATATATATATATATATCCATGCACTGTCCTATAAATGGCCAATATAAATCCTGCCATAAGTACTTTGCCTATTTGGTCACATGACAGCAGACACCCCAAACCCCGAGAATATAACCAGATTAAGGTCAGGAGTTTGAATAGATACTAGGAAATGCCTGCAGAAAGATGATAACATTTTAAATGATCTGGAGAGAGAAAGTCCCTCCCACCGGTACTAGTTTAAAGGAAAACATTTGGTATCATACATTAAAAGTTTCGAATCAGAGTGATCATATGCTTGCCTTCCAACGGAGATCATGAAGAAACCTAACAAAGACAAAAGAGGCCTGTGCCTAGATAAGAATCCAAATATTTCTGTACCCCTACTTCAATGCAAATTCCAAAAGGTTAGCACCACAGTTCCATGAAATGATAAATATGGCCCTTACAGCAAACATAGACAAAAAAAAAAAAAAATCTGTATGCATCCCTCACAATCTTTGTCCCAGTGTGACAAATCAATCACATCTTTAAAAAAACCCAAACATAAGAGAAAAAAATCTGAATGATAAATAATGTATTTAAATTCCCAACATGTTTATCCTAGCAACTTATGATCATATAATGAAGAATTATGCAGGTTTTATTGATATTAATACAGTCAAAATTGTGATTAAGTGTATCCATTAAGCATTGACAGGGTTCCACATAAACCGGCCCCCTTGGCGATCATCATGCGAGAGAATGAAACACTGATTTTCTTTAGATTTACGTCATGCTTGGAATGTAATTCATGAGGATTTTTTGATGAGGATTGTCTGAGTGTGGATGGTTCTCTGTTTTGGTATTTTATTTGTTTGTTTGTCTGTCCATTTATTTATTTTTTTGAGAGAGAGATGAACTCCATTCGAGATAAATTATGCAGATTCAAATACTTGGAGATGCACCACCCGGTACTCATCCTGAAAGAGGGGTCTCATAGATAGGGATCAACCAGGTCACTTATACAAGAGATTCTAAAACCAACAGATCCAAGGTTCGGTTACAAATTTACCCAAGCATCAGACTATTGATCATTCAAATCGATTTAATCAGAAGAATGTTTTCAAACAGAAAGCATGAAGAGCTGGATGTGAGGAATTGGCGATGCTCGTACATTAAAAGAAATAGTGGAATGCTGACCATCTATTTACAGCCGCTGATTACAGCAATCAGCAAACATGATGGACTATTATCTGTCTGGATGCAAAAAAGATTATAAGATCACATGAGATCCATACGATCACAATGCCATCAGCTCAAGTTTAAGGTAAACTCAAAATGACCAGATTTTAGTATTCCCTCGGCATTTAATAATACTTGGTGGCTTCCACATAGTAATTAGAGAATCTATTAGGCCAACAGCAGGAGAGGAGACAACAAGATAGCAATCCACTTCACACAGTCTGACCAGATTTCCTGCTGCATCAACCTTAGAAGAAGCCACAATGTTGGGGTACTTGAATTGAGTTGAGGGGTACCGGACAGACCCTCTAGATTCAAACTATTTGCTTCATCCTGTCAACATTAAAAAAGGAAAGAAAAAACAAAACGATAAAAAGGATTTGAAAAAAATTAGATGGTGACTCAATTGCCTCACTTATTGATAGATTTTGCTGGAAGAAATAGACTGGAGACACTGAAAGGAATGCATCATGGTGGAGCTATATGAACTTGACATTTTGCGATATGAACAAGGAATAATCCACCAGCGGTCCAAACTTGTTGATGACAATAAATTCTAGCACCAGCCCGGTTCTTATTTTTCTTTATCATGCTCAGTCGTGGACAAGATAGCAGCTCCATAGTTTAGAATCATCAAAAATGTGAGGAAAGACCAATGCTAACATTTATAGGTCAAAACATCAGTTCCATTATTAGATCACGAAAAGGTGATTACACATTTTCCTCCCACAAACTGAGGTCCTCATTACTACTTAATATTTTCAAAAAATTATAGCAAACTAAACTCGTTAACTTTGACACTAAACTCATTAACCATACGCTACTTACTAGAGTTGTTATTTTGATTATTCTCAGAAGGAACTTCTAAGGCAGTTGGAATGATGCTGCTACTTGGTGCGGCTGTTGTCTGATTCTGCTGCACCATTTGCGATCCAAATGTACCAAAATTCACTGCCTGCATGAGATCAAGCTGGTAATTTCTCAGAAAAGACAAACAGAGGCATAAGAAATGAGCATAGGAGAGCCACACACCTGAGTAGGCGATGGCATGGGATGCAAACCAAGATATCGGGCATATGTCTCAGAAGGATGGACATTCTGCATCTGATTCGGAAAGTTCACTGCATTCAAGGCTGGAGATGGGCATAGTGGTCTCTGGTTTGCTGTTGAAGCTGAAGCCATAGACTGATTGACAAATGGAACTTGTGGTAGTTGGACTGGACCATGTATAGAGGGCATAGAAGAATGACCCACTCCCATACCCATGCGTGACATGTACTGTTGGACACCAGGGAACATCATTGGTGCCATGCCACTTCCCATCCACATAATCTGAGACACCGGTGACAATAAACATATAGAGATCAGATCCAATAAAATGATGGTGTTCATATGCTAAGGTATTATGCATCTCCTCCACCTGAACTTGCAGTTGAAGGGACTTCAAGTACTCAATTGCCTCATCTAGCATTGATGCTTTGTCTGTCTGAAAATTTACAAATTTACCATATCATCAGCACTTGTGCGAACTCGTAAAGCATGCTGACAATTGCAAATAAAGTGCAACAGAATATGCTGAAGTGGGCATACAGAGAATTTATCCTCCATCTACTATTACGAACTTGATTCATCATGACTATGTGCAATGTGCCCGAGAATAAAGTAGCTAAGACTTAGAATTCGCACGGAAAATTTTATAAATTACTATTACAGCTCAGTATGATTATTAAATGGCTACAAAATCCTATTACGATAATGAAATGCTTAGAACTCTCTGCATGCAAAGGGAAGAAATATGAATATTGTACCTTGTTGCAATGAGGTATAAGCTCTTGCAATGCCTTCATCTTTTCATTTATTCTGTCCCTTCTTCTCTACAGGATACCGTAAGAACATAAGTTACCAATCAGAATGCAAGAATAAGAAGCTAATAATCAACTTTTACCCTCTCAGAGAGATTATGGACTTCAGCAGCACGGCTTCTTCGTGTGGATGTAGACCGCTGAGCTTGCTTGTTTGCCTCAACAGACTCATACTCAGCCTCCTGAAATTTTATATGTCTCCATATTGTCAATGCTTTAGAGATGCCAGATGGAATGCATTGAAAAATTTTGAACAGGATAGCTAGCATAAAGTGTTCTTATCCTAAACTTAAAGAAAAGGGTCAGTCGAGTACCTCGCTCTGGCATTCGGATTCCTCTGCATCTCTTCCCTTTCTTTTGTGGCTCTGATTGCTGGTAATCTGCTGTCCTGTTCTTCCAAAGCTACCACCAGAGCCACCTGATGATGAAGTAACAGTAGTTTCATATGTTTGTGTTCTCACTCTCTCAGATAACGATGTCATCTGAGCATCCTCATTTGAGCCTCTTGAAACAACACCTGCTGCATCACTGCTCATAGTATGGCTGGGATGAGCTAGAGTCTGAGTCTGGTTGCTCCCAGAGATTCTTGATCCAATTGTCGTCATCGAGGACTCTCCCGCACCTGCCCGAATCCCCTTCCCAGATTCCTTCCCCAGCCGACCATTTAACGATCCCAAATCAGCCTTCACTGGCCTTGAGAAGTGCGAAAAATTTATGAAATTGCTATTTCCCAATCTAGGAGCCTGCTGGGTAGAAGCAATAACATGTGATTTTGGAGGTGGCATTGTGTTTTCCTGGAAACGTATGTTGGATTGCTTTGGATCAGATCCAGAGAAAACACTTGTTTCATCATTTGCACCAAATTTTATGGATCTCTCTCCCGGTGCACTGGTGTCTTTACTCATCTTGTTGGTACCAATGGCATCTACATTTGGCATTTCATAGAAGAATTCTGAACACAACTCTTTTTCTAGTGAATCATCAAGAGGATACTGAAACCATGATGCAGTTTCATCTTCTTGAATCAAGTCGCTCGAATTCCCGAGAGCCCCCCCACATTTCGGTACCGGCTCGGCTCTCTGAGCTTGTTTAACTTCACCAAAGGCGGCGGGGGATTTTCGATGAGTCTGACTGTGCATGATTACATGCCCATCTTGCCACAAGAGCTCTATAAGCTCATTGTCTGGCCTGTAATAAGATCGAAAACATCAAATTATACATGCTAGCTTATATACCATCAATTTTTGAGAAGAAGCTTGTGTACCATCAATATAAGTAACGGTTTTCTCATACAAAATTTATATAAAACTGAAAAAAAAAAAAAAAAAAAAAAAAAAAAGGAAGGAAAGGGAGCAGATACTGACTCAATAGGTTTTTTCTGATTTGTTGCATGTAGACCACTAAAAGATGTGGAGTCATCTCCCAAATTCCAAGCAGGAACATATTGATTCATTGCGCAACTGTTAGCTTCCTTTTCGCATGGAAAAGGAGGCAAAGTGCATCAGAACCAAAACAAACAGCAGTATAACAAATAGTCAATGATCAGACTTATGCATACTGCAGCAAAAGTTCAACTATTTAGCATATAGTCAGCACAGAGAAAACTCAACTAATCAATAAGCACAAAGAGTAGAGACCCTGACATGCATGGCAAAAGTTAAGAAGAACTAATCATCAGGAGTTAATTTCAGTCTCTCACACATCTTCCAAAGAAGAATTTGATGGCTTTTAAAAAATCTTAAAGACTGAATAGCCTCTAAAAGTTTTTTTTTTTTTTTTTTTTTAATATAGAAAAAACGACAATAAAAATGATGCATACACTGAATACAGCACCACAATAATTAAATCTCAGAGAAAAAGATACATAAGTTATGACTTGACGAAATACTGTAAGAAAAAGAGCCCAACTTTTAGTCAGTTATTCTAGACGATGTCTATATAGATCGGTCATAGCAAACAGAAAAGAAAAACTTGACAACAGAAGAAACAAAAGTGAGAAATTCAGCAGCTGAGAGCTGCAAATTCCACACAAAGGCCCAAAAAAAAGACAGAACTTCCGCAACTAAAAAAGCGGAAATTGCCAAAGAAGCCACCAAAAGCCAACTAAAACTGAGGCAAAGGGTAAGCATAGAGGGCAAGAGACAACAGAAGGGTCCCCAAATAAGCCACCATATCATGATATGAAAAGAAAAAGGACAAGAAAATTTCCCCCAAGCAGAAGTAACAGAAGAATAGAAGGAACCCAAGACTAGAAGAATCCCAATATTTACCACAATAAGTTTTTTTTTGTGGGGGGAGGTTGGGTTTCAATTTAATGAAGAAGAGAAAAAATGCAGAAGAAGTGAACCAACTTCCCCTCGAAGCATTCAAACCCAATCACTAGATAACATAAAATCGATTCCATTCCATTTAATTAGATCCACCTTTATTAATAAAAAAACCAAGAGAAGAACAGTGAAAAAAGGGGCGATCACAGGTGGCAAAACTAAAAAAACAATCCAGAAAACAGAACTTTCCAAACAAACAGTCAAAAACAATTAGAAAATCGAAAGGAACATCATATGATCACATAAAAGTTCACATGAGGAAAAGAAATCACATTCAAGAACTCAAATTTAACCAGCAAAAGATGTTCAAAGAAGGGAAAGATATACTCTATTGTCTGGTCAGGAAGCAAAAACGATGCGGCAAAGGCAGATGAAAGCCTACAATGATGAGAGGAAACAAAAGAAGACCAACCTTCCTTTCTCCAAGGTGCCTCCTTTCCCTTCGAACTCTTGTGTTATGCTGTCCTCTGCTTTTGAGAAGAGGAGATGGAGACCATGAAATAAAAATGGAATAGATTTCCCTCCCGCTGCTGTCTCTGTCCAACTCTTTGCGAGGAAGGCTCAAGAGCGTGTGGGGCTAGTTTTTGCTGAGAACCTCTGGGTCTTAACCACACTCGCATTCGGATTTGGGAAGAGGACGTGACATCATTGTCATATCATGTAACATGCCATATTTATGGTGTTATCTCTGGGTTATCTGATGAATCATAATTATTAAAGAACCTTTGTCTGCCCGTCCCACCCCAAACCTTTTTTTTTTTTAATCTATGATTTGATAAATAGTATCCATATCGTAGAATATACCAAAAGAAATTGTCAATCCAGCTTTGAAATTTGAAGCGAGCAAGATGGGATAAAATTTAGATCTCTGCCTAAAAATTTAATAGCAAAAAAAGCCTCTTGCTCGTTCCCGAGCCAAACCAAAACTCTGACTCCCAGCCATTCAATTTATAGCAGCACGATAGGCAGTAGCACTCAATTTTAGCTCACATAGATTGCATCGGGTTTGGTACGGCTTAGCTTCCTTCGAGCCAGTTGCACCTCTGTCATCGTCCTCACCATGTCTTCATTGTTGTTGGCTTTTTTTCTTGCCTTTAAATTCTTTATCCAACCAAATAGTTGGTGTATGTGTTTCCGGGTCCTATGCATCAATTTATTCCAAAAGCTTTTAAATCTAAAGTAATTTTTGCATGAAATAGCCTCTTTGTTAGCAAGTTTGTCTTAGGATGGGTTTGATTAAATTCGTTTACAGTAACCCATTCTTATTACTTTGTATTCAACGAGATCAGATTTTATTATCCCCCTCGTACACATTTGGTTCAAAATTTGTTATTATTTTTTGGTTTTCAAATTTTGAGCCCAAGCCAAGGGCTGAAATAGGTGTGGATTGAGTTTTTTTTCTTTTAAGAGAAGGGAGGGAGCAACGCCTGTATTATAATTATTCATATCTAATATATATATATATATATACTTCTCTTCCTCTTGAATTAGCAACTTGAATATTATCACATGCCCCATGATATTTAGCTAACTAATGACAAAGCTGCACTAATATTTCTTCTTAATCAATTGAAGGAGTGACAACTATCAAATAGTCCTTGAATTGGTCATGTGTCTCTATTCTACATATCTCATTGGGCATCAATTACTGATGGAACTACTTTTGTGCTGAGGGATACTTAAAATAGGTCCAATCCAAAAACATGATAAAAGTAGGCTCTTGGAGAAGCCTATAAGCAACCTTATTGCTATGTAACGTTTGATCATAGTTACCTATCCAATACAATCCTTTATCATGAGTTGATTAAGTGCATGGAGGTGAGGCTTAAAAGCATGTATACTATATATATATGAAGGAGATTTTGGACTGGGGGAATATTTGTTGGAGTTGAGAAAAACTCTACAACTAAGAACACTTGCCCTAGCTAAGGAGTGCTGTAATTAGGACTGTAAATGAATTGAGACAAAACAGAGCTTAATCATATGAAAGGAGTGTTACTATATGTTAAAGCAACAAATAAGTTGAGCTTAGGACTCGGGTTATTTGTATGGAAAATGTTGGTTATGCTTGAGCTTGTACCTAGCTTGGTTATGAGCCAGTCAAGCAAGCAAATTCTAAAGCAAACCCTTCTATATATTTCTTCTAGTTTGGGATTGTTGGATTATATGTGACTTGAGCTTGGCTCATTTTTGGATGGAACCAATTTCGATAAGCTTGTTGTTAAGACGAGCCCTATAATAAGACCAAAATCTTTTGATCCGAGAAAATACTAAGCTTATCATGTGCAGTTGCATCCTTTGCATGAAAGAAGAATTCATCTTCCCTCATGCCTATCTGTTATTGGATCCCCCATGAATATATCTCAAAGTGCTACAAATTTCATCATTCATCCATCAGCACAATTCCTAAGGTAAGCAGTTGATGATCCAATGGAGGATGGGAATAAAAGAAGATAACTCTTTCTTTTGCATGAAGATGTAAATATGGAGAAATAAATGTTTCTTAGGATTTCTTGTCAAGATGTTGGAAAGTTATTCGGAGATGAAATCCCTACCTTAAGAGGCAATGTTGTCTCCTTTCTATCTATAAAATATTATATAAAATTAAATATAAAAAGAATTAAATAACTAAATAAGTTCTTCTGGCACAGAATATGATGCCATCGGATAGGCGAGGAGCACCATCCTAAATTTTTCTTTTTTTAAAAAAAAAAAGTAATGTAATGACAACCTATTTCATTATGAATGATTTACTTCACTTTTCTCTTATTATTATAATATTCGAGTACATGACGTGCCAGCTGCCAAGCGCAAGGCTTTTCTTTCCAAATTAAGGAAAAAAGTGAAATAATAAGTTAAGTAGCAACGGCATTGACTATAGCGCACAACAACGTACGGAGAACGGCAAGGTCAGAAAAGAAACTGCCATATTTGTCACTCTTGCACGCACTCTTTGGAGAAGAAAGCACACGACAAGCATAACGCGAGCTCGGATGCGGAGGATCTAAATCTCATGCACATCATCTATTATCTAATTATGTATATCTTATCCTCATAAAATATTCTTCATGCTACGAGGAGGCAAGTTGACTGTTGATAAAAATATCAGGGGGAGCAGTAACCATTAGCTCGGCTTGTTGGTATTTTTCTATTTAAATAAAATATTTTAGTTTCAAACCTGATTAGTGATGAGTTACTACCGTATTTTTATAGCATTAAAAAAAAAAAAAAAAGTCTTGTGCTGATGGAGGTGATTTGGGTTCCATCAAGTGTGGCAATTATGAATCGACCTATCAATCTATCTCTCCACCCGTCTGAGTTAAATGGATTTAGATTTGACATTAACAACTTCTGGTGCTCAACAATATTTTGATCAACTTCTTAGAATCAATAAAATCTCTTTTGTCTGGCTATAAATTAAGATTTCACTAGCAACACAGAAAATAAAATAAATATGTTCTTTTCTTTTATGAAAGTTTGAATTATTGTACAAGCAAATAAAAATAAAATAATTATGAAGAAATCTAATCTAAATAGAATAAAGGATGCAAACTAAGTCTACATATAACTATTTTTCCGGCTTCTTGCATGTCCATTAATGTTATATTAGCCTAATGAACAACGTTGTAGAGCCTCGCTAAAAACAAAATGATCCTTCAGGTCAATAAAGAGCTGCCAAAGAGTTGCACCATAATAAATGGAGTAAGATCACCACACAAATATTGGAAGAGAGCTTCGAAATAGTGTTAGCGGGGTATTTATGGACTTTTTTTTTTTGGAAGACTCAGGACTTGTTTGGTTTGCAGGAAATAGAGGGAAAAGTAGCAATTCTCGAGCAATAGAGAGAAGTCCTCTTATTTGATTGAAATTTTAACAAGAGAAAGAATGAAAAAGCTTTTTCTATAAAAGGATATTTCCCGTATTTCATGGAAACTAAAAATTTATGGAGGAAGTGGATTTTGAAACTTTCGATAAGATAAAAACTGATGACTATTTTTTCTTTTCAAAAATATTCTTTTATAAATATATAATTATGGAACATATAAATTCTCAAAAAAATTATTAAATTTTATCCTTATAAATATTAATATAATAATATATTAATATTATCTTAATATTTATATTAATATAAATAAAATAATATTTATAATATATTAATATTATTTTAATATTTATACTAATATTATATTTATATTTATATTAATATAATGCTATATTAATATTATATTTATATTTATATTAATAATGTCACGTTTCAAATCAGGGACATAATATGGCCATGCTACCGAGAGATACCGCTCTCAATAACACGAAGCCTATCAATCATAATAAGCTAAAATCTATTATAATTAAAATATAATAAAAGATTCAGTTTCATAATTTCTTAAGTAAATAAATCAAGATTGGTACAAAGCATCTAAATCCAAAATCAAAATCAAAATCCATATCCCAAAATTCATAAATAATCCACTATAAGTTCATAATCAATTAATAAACTAAATTTGACTACAAAATTTTCAAGCTTACTATACAAATTTTTAAGCCTGGATCCTTCATCGATCTTAACCTAATTTTTCTATAAAAAATAATAAAATAAAAAGGTATGAACTATATTAGCTCAATAAGTAGAATCTATGCTTCCTTACTGGATCAAGCATAAGTTTTTTCATGATAATCTAATATTTAAAAAATAATAGATATTAAAAAATAAAATATTTCATAAAATATATAATAAAATAAGTCATAAAGATAATCATGCATGCATAAATCATGAAATTTTGTAAACATGATTCATAAATCATTCTTATTAAGTATTCATATCATGTTTCAAAATATTACTTATAGATATTCATGCTAAGTCACTTTATACTCTTGACAAAGTTAGTGTTCTTAATCGACAGAATTCATATTTCGTACACTACAAGAAATTAAGGTATTAGTGACAGTATTTTTGCTGTCGCTAATAGTAGGTATTAGTAATGACATTATCGATAGTGTTGGTGCAGAATTTGGTTGACGTCGGATTGAGCTGGAGTAGAGGAGGACGAGGTCGTCGTCGGTGACCTGCAAAATAAAGTTTCGTTCGGAGTCGATGGTGGTGGCTCCGGCAGGATCTTTCGACGATCAAGTCAGCTCTTCTGACCAATAAAAATTGAGTGCTTAAGAAAAAGAAGTGAGCTTTGAGCTTTTTAGGGAGGAAAGAAGAGCTTAGCGGAAACATATCTGAAGGGTCCCTTTTATAGATGGAGCTTGAATGATGGTGACGACCATACCATCTGGTAGCGGGCCGCTCGAGGCTGCATGAAGTTCAATACGGAGAGAGAAGTATCGTCAGACTGATAGTGGTGACCATGTCGTCCGACCGTAGGCCGCATGGAACTTGTTGCAAAGAGAGCGGTGCCATCAGACTGATAGTGGCAGCCATGTCGTCTGGTCATGGGCTACGTGGAGCTTGTTATGGAGAGAGCGGTATCACCAGATTGGTAGTGGCGACCATATCATCTGGTGGAAGCATGCGTTCGAGGTCCAACTGCAAAAGCAATTCGGAATGAGGTTGACTCCTGTAGGAATCCGACTGTAGGAGCAATTCGGAAGGAGGTCGGCTCTTGAAGGAATCCGACTGCAGGAGCGATCTAGAAGGAGTTTGGCTAGGGCTCGATCGCTGAGGAGTTCGACCGAGGCTCGACCACTGAGGAGTTCGATCGGAGCTCGATCGTTGAGGACCTCAGAGGAAGTTTGACTAGGGCTCGATCATTGAGAAGTTCGGTCGAGGCTCGACCACTGAGGAGTTCGGTCAGGGCTCGAATGCTAAGGACCTCGGAGGAAGTTTGACTCCCATAGGAGTCCAACTGAAGAAAAACCTCGGAGGAAGTTCAGCTTTCGTAGAAGTCCAACTAGAGGAGAACCTCGGAGGAAGTTTGGCTTTCGTAGAAGTCTAACTGAAGAAGAACCTCGGAGAAAGTTCGGCTCCCGTAGGAGTCCGATTGGAGAAAAACCTCAGAGGAAGTTCAGCTTCCATAGAAGTCCGACTGAAGGAGAACCTCAGAGGGAGTTTAGCTTTCGTAGGCATCTGACTGGAGGAGAACCTCGAAGGGAGTTCAGCTTCCGTAGGTCGAAGGGAGTTCAGCTTCCGTAGGTATTCGACTGAAGGAGAACCTCGGAGGGAGTTCAGCTTTCATAGGCGTCCGACTAAAGGAGAACCTCGGAGGGAGTTCGGCTCCCATAGGAGTCTGACTGGAGAAAAACCTTAGAAGAAGTTTGGCTTCCATAGAAGTTTGACTGAAGAAGAACCTCAGAGAGAGTTCGGCTCCCATAGACGTCCGACTGGAGGAGCACAGAGGGAGTTCGGCTCTCATAGACGTCTGACTGGAGGAGTGCGAAGGGAGTTTGGCTCTCATGGAAGTCCAGTTGGAGGAGTGCGAAGGGAGTTCGGCTCTCATGGGAGTCCGACTGAAGCTTAACCGTCGAGAAGTTTGACTGAAGTTTGGCCGCTAAGAAGTTCGGCCAGTTGAAGAAATTCGACTAAGACTCGATCGCTGGGAAGTTCGGAAGGGGCTCGACCGCTAAGGAGTTCGGCTAAGGCTCATCTGCTGAAGCTCTTCCATGACTACCGATTGCATTAGGCTGAACATCAGACTGAACTTCAATAGGAGCGGAATTTATCTCCAACAATAGTCCTCCTCCCATTTTTGAGTTTGAAACTTGAAGGAAGGAAGTGCAGAATAGGCGACTACCGAAGTCCTCTTCAGGGCTCTACGTCAGTTCAGATTAAAGCTCGGAGGAGATCTCATCTTCAGCCAAAGTTGAAGTTGAAGTTAAGGCTCAGAGGAGATCTCATCTCCTATCGAGGTTGAAGGAGATCTCATCTCCTACAGCCGAGGTCGAAGGTTGAGCTCCTCATGGGAGATCTTATCTCCAATAGTTGAGGTTGAAGGTTGAGCTCCATGAGGAAGATCTTATCTCCAGCATCCGAGGTTGGCTCGGTCGCATGAGAGAGATCTTATCTGTAGTCGAGGTTGAAGCTTGGTGGAGATCTGCTCAGGAGAGATCTTATCTCTAGCCGAGGTTGAAGCTCGGGGGAGATCTTATCTTCTGCAGTCGAGGTCGAAGCTCAGGAGAGATCTTATCTCCTACTGCCGAGGTTGGCTCGAGGAAAATCTTATCTCCTACAATCAAGATTGAAAGTAAAGCTCGGAAGAGATCTTATCTCCTACAGTCGAGGTTGAAGCTCGGACGCTCGAAGAGATCTTATTTCTGATCGAGGTTGACTCGGACGCTCGGAAGAGATCTTATCTCTAACCAAGGTTGACTCGGAGGCTCGAAAGATATCTTATCTCTAGCCGAGTTGACTCGGTCACTCGGAAGAGATCTTATCTCTGACCGAGGTTCACTTAGGCGCTCGAGAGAGATCTTATCTCTAGCCAAGGTTGACTCGATCATTCGAAAGAGATTTATCTCTAGCCAAGGTTAACTCGATCACTTGAAAAAAATCTTATCTCTAGCCGAGGTTTGAGTCGCTTGGAAAAGATCTTATCTCTGACCGAGGTTGAAGCTTGGAGGAGATCTTATCTCCTGCAACCAAGGTTGGCTCAGTCGCTCGAGAGAGATCTTATCTCTAATCGAGGTTGACTCAGTCGCTTCAGAAGAGATCTTATCTCTGACCAAGGTTGACTCGGGCACTCGAGAGAGATCTTATCTCTAGCCGAGGTTGACTCAGGCGCTCGAAAGAGATCTTATCTCTAGCCAAGGTTGAAGCTTGGAGAAGATCTTATCTCCTATAGTCGAGGTTGGCTCGATCGCTCGGGAGAGATCTTATCTCTGGCCAAGGTTGACTCGGGCGCTCAGAAGAGATCTTATCTCTAGTCGAGGTTGAAGGACTTTGATCCGCTTATGTTAGGATGAGGTTCTCCTTCTGTTCCTAACACGGCCATTATTGACTACTTTCCTATCATCACGTACTTTTTGCACCAAGAAATAATATTATTGAAATGAAAAAATTTTATTGAAGAAAAGTTACTGGCAGTGCATCCCCAAATTTTCTATATTTCAAGATCGTGGGAGCATTGTTCATCCGAGTTTCTTCAGGCGGTAAGTCCCAGGCCAAACGACCTCCTCTATCTTATGCTGGCCTTCTTAATTTGGAGCAAGCTTCTATTGGCTTTGAAGCTGGGAGATAATAACTCACCGAAGTACCAAGCTCCTTCCAGACATGGCATCGATGATACGGAAGGCGATCGACCTTTTTGTTGTTCCTCCGTCATTGGTGGTTCTGACTATAGCAGCATCCTCGGTCGATCTTCTCCTGCTTCTGATTGGCATCTGAGGAATTGATCTAGTCGGCCCCTCCTAATGAGCTCCTTGATTTCATCTCGAAGCTGAATGCATTCCTCAGTATCATGGTCGTGGTCACGATGGTAGAGATAGCATTTGCTTCAATCACACTTGTTCAGAGGAGACTGTAATTCCTCTGATCTTGGTAGCTGACTCCTAATTTTTATCAGAACTTAAGTTTGAGGAGCATTAAGGGGGGCATAGTTGTAGAACCTTTTGGGAGGAGGATTTCTTCGTGCCCTTCTGTCAGAGCTTCCTTGATGATGAGCTCGAGGAGTTTGGACTCGCTTGCGCCCAAGGGGAGTCCGCGAGCGTGGTCGAACTTTACTCGGCCCTCCATCGACGATGGGTCTATTGGACCCATCCTCCCGCCGCTCTCCTAAGGCTTCTTCATCCTTAGCCTTGAAGGCCTCTTCAACCTGAGCTAGCATATCGGCAAAGTCCCTAGAATACTTCTTCTCCAGAGCGAACAGCAAGTCATTCTTCTAAAGACCATCCTTGAGTGCATCCATGGCAACATACTGATCCAGATTTCAGACCTCCAAAGTAGCAGCATTAAATCGAATGACATAAGTCCGGATAGATTTTTTCTACTTCTGCTTGACATTCATCAGAGAATCCGAACCTCAGCACGGACGTCGACTGCTAACAAAGTGAGCCATAAATTGATGGCTCATTTAGTCAAAAGAGAAGATCGTATCTGGCTTTAATGCTGAGTACTAGTTTCTTGCTGCTTCCTTTAAGATAGATGGAAAAGCTCGGCATAATATGGCATCTAGTGCGCCATGGAGTAGCATCATGGTTCGGAAGGCCTCTAAATGATCAACTGGATCAAAGGTTCCATCATAGCTTTCAAATTGAGGAAGCTTGAAATTCGACGGAATGGACTCTTGCATAATTTGGAGAGAGAAGGGAGGATCGATGTAGACGTCGTCATAACGAGCCGGGGTGACATGATGGAGTTCTTTAATCCATCGGTCCATCTTCCATAGTCTATGATCGAGGGCGTCGTCTTGGTTGCAGATCTTGGAAAACTTTCGACTACAAATGGGGAAGGTCTCCTTCAGAGAAGAACCATAATCCGAATATGGATCCTCTGCTCTCTGTTTCTCCTTCCCAGCAGCGACGAACATGCCAACCCAAATGCTCTTCCTTGGGATCGATTTTGGACATCCTGATGGTGGGCTTCTTGGCAGAGTCACTGTCGAGGGCTATCGCATGGTCTGCACCATCTCAGTGAGGCCTTGAATCCGCTGCATCAGCAGGTCAAACTACTCCAGATCTACCATAGCCGTCGGTGGAGGTGGAGGTTGAAGTGCCGGTGAAGGAGTAGGGGTGGATGGATCCAGCTCAGATTTGATGGCAGACACGATAGATCTACGAGTATTCACCTTCTTTTGGGGCATTTCTTGAGATTGAATAAGAGGATGGAGACAAATTTTAGAGGAGAAGATTGATAGGATCGGCTGAGCACTCCTTTAAGAATAAGGGTACCTCAGAAACAGAGACCCTCCTTCTAGCACCAGTTCTATTGGTGCAGAATTTAATTGACGTCGGATTGAGCTGGAGTGGAGGAGGACGAGGTCACCATCGGTAACCTACAAAATAAAGTTCCATCCGAAGTCGGTGGTGGTGGCTCCAGTAGAATCCTTCGACGATCAAGTCAGCTCTTCTGACCAATAGAAATGGAGTGCTCAGAAAAGAGAAGTGAGCTTTGAACTTTTTAAGAGGAAGAGGAGAGCTTAGCGAAAATATATCTGGAGGGTCCTTTTTATAAACGGAGCTTGAATGATGGTGACGACCATACCGTCGGTAGTGAGCCGCTCGAGGCCGCATGGGGTTCAGTACAAAGAGAAAAATGTTGCCAGGCTAGCAGTGGCGACCATGTCGTCCGACTGTAGGCTGCATGGGGCTTGTTACGAAGAGAGCGGTGCCGCCAGACTGGTAGTGGTGGCCATGCCATCCGATCGTGGGCCTCATGAAGCTTGTTATGGAGAGAGCGGTGTCGCCAAACTTATAATGGTGACCATGTCATTTGGTGGAAGCATGCGTTCGGGGTCCGACTATAAGAGCAATTCAAAATGAGGTTGGCTCCTATAGGAATCTGACTATAGGAGCAATCCAAAAGGAGGTCGGTTCTTGGAGGAATCCAACTGTAGGAGCGATCCGAAAGAAGTTCAGCTAGGGCTCGATCGCTAAGAAGATCGATCGGAGCTCGACCACTGATGAGTTCGGCCAGGGCTCGACTGCTAAGGACCTCGGAAGAAGTTCGACTAGGGCTCAATCGCTAAGGAGTTCGGTCAGGACTCAACCACTAAGGAGTTCAATCGGGGCTCAGCTGCTAAGGACCTTAGAAGGAGTTCGGCTCTCGTAGGAGTCCGACTGAAGGAAAATCTCGAAGGAAATTTGGCTTCCGTAGAAGTCTGACTGGAGGAGAACCTTGGAGGAAGTTCGGCTTCCATAGAAGTCTGACTGAAGGAGAACCTCGGAGGAAGTTTGGCTCTTATAGAAGTCTGACTGGAGAAGAACCTTGGAGGGAGTTCGGCTTCCATAGAAGTCCGACTGAAGGAAAACCTCGGAGGGAGTTCGGCTCTCATAGAAGTCCAACTAAAGGAGAACCTCAAAGGAAGTTCGGCTTCCATAGGCGTCTGACTAAAGGAGAACCTTGGAGGGAGTTTGACTCCCATAGAAGTTCGATTGAAGAAGAACCTCGGCGGAAGTTTGGCTCCCGTAGGAGTCTGACCGGAGAAAAACCTCGAAGGGAGTTCGGCTCCCGTAGAAGTCTGACTGAAGGAGAATCTCGAAGGGAGTTTGGCTCCCGTAGGCATCCGATTGGAGGAGCGCGGAGGAAGTTTGGCTCTCATGGGCGTCCGACTGAAGGAGTGCGGAGGGAGTTTGGCTCTCATGGAAGTCCGACTGAAGAAGTGCGGAGGGAGTTCAGCTCTCATGGAAGTCCGACTAAAGCTCGACGGTCGAGAAGTTCGACTGAAGCTCGATCGCTGAGAAGTTCGATCGGTTGAAGGAATTCGGCTAAGACTCGACTGTTGGAGAGTTCGAAAGGGGCTCGGCCACTGAGGAGTTTGGCTAAGGCTCATCCGCTGAAGCTCTTCCATGACTACCGATTGCATTAGGCTGAGCATCAGACTGAATTTCGATAGAAGTGAGGTTTATCCCCAACAGATATTATTTTTGCCATCTCTAATAATATTTTTATCGATGGATTTTGACAATAGATTTTGCACCCCGTCGATAAAAGTATTACCGACGGTAGTAGTGATAGCTTATAGTTATAGTTATTAGCGATAACTATAGTGACAGAAATATAACCGTCACTAATACTAATCCTAAAAGCCTCTCACTAGTTTCCAACTTTTCATTTTCGCTCATCCCACCACCGCCCCCCTCTTTCCCCTACCTTCGATCCCCCTCTTTTCTCCACCATCTGCTCCCACTTCTCTGAGCCCCCGAATGCCTCCCCGAGGCCCCAGCTCGCCTCCTCCTGACTACCTCCTATCCCCCTCTTTCCTCCGACGCTGAATCTAGCTTTTTCGAGCCATCGACCATCTCTCCAAGCTCCAAGCCCCCGTCCATCTTCCGAGCCCCTGGCCTGCCTCTCCTAGGCCACCTCCCCAAGCCCTTAGGCCTTCTCGAGCCCCGATCCATCTCCTCGAGCCCCTAGCCCACCTTCCTCCAACTACCTCCGCAAGCCCCCAGCCCACCTCCCCCCTTCCTCTCCGCCTTCCTCTTTCCTCCCCACTTTCCTTCGATCTTCTCCTATCATGCAATCCCGCCTCCATGCTGTAGTACTATCTTCATGAGTTTGGTGAGTATTAGCTACGACAATGGCGATGGCTATATAACGATCGCCAAATAGCATCATTTTTATATTTTTTAAATATTTTTAAATTAATATTTATAAGATTTAGTTAAATTAGATTTAATATTTAAATTAATTTAATAATATTTAATTAAATTTAGTTAAATTAGTATTAAATTTTCATGTTGAACTCAAGAAGGGGTGTGGTTTGGCCTAATCCGGTCAGTTTTCAGTCGTATTTGCAATCCTGCTCGGTACTTTGGAACCTTTAAGATGGGATTTGCCTGGATGCCATGCTAGTGTGCTTACACAATCTAGTCATTTGGTATACTCTAGATCCTTATATCCCGATCGTCCCCATTTACAATAATGTTCTTTACTTAGAAATCTAGTATTTTAAAAATTTTAAAAATATTGCATTGTGTATAATAATAGACCTATTTTTTAATTAATGTATATATTCTTTGGCATCTATACATTTATATATTTTTATATAGATGGAAGAATTATGTATATTAGTCAATTGACTATCCAGTTTGGATAGTTTATAAATTATAATTAATTCTATAAATAATTATAATAATTAAATAATATATTAAGAATTTAAGAGAAATTTTGAATAGCATCTTTTTTAGTTCTCCTCACACATCTTCAACCGTATGGGTTGAACTAAGGAGAAACATTACCAAAATTTCTTTTAACATTTATTGCTATTATTTGATTATTGTAATTGATCTATAGAATTAATGTAATTTTAAAATGGGATAGGACCTTCTATACCTATTAGTTAATGATAGGATATATTTATTATCTAATCCATTTTAAATGATAAAATATTTGATAAGTGTTTTGTCTTGTATTTGTATATGCAGAGTCTTTAGATAGTGTGCCATGGACCATAGTTGGATAGACGAACGAGTAGTCGATGGGATAATTTTTGCTGAATATAAGAAGGGTGTCAAATACTTCTATGATTATGCTTTTGGGAATGCTACACTCTTAATTCAAGGATTGGCTTATTGTACTTATGAGAGATGTGGCAATAAAGAAATACTTGATAGGGATATAATAATTATCTACTTATATAGGAGTAGATTTATGCCAAACTACAAGCATTGGTATCTACATGAAAAGATGTAGGAGACAATTACAAGGGTTAGAAGTCATCAATAGGATAAGGACATAGACATAATGGTAGACATGGTTATGGATATGGCTGATCCTAAATTTTATATCAATATGAAGGATGATCTAGAAGCTAGCAGTGGTGATTTCTATCGTATGCTGAAAGATACAGATAAATGACTATTGAAGATAAACCCCACTCCCATCGAAGTCCAGTCTGATGCTCGGCCTAATGCAATCAGTAACCATGGAAGAGCTTCAGCAGACGAGCCTTAGCCAAACTCCTTCAGCCAGCTGAACTTCTCAGCAGCCGAGCCCCAGTCGAACTCCTCAACGGTCGAGCTTCTTCAGTTGAACTCCTATGGAAGTCGAACTCCTTTCTGACTCCTTCAGTCGGACTCCTACGGGAGCCAAACTCCTCTCTAACTCCTTCAGTCAGACTCCTATGAGAGCCGAACTCCTTTCGGATCGCTTCCACAGTCAGATTCCTCCAAGAGCTGAACTCATTTTGGATCGCTCTTGTAGTTGGACTCCTCCAAGAGTCAGACTCCTTTCAGAATTCTCCTTCAGCCAGATTCCTTCAGGAGCCGAACTCCTTCTGAATCGCTCTTGTAGTTTGAATTCCTCCAAGAACCAAACTCCTTTTGGATCACTCCTGCAGTTTGGACTCCTTTGAGAGCCAGACTTCTTCCAGATCGCTCCTACAGTCGAATTCTTCTAGGAGGCAAACTTCTTTTGGATCACTCCTGCAGTCCAAACTCCTCCAAGAGCCAAACTCCTTTCCGATCGCTTCTGTAGTTTGGACTCCTCCAGAAGCCAAACTCCTTTCGATCGGTCCTGCAGTCAGATTCCTTCAGGAGCCAAACTTCTTTTGGATCGCTCCTACAGTCAGACTTCTTCGAGAGTCAACCTCCTTTCGAATTGCTCCTGCAGTCGAATTCCTACAGAAGCCAACCTCATTTTGGATTACTCTTACAGTTGAACTCCGAACGCATGCTTCCACCAGACGACATGACCACCACTATCAATCTGGCAATACCACTCTCTCCATAACAAGCTCCATGCGGCCCACGATCAGATGATATGGCCACCACTACCAGCCTGCGATACCTCTCTCCATATCAAATCCCACACGGCCTCGAGCAGCCTACTACCAGATGGTATAGTCATCATCATCAATCAAGCTCCATCTATAAAAGGGATCATCTAGATATATTTTCTTTAAGCTCTCCTCTCTCCCTCTAAAACTCTATCGAACTCTCTCTTTACTCCATTTTTGTTGGCCAGAAGAGCTGACTTGATCGTCGGAGGATCCTACCAGAGCCACCACCATCAACTCTGGATGAAACTTTATTTTGTAGATCACCGATGGCAACCTCATCCTCCTCCACTCCAGCTCGATTCGACGTCAACCAAATTCTGCACCAATAGAATTGATGCTAGAAGGAGGGCCCTTTATTCTTAAGGTTCTCTTATTCTTAAAGGAGTGCTCAACGACGATCTCTCTCCTCCCTCTCTAAAGATATCTCTTCTTCTTTTCTAGAGTTCTTTTTCGAGAGAAAATGCCTTCCAAGAGAGCTTCGACCCGATGATCGACGACCTCCATGGCCCGATCCCGTCCAGATCCATCTGCTCTCGCTTCAGCTTCGGCAACTCAGGTTCCACCTGTAGCCACGGTAGATACGGAGCAGTTCAACCTACTAGTCTAGAAGGTTCATGGCCTCACAGAGATAATGTAGGCCATGCATCGATAAGCACCGATACCAATTCAATCGGTGCAGGATTCTCCAGAGCCCTATGGTTTGGTTCATAAATGGCCGACTTAGGCTACCCGACCTCTGATCTTCGAAAAGGGAAAGTAGAGGATGGAGGGCCTCTGCTCGGACCACGACTCAACCCAGGGGGAAGCTTTACATCCATTCCACCAAAAAATCCTGAAGATCTCTTGGATCAAAGGCTCTTAGAAATGAGCCGATGAATCGAAGAGCTCTATCACACTCTCTTCTCACACGGTAATGATATTTGTACTGACCCTCCTTTTTCATAAAAAATTATGTAGGAACCGATCCCATCGAATTTCAAGCTCTCACAGTTTGAGAGTTATGATGGGATCACCGATCCGGTCGACCATCTGCAGGCCTCTCAGATAATGATGTTGCTCCACGGTGTGCCAGACACTATTTTATGCCAGGCTTTCTCCTCCACCCTCAAGGGAGCTGCTAGGAACTAGTACTCGATGCTTAAGCCGAGTACCATCTTATCGTTTGATCAGATGAGCCATCAATTCGTAACTCACTTTATTAGCAGTCGACATCCGCATCGAGATTCGGATTCTCTAGTGACCATCAAGCAGAAGGAGGAGAAATCCATCCAAATTTATGTCATTCAATTTAATGCTACTGCATTGAAGGTCTAAAATCTGGACCAATCTATCACCATGGCCGCTCTCAAGGGGAGCCTCTAGAAGAATGATTTACTATTCTTCCTAAAAAAGAAGTACCCCAGGGACTTTGCTGACATGCTAGCTTGGGCTGAAGGTTATATCCAGACTGAAGAGACCTTCAAGGCCAAGGATGATGAAGCTTGTGGTGAGCGGCGAATCAACGGGCTGGGCAAGCCCATCAAAGAAGGAAAGTTGAGTGAAGCTCGACCGCATTCTCGGACTCCTTCTGGGTGCAAGCGAGTTTGAACTCCCCTCCGGACTCGGAGGCAGGGAAGCCCCGATGGAAGGGCGCATCGAGGTTCTCCCAAATGAAGATTTTATAATTACGCCCCCCTTAATGCTCCGAAAACCTAAGTGCTTATGAAAATCAGGATGCAACTACTGAGATCGGAGGGGATGCATTCCCGCCCCAGTAAGCGCAATCCCAATAAGTTCTGTCTTTATCATTATGACCACAGTCACGATACTGAGGAGTGCATCCAACTCCAGGATGAGATCGAGAAGCTTGTCAGGTGAGGCAGACTTGGCCAATTCCTGTGGAGATGGCCTGAAGGGTGGAAAGATCGACCGAGGATATTATCGCAGCCTGAAGCACCAAGGGGGAAGGACCAACAAGAAAATCGATCGTCTCTCAGCGTCATTAATACTATCTCAGGGAGACTTCAGCAAGGAGAGGCCAGCAGATTCGAGGGATCGGTAAAGAGATGGAGGACCGAGGGACCCGTGACCTTTACCAAGGTGGATGTCCAGGGGGTCCAATTTCCACATAATGATGTGGTTGTAATCTCTTTAAACATTGTCGACTATGATGTACGCTGCATTTTGATGGATAATGGAAGCTCGACCGATGTATTATTTTATAATACTTTCTCAAAAATGTCCTTATTCGATAATCGCTTGTAGCCTATGAACTTTCCATTGATAGGCTTCACTAGCGATGCCATACCAATTGAGGGCATGATAACTTTGGATGTGACTATAGGACAATGCTCGAAATTGGCTAAGGCGCAGGTCTATTTTTTAGTCGTAAGGACTCCATCCACCTATAATGCTATTCTCGGTCGATCTGATCTAAATATATTTTGAGTGGTGGTGTTAACCTATTATTTGAGGATAAAGTTTTCGATAAGCTACGAAATCGGAGAGGTCAGGAGAGATCAGGCTCTGGCGAGGCACTGCTACTCAATCATCCTACATAAGGAAGGACGGTCCGACCCTTATCTTGTTGACGGGCTGGATGTCTACGATGATCTCACGGAGGAGTGGGGTGCACCTATGGAGGATCTTATCTTCGTACTCTTAAACGATAGGAATGCGAAGCATGCGGTGCAGATCGGCTCCAATCTGGAAGATAAGGTTCGGAAGCAACTCATTACCTTTCCTAAAAGAAATGCAGACGTCTTCGCCTGGATTCCAACGGATATGCTGAAAATTGACGCTGAGGTCATGGAACATCGATTGGCCGTTGATCCAAAGCATCGATCGATAAAAGAGAAGATGCACCACCACGTCTCGAAGAGGCAAAAAGCAATCACCGAAAAAGTAAGCAAGCTCCTTAAAGCTGGATTCATCCGAAAGGTTAATTATCGAACCTGGATCTCAAACATGGTCCTCGTCAAAAAGATGAACAACAAGTAGAGGATGTGCATAGACTTTAAAAAGCTTAATAAGGCCTATCCAAAAGATAACTATCCTCTACCCAGGATCGATCAATTAGTGGATGCAATCTCGGGCCACGAGCTTCTCACCTTCATGGACTCCTTCTTCGGTTATAACTAGATACGGATGGCACCTAAGGATGGGGAGAAAACTACTTTCATTACTAACTATGGTCTTTATTGTAATAGGGTCATGCCCTTTGGACTCAAAAATACAGGGACAACATATCAGCGTCTGGTCAACAAGATCTTCAAGAAGTAGATCGATCGCAACATGGAGGTGTACGTGGATGACATGCTCGTCAAAAGTTGAGCTTCTACAGACCACCTCGTCAACCTTAAAGAGACCTTCAGCGCACTCAGGAAGCACAAGATGAAATTGAACCCGACCAAGTGCTCCTTTGGTGTGACCTCCAGGAAGTTTCTGGGGTTCATGGAGTCAAGGCACAGGGTTGAAGCAAACTCTAAGAAAATCCGAGCCATTCAGGAGATGACTGCTCCAAAAATGATTAAAAAAGTTCAACGCCTAACTGAAAAGGTGGCATCCCTAAATCGCTTCGTCTCGAGGTTGGTCGAATGATGTATGCCCTTCTTCCAAGTTCTCAGGCAACCAAAGAACTTCTGCTAGATGGCGGAGCGCCAACAGACGTTCAAGAAGCTTAAAAACTACCTCGGCTCACCCCCACTGTTGGCAAAGCCCAAACGTGGAGAGAAATTATTTCTATACCTAGCAGTCTTTTCGGTGGCCCTGGTGGCAGTCCTGGTTAAGTAAGAAGTGAAGATACAGCGATCGATCTACTACGTAAGTTGGATCCTGAGGGATGTAGAGATTAGGTACTCTAGGCTAGAAAAATTGACTTACTCTCTTTTAATTGCTGCCAGGAGACTCTGACCTTATTTTCAGAGGCACACCATAACGGTCCTCACAGACCAATCGATAAAAGCAGTCGTTCATCAAATGGATGCTTTTAGAAGAATCACAACATGGGAAATCAAACTCACGAAGTTTGACATCAACTATCAACCCCGGCCATCGATCAAGACCCAGATATTGGCAAATTTTATGTTAAAATGTATCATTTTAGTTGAAGCCGAACTTAAACAGAATAAAATTGGTGCCCTGCTATCGCTATCGAACCTCTCCGAGGAAAGTGCCAATCTTTTCGAAGGCTTTTAGGCTCTATACGTGGATGGTTCGTCCAACTCCACTGGAGCAGGTGCGGGGTTAGTCTTAGTCAGTCCCGAGGGAATCATCGTCGAGTACGTGCTACGCTTCAAATTTTCTGCAACTAATAATGGGACCGAATATGAAGCGCTGATCGTCGAGTTAAAAATTGCAAGAAAATTGAAAATAGATTGGCTTCAAGTCTACAGTAATTTTCAGTTGATAGTCGGCCAGGTTAATGGCAGCTACAAAGTATGGGAGGAAAGCATGATGAAATACTTTGAAAAAGTGAAGGATTTGACTCTGATCTTCGACAGATTTCGAGGGTAGAAAATGTAAGAGCCAATCTTTTCTCTAAGTTGGCCACTTTAGCCCCAGCCGAACTATCCAAAGAAGTATTTTTGGAGACTCTGAAGTGCCCAAGCCCAGAGGAATCCTAGGTCGTTCTACAGATAATGTTCGAGCTGAGTTGGATTGACCCGTTGGTCGCCTACCTCAAGGAGGAAGTCCTTCCTCATGATCTAAAAGAAGCTTAGAAACTTAGGAATCAAGCCTTCCGATACGTTTTGTACGAGAGCAGATTGTATAAGAGGTCATATTCGCTACCACTGCTAAGATGTCTTCGATCTTTAGAGGTCGACTTCGCATTGTGGGAAGTGTATAAGAGACTTTGTAGAAGTCACGTAGGAGCCAGGTCCCTGTCACAAAAACTACTTCGACAAGGGTATTATTGGCCGACCTTGTTTCATGACTCCATGGAATATGTTAAGAAATGTGACCACTGTCAGAAGAATGCAAACATACAAAGACAGCCAACCTCCGAGCTTACTCCGCTAAGTGCACCTTGGTCATTTACGCAATAGAGAATGGACATACTTGGCCCTTTTTTGATGACGTTCGGGCAGCGAAAGTTTCTCCTGATTGCGATCGACTATTTCACCAAGTGGATCGAAGCTGAACCACCAGCGAAGATTACTGAGGCCAAGGTATAGGACTTCATCTAGAAGTCGATAGTCTACCAGTTTGGTCTGCCCCAAACTCTCATAATCGATAATGGGCGACAGTTCGCTAGGGTGAGGTTCACCAAGTTTTGTGAAAACCTAAACATCTCCCACTACTTCACATTAGTAACTCACCCATAAGCCAATGGGGAAGCTAAAGTGACCAACCAGACTCTACTGCAAGGCATCAAGATGAGGCTCGATAGAGCGAAGAAAGCCTGGGTAGACGAACTCTACCACGTCCTCTGGCATACCGAACTACACAAAGGTTGCCGACTAAGGAAACACCATTTGCCTTGGCCTTTGGCACAAAGGCAGTCATCTTGATTGAACTTAAGCTCCCGTTAGCATGGATCGTAGCCTTCAACGAGCAGCACAATCCATAGGACCTTAGAGTCAACCTCGATCTACTGAAAGAAAAAAAGAAGGAAGCCCACATTCAGATGGCAGCCTACAGATAGAAGGTGGCTCGGTACTACAACTCCAGAGTTAGAAGTAAGACATTCAGAGTGGGAGACTTGGTGCTTCGGTGAGTCACTGTCTCTCAGCCTCAGAGCCAGGAAAATCTCACCCCAAATTGAAAAGATCCATATGAAGTGGTGGAGGTCGTCCGGTCCGAAACTTATCGTCTGAAGGAGCTCGGAGGAATAGTGCTTCCATGACCTTGGAACTCAAAAAATCTGAGGATGTATTATCAGTAATCTTCCTTCAATAAAACTTTTTTATTTCAGCATTATTATTTTTTGGTGCAAGAATTATGTGATGATAGAAAAGAAATGATCGAAAGTGACCATGTTAGGAATAGGAGGAGAACCTCGTCCTAACGTGAGCAAAGTCGAAGGCCTTATTCATTTTAGATGAGATGGGGGGAGAGGCCTTGACAACGGTCCTTATGTGCCCCCACAGTCCATTAGAAAATAGAAGGAGAACCTCATCCTAACGTGAGCAAAGTCGAAGATCTCGTTTATTTTAGATGAGATGGAGAGAGAGATCCTGATAATGGCCCTTATATGCCCCCACAGTCCATTAGGAATAGGAGGAGAACCTCATCCTAATGTGAGCAAAGTCGAAGGCCTTATTCATTTTAGATGAGATGGAGTGAGAGGCCCTGACAATGGCCCTTATGTGCCCCCACAGTTCGTTAGAAACAGAAGGAGAACCTCATCCTAATGTGAGTAAAGTTGAAGGTCGAGCTTTAAAGCCTTCACCAATAGGAGATAAGATCTTCTTCAACCTCGATTGTCGGAGATAAGATCTCCTCCGAGCATTCAAGTCAACCTCAACTAGAGATAAGATCTCTTCCAAGCGACCGAGTCAACCTCGGCTAGAGATAAGATCTCTCCCGAGCTTCAAAGCCTTCATCAATAGGAGATAAGATCTTCTTCAATCTTGACTGTCGGAGATAAGATCTCCTCCGAACATCCAAGTCAACCTCGGCTAGAGATAAGATCTCTTCCGAGCGATCGAGTCAACCTCGACTAAAGATAAGATCTCTTTCGAGCGACTGAGTCAACCTCGGCTAGAGATAAAATCTCTCTCGAGTGATCGAGTCAACCTCGGCTAGAGATAAGATCTCTTCCAAGCTTCAAAGCCTTCACCAACAGGAGATAAGATCTTCTTCAATCTCAACTATCGAAGATAAGATCTCCTCCGAGCATCCGAGTCAACCTCGGCTGCTGGAGATAAGATCTTTTCTGAGCTTTCATAGGAGATAAGATCTCCTTCAACCTTGGCTGCTGGAGATAAGATCTTCCCTGAGCTCAACCTTCAACCTCGGCTAGAGATAAGATCTCTTTCGAGCTTCAAAGTCTTCGCCAACAAGAGATAAGATCTCCTTCAACCTCGACTGCTGGAGATAAGATCTCCTCTGAGCTCAACCTTCAATCTTGACTGCTGGAGATAAGATCTTCTCGAGCTTCTACAGGAGATAAGATCTCCTTCAACCTCGACTGCTAGAGATAAGATCTCCTCCGAGCCCAATCTTCAACCTCGACTGCTGGAGATAAGATCTTCCCGAGCTCAACCTTCAACCTCGGCTGTTGGAGATAAGATCTTCTTTTGAGCTTCTATAGGAGATAAGATCTCCTCCGAGCTCCGAGTCAACCTTGGCTGCTGGAGATAAGATCTCCTCCAAGCATTTACAGGAGATAAGATCTCCTTCAACCTCGACTGCTGGAGATAAGATCTTTCCTCCGAGCCCAACCTTCAACCTCGGCTGTTGGAGATAAGATCTCCCCGAGCTCAACCTTCAACCTCGGCTGTTGGAGATAAGATCTCCCCCGAGCTTCTATAGGAGATAAGATCTCCTTCAATCCTCGACTGATAGAGATAAGATCTCCTCCGAGCCCAACCTTCAACCTCGGCTGCTGGAGATAAGATCTCCCCCAAGCTTTACCTTCAATCTTGGCTACTGGAGATAAGATTTCTCCGAGCTCAATCTTCAACCTTGGCTAGAGATAAGATCTCTCTCGAGCTTCAAAGTCTTCGCCAATAGGAGATAAGATCTCCTTCAACCTCGGCTGCTGGAGATAAGATCTTCTTTGAGTTCAACCTTCAACCTCAGCTGCTAGAGATAAGATCTTTTTCGAGCTTCTACAGGAGATAAGATCTTCTTCAACCTCGGCTGTTGGAGATAAGATCTCCCCCGAGCCCAACCTTCAACCTCGACTGCTAAAGATAAGATCTCCCTCCGAGCTCAACCTTCAACCTCGGTTGTTGGAGATAAGATCTCTCCCGAGCTTCTCATAAGAGATAAGATCTCCTTCAATCTCGGCTGCTGGAGATAAGATCTCCCCCAAGCCCAACCTTCAACCTTGGCTGCTGGAGATAAGATCTCCTTCGAGTGCAACCTTCAACCTCACCTGCTGGAGATAAGATCTTCCCAAGCTTCTACAGAAGATAAGATCTTCTTCAACCTTGACCGCTGGAGATAAGATCTTCCTCAAGCTCAACCTTTAACCTCGACTGTCGGAGATAAGATCTTCCTCGAGCTTTACCTTTAAACCTCAACTGCTGGAGATAAGATCTCTCCTAAGCTTCAACCTTCAACCTCGACTGCTGGAGATAAGATCTCTCTCGATCTTCTGCAGGAGATAAGATCTCCTTCAACCTTAGCTGCTAGAGATAAGATCTCCTTCGAGCTCAACCTTCAACCTCAACTAGAGATAAGATCTCTTCCAAGCTTTAAAGTCTTCACCAATAAGAGATAAGATCTCCTTCAACCTCAGCTGCTGGAGATAAGATCTCTCTCGAGCTCAACCTTCGACCTCGACTGCTGGAGATAAGATCTCCCCTAAGCTTCTACAGGAGATAAGATCTTCTTCAACCTCGGCTGCTGGAGATAAGATCTCCCCCGAGCCCAACCTTCAACCTCGACTGTTGGAGATAAGATCTCCCCCGAGCTCAATCTTCAACCTCGACTTCTGAAGATAAGATCTCTCTTGAGCTTCTACAGGAGATAAGATCTTCTTCAACCTCGATTGCTAGAAATAAGATCTCCTCCAAGCTCAATCTTCAACCTCGACTGCTGGAGATAAGATCACCCCGGAGCCTCTATAGGAGATAAGATCTCCTCCGAGCTTCTACATCAATAAGAGATAAGATCTCCTTCAACCTCGACTGAAGATGAGATCTCCTTCAAGCTTCAACTTCAACTTCAATCTCGATTGGAGATAGGATCTCCTTCGAGCTTCAACATCTACGTCAACAAAAGACAAGATCTTCTTAGACCTCGGTCGGAGATGGGATCCTCCAGAGCCTCATCTTCAATGTCAACTTTAACTGGAGATAAGATCTCTTTCAAGCTTCAACTTCAATGAGTGTAGAGCCTAGAAAAGAACTTCGACAGTCGTCTGTTTTGGTACTCCCTTCCTTCAAATTTCAAACTCGAGAGTGGGAGGACTATTATTGGGGATAAACCCCATTCTTGTCAAAGTTTAGTCTGATGCTCAATCTAATGCAATCGGTAGTCACGAAAGAGCTTCAGCAGATGAGCCTTAGCCGAACTCCTTCAGCTGGTTGAAGTCCTCAGTGGTCGAGCTCCGATCGAACTCCTCAATGATCGAGCCCCTTTAGTCGGACTCCTATGGGAGCTAAACTTCTTCTTGACTTCTTCAGTCGGACTCCTACGAGAGCCAAATTCCTCCTTCAATCGAACTTCTATGGGAGCCGAACTCCTCCCTGACTCCTTCAGTCAGACTCCTACCGATGCCAAACTCCTTCCAGATCGCTCCCACAATCAGATTCCTTCAGGAGCCGAACTCCTTCTGGATTGCTCCTGCAGTTCAAACTCCTCCGAAAGTCGGACTCCTTTTGGATCGCTCCTACAGTCGAATTCTTCTAGAAGTTGAACTCCTTCTGGATCGCTCCTGCAGTTCGGACTCCTTCGAAAGCCAAACTCTTTTTAGATCACTCCTATAGTTCAGACTCCTCCAGGATTGAACTTCTTTTGATCGCTCCTACAGTCGAATTTCTCGAGGAGCTAAACTCCTTTCGGATCACTCCTACAGTCGGACTCCTTCGAGAGCCGACCTCCTTTCGAATTGCTCTTACAATCGGATTCCTATAGGAGCCAACCTCAATCTAGATTACTCTTAAAGTCGAACCCCGAATGCATGCTTCCACCAAATGATATGGCTGCCACTATCAGTCTAGCGATATCGCTCTCTCCGTAACAAACCCTATGTGGCTCACGATCGAACAACATGGTCGCCAGTACCAGCCTGGCGACACCTCTCTCTCCGTACTGAACTCCACGCGGCCTCGAATGGCCCGCTACCAAATGGTATGGTCGTTACCATCAATCAAGCTTTGTCTATAAAAGGGATCCTTCAGATATATTTTCTCTAAGCTTTCCTCTCCTCCTCTAAAACTCTGTCAAACTCTCTTCTGAGTACTCCATTTCTATTGGCCAGAAGAGCTGACTTGATCGTCGAAGGGTCCTATTGGAGCCACCACCACCGACTCTAGATGAAACTTTATTTTGCAGATCATCGACGACGACCTCATCCTCCTTCACTCCAGCTCGATCTGACGTCAACCAAATTCTGCACCAACAACTACTATAGCCAAAATATGAAACACGCACTGTATTATTAGGTGTGTCAAAGTTATTGAACTTGAAGACCGACTTTTAATATGATGATCAATTATTATGATAGGATAGTAGCAATAATAAAAAAGATGCTACCAAAGGATAAGAAACTCATTGGGATCTTCTATGCTTCAAAGAAAATGATGAAAGGATTAAGCATGGGATACAAGAAGATAGATGCATGCCATAATAATTGCATGCTTTTCTACAAGGAGGACCAACTGAAGAGTTCATATGATATATGCAGTGAAAGCCGATTTATGCCGAGGCAAGAGGGTATAAATTAAAAGAACATACTATATAAGGTTCTTTAATACCTTTTCCTCACTTCTAGACTTCGGAGGCTCTACTTGTCCAAGAATACTGCCGAGTAGATGAGATGACACAAAGAAGAAATTTGCAAGCACACCAATATAATGAGTCATCTATCAAACAGTGAGGCATGAAAGAAATTTGATACTTGCCATCATTTATTTGCTCAAGAATCATGCAATGTTTAACTGGATCTATCTATGGATGGATTTAAACCATTCAGTCATGCAGTAGCTCCTTATTCATGTTAGTCAATTTTTATTGCTCCATGTAATATGCTATCTAGAATGTCCATGAAAGAATGTAATATTTTTTTTACATTAGTTATTTTTGGACTATGGCATCCTGGTAAAAGCATTAATATATATCTAAAGCCTCTAGTTAATGAGCTAAAACTTTTATGGTCCAATGGCATACATACATTTAATGTATCAAAAAGTAAAATTTTGTAATGAAAGCTGTGTTGATGTAGATCATTAGCGATTTTCTTGCTTATGGGATACTGTCAAGATGGAGCACTCATGAAAAGCTAGCATGTTCCTATTGTATGGAGAATACAAAATTATTGCAACTTGAGCATGATCGTACGTAAGCCCTATTAATTCAATTGTTATCATTAATTTCTCCCCGAGCATCATCCTTTTTGAAAGCAATGGGATAGTTTCAGAAGGAAGAAGATAAAGAAGAACCATGTACCCCCGCACCTCAATGGTATGTAAGTATGTTAAAAGGTATCCCAAATAGATGAAGTCCAGTTTGGCATACTATTTGACAAGCAAAAATCTCGAGAGTTTGGTAGAACTCATAACTAGATGAAGCATAGAATCTTTTAGAAATTGCCATACTGGTCCACCAATTTGATCCATCATAATCTTGCATCGTGCATATTAAGAAGAATATATTCAATAATATTTTGTACATTATTATTGATGTCTAGGATAAGATAAAGAACAACCCTAAGGCTCGAGTAGATATGACGAACGTATGCAAGCGTCCTCTATTAAAACTACTTGAAGTGTCAGAAGGATGTATATGAATGGTGTAGAAATCTTAAATTTTTAGATGGTTATGCAAGTAATCTAGCTCAGTGCATTAATGTTAAAGATTGCAAGTTCTATGAGCTTAAGAGCCATGACTGCTATATCTTTATACAACAATTACTCTCATTGGCTTGGCATGATCTCCTTTTCAACTTCATATAGAGTTTTTTGATTGAACATAGTCTTTTCTTTAGAGATATTTATACTACCAAACTATCCACCAACCATATCTCCAATTTTGAGGCTAGCAGTATAAAGACTATGTAAATTAGAGAAGATATTCTCTCCTAGTTTCTACGACTCCATGAAGCATCTCATGATTCATCTAGCATATGAAGCTAGGGTGGGGGGATCAGTACAGTATAGGTAAATGTATTCATTTCATAGATACATACAAAGTCTCAAGAAGAAAATAAAAATCAAGGCCAGAGTTGAAGATTCTATTATGAAGGCTTACATAATTAAAGAAATTTCTAATTTTAGCCAACACTACTTTAACCCCAATATGTAGACGAAGCAGACTCAAGTAAGTCAAAATAATGATGGTAATAACTGATCAGAGATGGAGATCTCAATATTTGCCTATGCTACTCATGAATTTGAGCACGAGGTTTATCGAGTATTAACTAATACTAAAATTCGACAAGCAAAGATATATGTTTTGCTAAACTATATGGAGGTCGACCCATATATTGAGTAAGTATCCATCACAATCTCAACTTTTTAATCACTTATCATCCATATTTATCTTATACATGTATAGATAATATAATGAAATGTTGAGATGGGACAACCCGATGATAAGCAAGGAAGAAATTTTCATTCAGTGCTCATAGAACTTTGCAAATAGATTCCATCAAATAGTAAACAACCATTATCATTTTATTTATTTTATTTTTTTTAATTTATTTTTTTATAATATGCAGATCATGCAAGGGGGCGAATTCATACCTAAGAAGCTAAGACTATTAGGTTATAGGCCAATAAAGTATGTGACATGTTATAATGGTTGTAATGTAAATGATTTAAATTTTACACGTAGTAATATGGATATCATAATAGTACAATGAACAGCGGTGTGTGTATAAAGGACAACTGGTGGATAGAAGTGGAGAGTAACTACTATGTAATCCTCGAAGAAGTGATCAAGTTGACCTACCTTGGAGGTAATAGTATCATTTTTTTTAAGTACCAATGGTTTGATGCTAACAATTGTATGAAGGTTGATCTATGGTATGGGTTTATTAAAATCAAACATGGATCAAAAGCATATGTTAATGATCTCTTTGTGCTAGCCTAACAAGCTGTTCAAGGATACTATACTCCTTTTCCATCAAGAAAGAGAGAAAGAAAAGATTGGTAGGCTGTATGTAAGGTTAAGTCTCGAGCCGTTCATTACAAACTCAAAGAAAAAGAAGAAGAAGAGCCCCATTTATCAGAATACTTTTAGGAGAATGAAACATTAGGAGTTCATCAACATTTAATGGATACAGAGTTGGATGCTCCAAAAATTTTCCTATATGATGGCCAACGTGAGGAGGTAGAGCATACTGAGTTTGTTTTTAAGGAGCATCATATCCAAGAAGGTGAAAAAGAGGAAGAAGAGGAGAAAGAGGAAAAATCAAAAGAAGAATCTAAGAAGTACCAAATATCTGAGGAGGCTGATGAGTAGTGCTCCTCTCTTGCGATGAACTTCTTGTCTTGCATCAATTGAAGAGTACCAAATATCTGAAGGGTACCAACATCTAAATACTTATCTTGCATCATTTTAAATCTTACATTGCCACTCATAATTGTATAATTAATCCATGAATATATTTATTTTTATTTTTAGATATTATAAATCATGTCTTCTAGATGTTGGAGCTATCACAGTCGAAGAAAGATCTCTCGAGGAGAGAGCTCTCATATAGCTAGCTCGCATGATTCTGCGGCACACATACTATGTAGTAAACTAATACTTTAGATTTTTTTTATATTATTTTATCTTTTATTATCTAATATAATATTTTTATAATATCTTAATACTCTCAGATTTGAATGCTGTGGGGTCACCAGTGATCCCACAATCACATAGAGTAGTGCCTGACTCTCAAAGTCAGTGGCATGGTAGAGGACTTGCCCGGCTTATGGCACCTTCGACTTGGTCGGAGGATAGAGAGCATGTCCATACTTAGAGCTGTTCATAAGTACTATATTTTCATTGACTATATTTAAAATTTAGCCATTTTAAAGACTAATATTTATTGATCAAAATCAATTTTGCAGCATATATAGAGAGCCTAGGGTGCCTCATGTGGTTACTAGGATCATCCAACGATTGATGCCAGGGCCAGTGAATGAGTTCTCTAGTTGGCCATCAGGGGCTCGTGATGTAGCCTCATAGATATTCTTGATAAGTCAAAGATGTTTAATTTTTAAATTCATGATAGATTTGTATTCTATTTATTAATGTATAGTTGCTTCTACTTGCAGGAGTACTATCGATTCAAGACTTCTCAAGATGAGGAGGCTGGCCATCAGACCTTTGAGAAGGTGGCCATATGGAGGTTTCGGGATGGGTTGTATAGCTTTCGGCAGTCCGCCATAGGGCACTCTAGTTTTGAGTCACCATTAGACTAGAAATCTTATATAGATCATTAGATGCGGACGAATATATAGGAAGCCCTCTACGATCAGTGGAGTACTGAGGACTATTCTAGTAGGTGGCAAAGGGCATGGAAAAATCGGTCCACCCAGTAGCATCCGATCATACACACTGGCGGCTTTGTTGGCACACATATTATGATCAATAAATTGGTAAAAATTCTATACTTAAATTAATTTTATATTGAATTAATCATATGCATATGTTAATTAATTTAATTTTATTATTTATTTATTATAGATACGGTAGCTGGATTGTGCACCAGGACAACTACAGATATGGAAGGCCACACATCAGTCTAGGAGGATTGGTGATTACTTAGATTCTAAATCTCGACAAATCGAGGTAACAAACTTAAAATATTATTTATTAAGTTTTTATATATACTAATATATATACTAATAAATTTCTAAACTATATAGATGAATTATATGGAGTATCTCGTATCACGATATGGTAAGGACCCATCCTCTCAGCCCCTTCTTGAACTCGAGGGATGGCTCCAGGCCACCAGAGGGGAGAGTAAGAGCCGAGACATGGGATTCGATCATAGCTTCGATCCTCTAGTAGCTCAATACTCTTCGACATCCTCCTCTCAAATCTCGATGACCCAGACATGGGGTGACACACATGTGAAGTAGGTCATGTAAAGGCTTTGAAGCCAGCAATCTTAGAACTTCTAAGATGCTGTCTGTGATATAACCATTGAGATTCTTTGAGATCCATATCTACACAATCAGTTGGGCTCATTGTTATAGCCATCACGGTAGGTAAGTCTAGCTATTTTTTTTTTTACTTGTTTTATATTTTTATATTTAGAAGCTTCACATATTTAGACTTAAGTTCGAGAAGAAGATTTAGGAGGTAAAAATTTAATCTTACCATTTAATCGATAGACCGAAGGTATCTATAGCTCCGTATTATTGAATGGAATGTATAGGAACAATATATTCGAGAATCAAACTAGTATATCAAAATATACATCTTTATATCTATATATATGCTTTCACATTATAACTTATTAATAATATTTTATTTTTCTTCGTATAGGATGTTGGGATATTCGACTCTTATTCACTAGCTACTAGAGATAATATACAGGAGGAGGATGATGAGGAGGACGAGGAGGAGGATCTCACATAAGTTTTTTTAGATATGTATGTAATTTTGAGACTTATAAAATAGTATAAATTTATAAAACTATATAATTTATATTTTTAATATAATATAATTAATTTTATATTTTTGATTATGGTAAAAAATTATTATTTTATTTATAATAAATCTTAAAAAATATTATTGATAGTTACTTTGATTAAAATAGATTTTAAAATATTTTATTATAATTTTTTTAAAAAAATAAAAAACTATTAGCGATGGCATTAGTGATGAAAATGCCGTCATTAATAGTTTTTAAAAAGTTTTATTAAAAAGATCAAAAAAACTATTAGCAATGGTGTTAACGATGATAATTATCATCACTAATAGTTTTTTAAAATTATAATTAATAAAAAATTTAAATTATTAGCGATAACTTTAGTTGTCTTTAATCTCATTGCTAATTATGCTTATTAGCAATGAAAATTTTACCGTCAATAATAATGGTAATTAGCGATGACATTATTTTTAATAAAATTTTAGTGATGAAAGTTTGTCGCTAATAGTATTACGACAGTAACACTGCTATTAGCCACGGCAATTAGCCATCATTGATAGTCTATTTTCTTGTAGTGGTATACTAACTTTATACCTATTAGTAGGGCCTGTGTTCTTATGGATGCTAGCTTCAAATATTAATCTTTCTATAAAAATTCATTCATAGCTATCTGAGAGTCTTTGAATTCTTCATATCTTTTTCTTAAAATATATATGCGGAGATGAGAAAATAGTAAAATTCATGCTTCATAAAAATGTTATTTTCATAAACATATTCATAGAACCAATGATCATAATAATACATGCTTCATTAGATGATTCAAATAATCCTATTTAAAATATTAATTTATAATCATTTTTTATTAAATTTAATAAAATTAAATAATAAAAAAAATGATTGACTAGGTGATCAATTCGATAGACCATCCAAGCACCAAATCAATTTGAGATCATTTTATTGAAGTCAACATGGATCCCTAGAAGAGGAAGGCATGACTTGATACAAAAGTCCCTAGGTTATCTTAAAGAGAGAGAAAGTCGAGAGAGAAAGTGAAGAGAAACTTTATATTCTTCAAAAGAAAAATCTATGATAAAAAATATTAGGAGTCATATCAAGGTGACTCAATAGGGATTAATTATGATTAGATGCTATAAATTTCTGACAAGAACCATACTGAAATTCAATAAACTACATGGATATCAAAGTGGTTTCGGATCTTTTTGAAAAGATCGTATCAAGTTCATGATGGGGTTCATGGATGAGACAGAGAGAGAAAGAGAGAGGGCAGAGAGAGAAATCCTAGAGAGAGGAGAGAGATCCTTCTTTCTCGTTTTCTTTTCTTTTCTTTTGATTTCTTTTCTTTTCTATTCTTCTTCTTTCTTCTTTCTTTTCTTGGCCGAATAAAGAAGGGCATTGGGGCTAGTGGTTTGTGCTCCAATGGGGTGCAGTAGTACAATCGAAGGTCCAGTAGTAAGCGATCGACGATCATGGGGGTAGGGGAGAGCCAGCAGTGGGAAAAAGGAAGAAAAATGGTGGGAAAATAGGGGCTTCGTTCTTCATAGTTTTTCGATGAGACCAGTGGCAGGCAACAATGCCAAATGTCATGGGAAGAAGGGAGATAGAGAGAAGAGGTGGGTTCAAGACTTAGCTTGCACTCTAGTAGTGTCTTCAACCCCAATTTTTGACCAACATAGGTCTAGGTAAATCAGCAAAATAAGAAAGATAACGGGAGCAAGAAAAGAGAAGAAAGGTTGGGCTCACTATGGACGGCCTTGGGAGAGAGAGGGGGAGATTTTTAGGGCAGAGGGGAAGCCGAATCCTCCTCAAATTCAACTTCCTCTCCTATGAATTGGCATGGAAGAACACTCCCAACGGGATTCTTTTCGATTTTTTTATAATGGTTTTGGCCACTTTGAGATTCGTGTGGCCTTTTCTCTCTTCCTTTTTTTTGGATTGGGTTATCATATTCTACCTCCTTAAAAAGAAGTTTCGTCCTCAAAACTTGGTGTATATTCATTGTTCTACAATTAAGGATACTCAGTCTTCAATTGGTATACCACCATATTTTTGCCACGCTACTATGATCTAAACCAACTCTTTATACTCATCTTTTGCCTAATCCTACAAATTATAAATTAAGCTTAAGTTCTACCCATGATCAAATTTATTATTCTGATACTATAAAATGTCACACCTCAAATCTAAGACATAATACGGTCATGCTACCGAAGGGTACCATCCTCGATAACATGAAGCTTATCAATCATAATCAGCTAAAATCCATCATAACTAAAATATAATAAGAGATTCAGTTCTATCATTCCTCAAGTAAATAAATCAAGATTGGTTCAGAGTATCTAAATCCAAAACCAAAACCAAAATTCATATCTCAAAATTCATAAATAATTCACTATAAGTTCATGATCATTTAATAAACTAAGTTCAGTTACAAAATTCTTAAACTTACTATGCAAAGCTCCAAGTCTAGATTCTTCATCAGTTATAATATAATTTCTCTATAAAAAAAAGAAAAGAATAAAAATGTATGAGTTATACTAGCTCAGTAAGTAAAATCTACACTTCTTTACCGGATCAAGCATATATTTTTTTATGATTTAGAAAATAATAGATATTACAAAATAAAGCATTTCATAAAGTATGTAATAAAATAAATCATAAAGACAATCATGTATGTATAAATCATAAAATTTCGTAAACATGATTCATAAATCATTCTTATCAGGTATTTATATCATATTTCAAAATATTATTCATAGATATTCATGCTATGATTATTTTATACCCATAACAAGGCCAGTATTTTTAATCGACATAATTTTTATTTCGTGTGCCAACTTTATATCTATTAGTAGGGCCTGTGTTCTCATGGATGCTAACTTCAGGTATCGATCTTTCCATAAAAATTCATTCATAGCTACCTAAAAGCCTTTAAAATTTTTATATCTTTTTCTTAAAACATACATATATTGATAAAAAAATAATAAAATTCATGCTTCATAAAGATGCTATTTTCATAAAATATATTTATAGAATCAATGATCATAATAAAAAATGCTTTTCATATCTCATATGCTGATCCTTATTTTTAAAAAAAATATGATTTCATCAACAATAATTTATTTATATGAAAATTATGATAATTTAAAAATAAATAATAAATATAAGATCCACTTATCTTGATTATCCTAAATGTTCATTTACATGAAAAATATGATAAGTTAAAAATAAATAAGAAGCATAAGATCCACTTCTCTCTTTCGTCCTAAATCTTTAGACTTCATTAGATGATTCATATAATCCTATTTCAAATATTAATTTATAATTATTTTTTATTAAATTTAATAAAATTAAATAATGATAAAAGAGGCGATTGGTCAGGTAATCAATCCGATAGACCATCTAGATACCAAATCAATTCGACGTCATCTTATCGAAGTCAACATTATGGTTTCCTAAAAGAGGAAGGCATGGCTTGATATAGGAATCTCTAGATCTTCTTAGAGAGAGAGTGGAGAGAAACTTTGTATTCCTCAAAAGAAGAATTTATGATCAAGATCATTAGGAATTATATTAGGATGACTCAATAGAAGTTAATTGTAATTAGATGCTATAAATTTCTGATAAGGATCACGCTGAGATCCGATAAACTACATATATATTAAAGCAGTTTTGGGTCTTTTTAAAAAGACTGTATCAAGTTCATGGTGGAGCTTGCGGATAAGATAGAGAGAGAAAGAGAGAGGGTGGAGAGAGAAATCCTAGAGAGGAGAGAAAGACAAGAGAGAGACCCTTCTCTCTCTTTTCTTTTCTTTTTATTTCTTCTTCTGATATTCTTCTTCTTTTTCTTCTTTCTTTTTCTTGGCCAAATAGGGGAGGGCATTGGGACTGGTGGTTCGTGCTCTGACAGGATGCGACAGCACAGCTAGAGGTCTAGTAGCGACAGCACAGCTAGAGGTCTAGTAGTGAGCAGCCGATGGTCATGGGGCAGGGGATAGTCGATGGTAGAAAAAGGAAGAAAATTGATGGAAAAAATGGGGGTTTCATTCTTTACGATTTGTCGATAAGACCGATGTGGTTGGCAATGGTGCCAAACATCATGGCAAGAAGGGAGATAGAGAGAGGAGGTGGGATCAGGACTTACCTTGCACTCTAGTGGTGTCTTTGGCCTTAATTTCTAACAAGCATAGGTCTAGATAAATTAGCAAAACAATGAAGAAAGAGGGAGGAAGAAGAGAGAAGAAAGGTCAGGCTCATTGTGGACGGCCTTGGGAGAGGGAGGGGGAGATTTATAGGATGGAGAGGAAGCCGAATCCTTCCCAGATTTGACTTTCTCTCCAATGTATTCGCATGGAAGGAGACTTCTAGTATGAGTCTTCTTGAATTTTTTTTTTAATGGTTTTGGCCACTTTGAGATTCATGTGGCCCTTTCTCTATCTCTTTTTTTATCAGGTTATCATAAATAATATTAAAATATTAATATTATAATAAAATAATACTAATAGATATATTAATATTATATTAATATAATGAATTATTATGATCTAATATTCTATTATAATATATTAATATTATATTTATATTAATATAAATATAATATTATTATTTATATAAAATTTAGAAGCAAAAAGGTATGGCCTCATATCTATTGAGGGTATAATAGATATTTTATATAGTTTTTCTAAGAAAGTGGATGTTCAATCAAATATAAGTTACTTTGGAATAGGTCACTTTATTGTGCAAGGATTTCTTGACGTTGTTGAGGCTGAAGAAAGAGTGGGGCGCGCCTCTTTCCTCCATGCTTGGAGGCACGCCCCCTACAGCACCTTGGCATGTGAAGAAACCAAAGAGGGAGAGATGTGGGAGAAATGGTGATCTTTGTTTTGACACAATCTAGGATTTATAATATACATGTATATATATACTTATATATGGACCAAAATCCTAACCCATAAAAAATTTCCTGGGCTAACCCAGTCTGAATGCACTCATCCAAACTCATATACACCCATGGTCTGATCATGCACTCAATTTCATAGACCCAAATCTAGTCCAAACTCTTAGTAGCCCCATGAGACCCACAAACTAGGGCCTCATGACCGTGGAGGGCTGAACCTCCATCCTAAAACCACACCTGTTCTAGTCTTCCAGAGCCAATACCCTGACTCCTTCAGTGGCCTTCTAAGGCTTGGGAGTACCATTAATCCGAACAATCTCCACCTTGGTGCCTTAAGTCTTGACAAACCCCGCGTGAACGATCTGCACTATCCTGCTGCCTCCAGAGCTGACACCGTCCCATTGAAACCACCTCATCTCCCAAGCTACAATATTGATCCGTGCTCCATAGCTCCTGAGACTCATGCTCCACCGCATTCATTGGCTTCGAACTAATGTCCTCCTGCTCTAATCCCATGGCTACACATCAACTTGTGCTCCATAGCGCATCCAGACAGCTTACTATGCAAACTCTAACGTCTCTATCAATCCTCTTCAGCTACTATGCACTTTTGGAGACCTTTAGGATGACTGTCTCTATAGCTGAAGATCTGGCTTGCTCCTTCGCACTATCCTAAAATTGTAGGATTTCTTCTGCTTAGCAGCTACATCATCTTTTCTGAACTTTTCTGAAGAACCTACAGCATTCTTGTAGCAGCATATGCTATACCATCTGACATGATCTTCTCAGAACTATGCCTGTCCATCTTCATGTGCCGCTCTACTTAAAACTATGTATCACTGGTGCTGGTGCTAGGATATCGATCCTCCTACACCCCTCCGCTTTGAACTCATGCTAAATTTTTTCTCCACTTGTAAAGCCACCACTCCGGAGCTCTACCTATATCCGAAGTCCATCTGATGCTGTAGAAGATCCTAACTCTATCACCGAGTCATCCGAGGCCAACCATCCAATGCTGCACTGCTAGGCCTGCCGTTGCATCTCGTACACCATCGCTGCTCCTTTGGACCCCTTCGAACTCCGCGGATTCCTTCAAAGTCACCTCGAATACCTCTGCAATTCACGGGCACCTCCAAAATATAAGAGCTTATCCAACTTTTTTGAATCCAGCGACTGAATCCTAGAAAATTCTATCCTAGCACTTCTCCTCTTCTGCCTCTATATCAACCGTCACTTCAGTTTCTTCTGAAAAAACTATAGCTTAAATCCTATCGTGGGCTCAAATCCATCTATCTCATCCCAACACTCCTAAGACTCATTGGCTCTCCCTAAGACCTACTCTCAATCTCTCTGAGATGCCTCCTGACACTCTTTGCTGAGATACCTCCTACGGCTACTGTATCGCTGAGCCTCTCTCAATCCCATGCCTCTGGGATAGCGCTACTATAGTACTCCAGTACTTTCTGACTCGTCTTGACATTGCCTCCTCATAAGTATTCGGATCCTCTCTTGCTGTACACGAACCATCCTTCACCTAAATCGCAACTCTCCTTGGTGCTCTTGTAGAAGAAACTTGATCCAGGATACTCCTGGCTGCTAGATGCCTCTGACGCTCCCTGAGACCCCTTGGATCTTTTTGAGATCTGCTCCCGATCTTCTTAAGAAGCTCCTAGTACTCTTTGATGAGATGTCCTCCTCGATTGCTGCACCGCTGAGCCTATCTTAACTCCTGTGCCTCCAAGGTAGCGCTATTACATCACTCCAGTACTCCCTGCATGGTCTCTGCGTTGCTCTATAGCCATCCAGTCCTAACCTGCTAGATCTTCATGGATCATACATCTTCATCACCCTCAAGACTCCAACCGATCACACCATTGAATACATCCTAACTATTTTTCACAGCCTTCCATCAAACTGAATAGTTGCTTCTTCAGCTCCACCTTGATCCTAAGCCCTTGAGTGATCTCTCCTCTAATATGCCAAATAAAATCATCACCAGTAGTCCAGCCTTCGCATATTTTTACTTATAACACCATATGAAGTTACATCCAGAAGAACAATCACGAACAACAAAGAGAAAATCAAAAAATAAAAAACCTAAAATCCCTTCAATTTTTCTTTTTTTTCCTCCCCCTCCTGGAACCTTTCGGGCTTTCTTCGGCTCCTTCCTCCTTCCCGTCCAAAACCAAAACCGAACTACTCGCCTGTTGCCGGCCGAGCTCTGCCCGCACGACCATCGGATCTGGGCGCCACCACTGCCGGATCTCTATTGCAGCTTCTTCCTCTTCGTTCCATCCAAATAAGAGAACAGCTGCCTGCTACCATGGACCACCACCGACCTCTTTCGCCCATGCAACCATTGGATCCGGATGCCACCACCGTTGGATCACCATCGTAGCACGTCACTGCCGTTGTTCGCAACCCGCCATCGAATCCGCGCATCGGGAGGAAGAGGGGGCCCTGTGCCATCTCGTCGGCTTGGATCCGCATGCCACCGTCTGATTTGGGCGTGCCACCACCAGATCAATGCTTCCCGACCAGATCCCAAGCTTCCGCTGTGCCATCTCGCACCACCACCGTCGGATCCGACCTCTGCCCATGCACCATCTCGCCAGAAGAGGAAGATTCGACTGATCTCCCCTGCTCCAACTACCTTCTCGGTCGGCTCTCGCTGCACGTGCGCCTACACCCGCGTTCCACCAGCCATTGCCACCTGTTGGTTGCCACTGCTCGCACGCACGCACGCACGTTGCCGTGCGCCACTGACGAAATCAACGCTACCACCATCTGTGATGTTCCTCTTCAGAGAAGAAGATGGTCATGCGGCCCCTCCGAATCTACGACGTCCTACATGCATTTGCCACCGGATCGCCCGCGGGAATACCTTCGCATGCCTGGTCGGTCGTCGGGAACGTCGGCCAATCACCGGCCGCTAATCAGGAGGAAGAGAGGAGAGCCCTGCTGGCCTCCCAAAATTTTTTTGTTGTTGTTGTTCTTCCGCAGAATCTGAATCTTGTTCTTGCTGGATCTGTTCTTCATGCCTCCTCGTCAAGATGGCTCTAATACTAAATTATGATACAAAAATCTCTTGATATTATTGAGGTTGAAGAAAGAGTGGGACGCATCTCTTTCCTACGTGCTTGGAGGCATGCCCGCTAAGGCACTTTGGTGTGTGAAGAAATCAAAGAGGAAGAGATGTGGGAGAAAATGGTGATATTTGTTTTCACACAACCTAAGGTTTATAATATACATGTATATATATACTTATATATGGACCAAAATTCTAACTCGTAAAAAAATTTTTGAGCTAATCTAGTCTTAATGTACTCATCCAAATCCATGTACACCCATGGTCTGATCATGCACTCAATTCCATAGATCCAAACATATTCCAAACTCTGAGTAGCCTCCATGAAATCCATAAATCAGGGCCTCATGACCGTGGAGAACTGAACCTCCACTCTATGACCAAAATCGGTCCTAACCTTAGGACCACATCTGTTCTAGTCTTCTGGAGTCAATACCTGACTCCTTCAGTGGCCTTCCAAGGCTTGAGAGCACCACTAATTCTAACACACTTTTTAATGGTCAACCAAACATATCAAAATTATTTTCTCAGGAAGTAACTTTCTGAGAAGAAAAGTTCTTCCCACGAATCAAATAAATCCTTAGTCTACCACATGTATTGTAGATAAAGCCAATAAAAAAATACTACAACAACATTTTGATCTAAAAAATTCTACAACCACCTCAACAATGGTGTGTTGTGGTATAAATTAAGCAATGGTATATTGAGATGGTTGTAAAAATTTTCAGTTCATAATGCTGTTGTGGTATTTTTTTTTTTTTTTCACTAGTTTTATTTACAGTTGACCGTCTACCCAAGAATTTTTGGTATTTATGGGCTTTTAGGACCCTTTATAATGACTAGAACTCGCAGCATATACCTCTAGATTTTAATTAATCTCAAATTGCTTCAATGTATGGCTTTTGATATCATGCTTGAGGGATGTTTTAGACATGATACCATGCTCGACAGTAAGTTTGGTGAAATTCAATAAGTTTGACAATGCCCTAACTGCTGTCAAATCAATCCTAAGTTGATCGATACTCATAGTAGATTTGATGATAGATTTCTGCCATCTAAATAAGTTTGGCTGCATGGTAACCACTGTCAGTTGTTGCGATTAATGTTATAGATTCTACCATTGAATTATAGATATGGGTTGTACTTGCATAGGTTTTCCTTACGACCGTACCATCAAGTTAGAGATATGGACTATGCTTGTATAGTCTGGTTTTCGACCATAACTTTGCCATTTGACCTCTAATACATGTGATTATATTGTGTGAAAGGATTTCTTGGCGATGGAAAAGCTATAAAGGTTCCATCTTGAAATTTCTCCTACACTATTTTTGGTGAATATTTGAATAGCTATTATTATCAATGGGAATCGGTCAAACTAGGATGCTGAGTGCCCTGATCTAAGGGAGGTCACGAGTGGATGGTTGAAAAGATTGGAGGGGTCGGTTGGAGATCATGATGTGCCGACGAGGAAGTCATGCAGTGGTTGTTGGGCTTGGATGGTGATCACAATAATACAGATCGCTTCCAAGATGAAGCTGAAAGGAGGAGGTTGTGATTGGATCTTCCTACTCCAACCTAAAATAGCATATAAAAAAGAAGAATTTTCCTAGAGAGCCGTTCAGGAGTGGTTCATGTAGGGGACAATTGACACTCGTTGCTGAGGAACGTAGGCTAGCTAATCGTTTCTTGAAGGCCTTGCATGGGAGTTCCGCCCAAGCATCATGCGCTGCACATCTTGCTTTGTGGTTATGAAAATTGCTCCTGATCATGACCTAGGTGCCGCTAGTGGGGGAAGAATTTAAAATCTCCATACACCTCTGGGTCAACCATGTGGCGGGTTTTGACCAGTCGGTCGGAGACTTCGTAGCAAGCTTTAATTAGTCTATCTAGCACATTGGCTGTGATATCACTCGTCCCCCAAGTTTGAGGTTGGGTAACTTGTTGGTTTGGACAAAGCAAATGGATCAGTTGGTGTCTTGGTGAGGACAATCACCAAGGCAAGTTATGAGCTCAAGCTATGAAGTCGAGCTGCCATAGTTGCTTTTTCAATTTTATTATACAAAACTTTCAAATTTTGCATTTCTGGGGGATGCGTCGGCATCCACACTTCTTGAAGTAGCATTATGAATGGTGGGATTTCTAGGAAGGTGAAATTGCGATCCAAGTGATGGCTTGAAATAGAATGCCTGCCTAACACATGCCAAGGATTGGACCATGGATTCGAATGGTCACATCGATGCGAGCCTTCAAAAAAGAGCTTCAAAATAGAGAGCTATAGAGATTTTTATGGAGAAATTCTTAGATAGATCATGTGTGCTATAAATAAACCAATAAAAAGATGCCATATCAGTATTTTCCATTGATTTTGTCTACAACACTGCATATACTCAAGAATTTCTCTTATTTATGGGCTTGTAGGGCTCTTTACAATGATTAGAACTCATAGCATACCTCTGAAATTTAATTAATCTCAAATTGCATCAATTCTAAGGATTTTGTTATCTTGCCCGAGGGGTGATTTAGACATAATACCATGTTTGACGGCAAGTTCTGTACCATTAAATAGGTTGGATAACACACTAATTGCTATCAAATCAGTCCCAAGTTCACTTATATTCAAAGTAGATTTGACGATAGAGTTCCTACCATCTACATAAGTCTGACTACATAGCAACCACTATAATATGATACTATGATGTTAGAGAATCTACCATCAAATTATAAATACAGACCGTGCTTGCATACAAATTTGGTTTTTAACCAAATGCTATGATATCATAGATTCTACCATCAAATTACAGATATGGACTGTACTTATATTGGTTTGGTTTTCAACCATAGCTTCGTCAATTGCCCTCTAATAGACGTGATCAATTTGTATTGGATGGACAAGCTAGAAATAGTTTCGTCTTGAAATTTCTCCAATATATTTTGGGAGGATATTTGAAATAGCTATTTCTATGGCTCATCCTATCATTACAATAATTTGGGCTCCTTGAGCATCCATGAATTAAGTACCAGCACATGGCCATGCTTGATCATCAAAATAACTTGTTTAAGACCCATATAACTTATTTAAATCACTAAAACTTGTTTAGCCTATTTAAAATCTATTTAACTCGATCCAGCTTGGCATATTCAACCTATTTAATAAATAGATTGGATTTATGTTGATAGATATCCAACCTCATCTATATTCGATCCAACACAAATTTGACCTGGCCAATCCCATTTGCCACTCTTAGGATCCATCCTTTCTTGTTCTAAAATGAAAAAAAAAAAAAAAAAAAAAAAAAATCATCTCTAAGGATGTTTCTTAGAAAATACTTCATGGTACAAGATACATCGATCAAGGGTTAATCTCACGGAACCAAGGTACCAACATCATACTATTATTATCCCTCTTGCCTGAACGGCATGTGTCGCTTTGATTTTATTGTACGAGACATGTCTAGTAATATTTAGAAAAGAATAATAAGAGCTAACAACCAACTTTTATCCACATAAATGTTCCATATTGAAACAAGACTAATGCATGAACTAGCCTCATCCAATATTGCACAACTTCTACTTGGTAGTTATTAGCAATTTCAGGGTGGTACGATTAGAACTTAAGAAACCTCCACCTATTCATCTAGGCATACGTCCCTCTGCTTATGGTTTTGTTATGTTTGTGTTATATTTTGTTTTGCCATGACCATGTTCTTAAGTTGTTTACTATGCCATTATTCTACTAGTTATATTACAGTTAATAACGGGAGTCACATGTGAGAATGATTTGCAGAATGTTAATTTGGAATACTTAGTTTTATTGAAAAAAAAATAAATAAATAAATCATGGTCTACAACCTAAAGAAAATTGCATGACTTGTGTGGCCAGAAATGTTGTACATGGCTTGAGCTTTTCAAGACCATCCATATGCTCTCAATCCCTCAATCAAACCCCATGCGTCCGCACGCGCCTACCCACCTCCCTGGACCAAAGAAACCCTTCGACTGCCATTTTTTAAAAATATTTATAGCTCTTGGGTGAACTTTCTTTTTTTTCTTACGCAGGAATGGTGAACTTTTTACTGTCCTTTTCTTGGTACATCAATAAGTTTATCGGCTGTATAATTGAGTGCACTTGTCAAATCACATGTGATAAAAAGAATATAAGATAGTCACATACATTCTCATGTGCATCGTGCAAACCCAACAATAATAACAATTTATTTAAATTAAAATAAAATGTTAAAATAATATATACACTTCAAATTATATTGATTTATAATCAACTTAGTTTTACTAGAATTGCTACTAAAATTAATAAGATAAAATTATTTTGAATAGTCAATGAATATTAGTTTTTACAATTCTGATCCTGAATGGAATGTAAAGTATGAGAAGATATTATTTAGATCAACTAGTTTCTCTTTATGGTTCTTTTTTATGGTACTCTAATTATCCAAGATGGAATTCTTAGACATGGATCATCGAAGATTTGAATCTAGAACTTTTAGTTGCTAAAAAATGTGGTTATTACCGTCATATCTCGAATCCAGCATCAGGATCGGATACGTGATGGCCGTATATTTCTTAAGATAAGATCCTAAAGAATATGCAAGATCTTAAAATTTATTATAATCTCAATGTTCATAAGTAATAATGATTTAATTTCATAACAATTGGTAAAACTTGTATAATTATAAATTTAATTCTTTTAATTATTCAATCAGGTATTAGTGATGCTCTATCTATTCATTCCTTCATCCGTGAACTAAAACCATAGCTAATCATAAACATCCTCCAACTCTAAGAAGAAAAAGAGAAATGGAGGGGTATGAGTTTTATAGTCCAGTAAGAATCTCTATACACTCATACCAATATAATAATAATTTGAAAGTAAGATATAAATAGTATCAAAGAGAGAATATAATTATGAAATCTCATGTCAAATATCCAGTATAACTCAATATCGATATATATAAAAATATACATCATATACATATCAAATATCAATCTTTTCTAAAATTGATATACCACATATATGTCATTAAGTAAAACTTCTTTTACTTAATTATGATTTCATATTTCATTATCTATATCTTGTTAACATGATCTGGATTAATTAACGTTGTCTTTAGGATTTTGGACTAATCATGGTCATGATTCAGCTCGTGACTGACAAACCATAAACCACGCTTCAGTTTATAATGAAAATTTATAATAACCATGCTTTAATCTATGGTGGCAAATCAAAAATAACCATGCTCCAGCCTACGGTGGCAAACCAGAATTACCGTGCTTCTGTCCATAGTGGCAAACCAAGAATATTCATGCTTCAATCCATGATGGCAAATTTAAGTACCACGTATTTATCCATGGTAGGACGATTCTTTGTACCATGTATCTATCCATGATAGATTATTCTCAATACCATATATCTACCCATGGCGAGCTATTCTTAGGATCACGTTTTTGTCTATGACGAGGCTATTCTCAGTTTAATCTAGCTAGTCCAAATATTCTTTTCTTAATCATTAATTTATTAAATCTCAATTATGCCAGAAAAATGCTACATATATTATATTGTTTCAAAATTTCTAGCCGCTAGTATCACAATGCAAACCATCTAAAAAATCATGGATATTTGATACGAACATATGATATGAAAAAATACAAATAATCATACCGGTAATCATAAAATAAATATCCACCATGAGAAACCAAAAATCATGTTTGGGCAAAATAAATATATATACTGGTGTTTGTGTTTAAGAATCCTTACCTCTATGAGTGATTGATCCAAACATTAAAATCGATGAACTTCTTAATCTAGGAACTTGAAATTAAGATGTTCCCCTCGATTTCTTCTTATTCAAATAGTTGTATCTCTACATAATTATAAACAAATACAAAAATCATATGCGATTAAGGATAAGACGATTACAGAAAATTTTCGAAACATCATAAATCTAAGACCTTTCCTAGGGTCAACCAATTGGTCTGGATTACCTAAGTATATGGACTCTCCATGGGTCCATAAAATGTGTAGAAAGAAATATCCAGGAAGAGAGAGAATCTAAAGAGAGAAAATTCTAGAGAAATAAATTAGAGAGAAAAATTGGTAGAGAGAGAATGCAGAGAGAAGGTGGAGAGGAAAAAAAGGAAAGAGAGAGAAACTTTTTTCTTTTCTTTTTTTTTCTTTATCTTTTCTTTCTCTCTCTCTCTTTTTGTTTTGTTTTCTTCCCTATGAAAACAAGGAAAAGGGACGATGGTTTAGGTCGGCCAGCTCCCTTTATGGTGTGTGCCGGCAGCAATGGCAACCCTATGGCATCGAAGGCGGCAGCTCTAGCCTACGGCAGTCTGAGCATAGCTACATCTGGTGATGACGGCCTAATCGATGGAAAGAAAAGATGAAGAAAATAGGACGGGGCCCATCCTCCAAAAATTCGATGAATTGCCGGTCAATACTTGATAAGCAAGGCTTGGGATCGAAGAAGGAAGAAAGAGAGATACTAGAAACCCTTATCTCTTCTCAAGTGAAAAATTAATGGTAATTCATCGAGGAACGCATGATAGAAATCAGTAGAAATTGTGTGGCCTCACCGACGATTGGCTGCAAATTTGAGCAACACATTAAGGAGAATGGAAGAAAAATTTATAGGCATGAATCCTAGGATTCTTCTCGCAATAGGACTCGAAGGAGGGAAGAAGGATATCTTCGAAAGTCCTCTTCCATTCTTTTTTTTAATTCTTACTTTAAGATTTATACAGAAAAAATTAAAAAAAATCTGGGTTATTACAGTCAGAGCAAGTCCAGTGCATCTTTCCCTCTTGGTTCTATGTAAGAAGTATAATATGGTTCGAAACATTTTCTATGATATTTGCTATAGTTAAAATTATTACCCAAACACTAAATGAAACTTGGTTACCATCCTTGCCTAAAGGCTTTCTTATACTGAAGAAGACTTACTTAGATGGCACGGACTGATTCCATAGCAAGTTATAGCAACGTCTAACACGAAAGAAACTACTAGTTTCAAATTATTGGGCTGAAAACATGATTAGCAAGCCATACGAAATTTTTGGCCGTCTCATTACGCTCAAATTATTTTAGACCTATTCTTTATGGCTTGATTGCCGGGCTATGCAACTTCGTAGATTAAAAGCATGTTTGTACATGTCCTGCACCGTCACATCACAACCTTTGTGTAAAAAGCTTGGACCATAATTATCAAGAAATTATCTTTTACACAAATCTACTCACCATTTAATATAATTTCTTATTCAAAATTGTATAATTTATTTTCTTGTTTCATTTTCTTTAGATACCTTTCCTTTTCATTCTCTCTCTATCCATGAAACAGAAGATAACATCCATACAAAGGAACCAGGGAATACTTTAGCAAAAGGGAGGGAACCATTATAACATTTTCTATGAGAAATCCATTATATAACATGTTTTCCTCTTTATTAGGAAGGAGTTTACTGTTTAACTAAAGTATGCAATTATCTTCAATTTAGCATGAGATAGCGCTTCCTCAGGGCTACAAAAGGAATAAGCAGAGCAGTGATATATAGATACATATGGATGCTCCTATATTTGGCTAATGGCATTAATAAATAACTTTTTCCGGTATCATTTGATACTATTATCTTTTTGTAATTTTTGTTAATACTTCCAAAAATTAATATTTAGTTTGCACTGAAAAGAGTTATATATATGTATATATATATATATATATATATATATATATATATATATATATATATATATATAAATGGGTAATAAAGTCATTGTAAAGTAGTTGTTTATCAACATCATCAGCTAAAAGTTTAATGGAGGGTATCCATGCAAAAGCCATATGATTTGAGGGGCATATAAATGACAAGTTTTAGATGGTAAATATATAATAAGTTATATTTGTAAGATTATATGTACAAAATATTTTGTTCAGTAGTCTTAAATTCTTTTGGACCATAAAGAAAGATCCTCCTTCTATCCTCTTTTTCTTCTCTTTGTTGAGGCAAAATTGGTGGCATAGAAGGCAACTTGTGACATGCGACCCATATTCTCTCCTTTAAATTTGGGACAAGCGTAGTCTAAGTGATATTTCAAGTTATCATAAGCATAATCTAACTATGGGGTGGGGTTGGGGGTGAGAACGGGGGTGGGCCAATTAAATTGGGTCGGGTTGGATATGTTAGGTCATTTTCAATCCAAATCTGATTATTTATTTAATAGATAAAAAATATTGAAAAATTATATGGTCTAAATAGATTAAGTGGGTATTGTACGGATTAAATGGATTTTAAATGGATTAAATAAATTTTAAATAGCTCATTATTTAATAACTCTAGCAAGCCAACCTGTTCGTGACCTGGACCTATTTATGCTAAACCTGAACTTGCTTAACGTAGGTCGATTGTGGATGGGGTAGGTGGGCCAAGCCACAAATTTACCAATTCTAATTCGGCCACACAAAAATGAATGCCGAAAAAGTTTCATAAAATCGTTGGCATGCACATATTTTTATTGTATAATATCTTGGTTCATGCATCTATTTACCATAAGTTTTATTGGTTTCTTGTAACATTTTCCAAAACAGCAGAAGTATTAACCAGTTTCATAGCCGTTGCATCCACTTGTATACCATGAGAGGGATTTGGTTTTGTTCGTGAGAAATGTGAGAGGGGTTGAGGCTTGGAGGCTTCGAGGACATGCATCACATATCTAGGGATTTGGTTTTGTAGTGTTGAGATATTGGTGGATTTATCCTAAAATTTGTCTGAGCAGCACTAGAATTTTGACACAGAGGTCAAGCTTGCTTCCAAAATTTTGGACCATAGTTTTATGCCATGCATTGTTTAATAATTTACTCTTGCTGATACCCCACTTTGAAATGGAAATGTGTTTGATTGAGATGATAAATATTCTGTCTTGATCCTACTCGGCGGTGGTGATCAAAAGCATCATTGCCAACCTTTATTTTTTATTTTAAAGGAAAAAGTGGATTAGTCCACCCATATTTGTGAACATAAACAAGGTGACAACATGTAAATCAAAATTGGGAAAAGAAAAGAGCATTGCAATATGATAGACCTGACAAGGTGCAGATTCTGGGCCAAATTTGATAAAAACGCTTCCTGGTTTTGTCCTCTACAAATACTGGCCAGGATTTGGATCTCTCAACAACAATTTTCAAGACTATTTCCTAATGATTCTTTTTGTTTAGGAAGACTCTGGCATTCCTTTCTTTCCATATCATCTAGCTAGTTGCACATACAAGTTGATCCCCACTGTTTTGGAATTCAATTTTTCCTCCACCAAGTCTATAAAGAGAATTTGGCAGGAATATTAGGCCTTTGGAGAAAGGTGGACCGGTTGCACGAAAATAAGGAGGTGCCTCTTGCGGAGGGCAAAGGGGAGAGATGGGAAGTCCCTTTTTAATTAGTTTATCTTCGTATTTAGTTTGTCGTAATAGGTTATACTAATAAAGATTTTCACTGACTTAATATAAGATATCAAAGTCCATCGTTCAACTCAACTCAACTTAACTAAGCTTTAACACCAAACTAGTTGAGGCCGGCTAACTTGAAAAAAAAAAAAAAGTTAAAAATTTGAGCACCTTACTCTAAATGTTAATTCTCATGGTTGTCGTCTGTAAATACACAAAGCATGTGAGACGGTATTTGACATGCAAGGGAAAGGATTTAACCCGTGGTTGTGATCTTGGGAAGGAAAGAATGGGCCCTGCAAGATCTTTATTCCAAGTGAATTCACGGTTTTGAGGATGATTATGATCTAATAAATCAAGGTCAATGGGCATCCAATATCTTCCATATAACAATTCAAGACCTTATCCAAAGGAGTTATTATATGAATTTTTTTGATCCTATACAAGTATCCAAGATTTTTTCAGTGAATAGCCGACGTGAGATTAAATATATAGCCTTACGGATCCTCATATACTTTTTTCATTTAGATCTTGACGTTCTCGTTATACTAAAGATCCATTCATAAATACTACAGTCGGCCTATGGTCAAGCTCAATAAATCCGTGCTGCAGTATTTTCTAGTCCATATTGACTATGGGCTGATCAGCTCCGATACCATTTGTAACAACTCGTAACCTTATCCAAAAAATACTAGTTGGAAGATATTATTTGGATTCTTTGGTCCTATATAAATATCTAAAATCTTTTCGATGAATAATCTACGCCCGTATAAACCCTCACATTCCATCAATAAAAAGCTTGCTAACCTAGTTAAATAACATTACAATACCTTTGAATTGTTATATAAAACTGGCTTTACACCATCTCTAGACAGCTACAAGTAGGCAAAACAAGCCCACATTTAGTTGGGCTAATAGAGGGAAGAACCTAGGCAACAGACTGGGTTAAACATGCTAGTGTTTGATTCTAAATAGAAAGAGGTGCAGTTAACTCTGTAGGGAAGGGAAAACCTACCCACTATTTTATCACTCAGTTCACTGCATAATCATATAATGTAATTACCCAAAGCTAGTCTAGGCCCAAACAAAGTCATGCTAACCTATGGAAGAACAGATTAAATTCCTACTTGGTTTGAATCAGATCTTGTACCACCAAACCACCCTGACTGGAAATGAAATAGCAGCCTTCATAGGTTGAAATTCTGAGTCAATAAACTAGTCAAGTGGGGCATAAGACAAAATGGCCAAGTTTTGAACCTTTTTTTTTTTCTTGTTGATAAAAGACCAAGCTTTTGAACTAATCATGATCTGTTTGCAACTGGCACAAATGACTAAGACTTTGCTGAGGCTCACATGACAACCAAGAAGATTTCATAGTCAGAAGTTTCTGCTAATGATCCAGACTGGCTGGTAATTAATATTCATGGGTTGGCCTTGATTAGGACTTCAGTTCAAAGACAACAAAATAGTTATGGTCATCCGTTATGTGGCTGCATACCTTTAAGCATGTAGGTCGGCAAACCATACCATTAAGGCATGCAGAAAACTTAGGAGCAACAACATCCTATCACCATCCATCTCATGTTCGCATCATATGGATGTGTTTTACTAATAATTGCTACAAAAGATGGTGCCAAGTCAAAAGTGGCCTAGATTCATTTGAACTTGTTCTCACTTCTTTCTTATCCAGAGTGCTTGGACCACAGGGATTAGGACAACGCTCACCAATGCTCTTATTTCCGGTGCCCATCACAACCAAAAAGTCTGCTCCACAGGGGGCAAGAATTCAGGCAATTAAAGTATAGATGAAGGTCGGGAGGGTATGGCATTTTAAATTTTGTAAAGACTATGGTTAGCTGAATTCGTGGTATCATTTTCATACTAAATTTTTACTTAACAAATGTCACGCTTCGAACCCAGCATCTGGATCTGGATCGGATACGTGATGGCCATATACTCCTTAGGATAAGACGTAAAGAATATGCAAGATCTTAAAATTCATTACAATCTCAAAAACCCACGAACACTGTTGATTTTAATTCATAATAAGTATCTTATATTAATAAATACTAAATTTTATATAATATTTAAAACTTAATTATTGATGATATTTTATCTAATCAATCATAAATTTAATTTTTTTAATCATCGGATTAGAAATCCGGCGACGAGGATAGAAAAAGGAGAAGGCATCACGCGAGGGATCCGGCGACCTCCCTGGTGAAATCCCAAGAAAAAGGACTCTAACTCGGCAGCGATTTTCAAAAACGATTGATGATGGGATGGGAAAGAGAGGATTTCTATTTATAGGCAATGATCAAATCCATCGGGAGTCTTCCGTTCCTCCTTTTTTTTTTTTTTCCCTCCCTTTTTATTTTTAATTTGCGGTAATTAAAGGGTTGGTTATTACAACAAATATGTCAGTCATGAAAGACATTTTTAGTGATCCTTTAAAATTGTATATGATTCTTAATTCTTTAGGCCTCGTATTCTGCTGCTGATCATATTCTATTTGTGGCAATTGCTCCAGATTATCAGGCCAAGGAAGAAAAGAAACTATTAACATAACAATGATCCACCGGAGAGCAGAAAACCAGAAATTGAATATTTCTATGATGGTTCCGGACCTTTCTATGTCATGTCATGGTTGCTTCATTGTAGTGATACATGAGCAATGATGCATGGTACAAGATATTTCATATGGTTGTGTGTCATCATACTACGTTCTCGTAACTGTCAAATTACAATCTATCAAGACGTAATCCAACAGCTTGTCTGGTTTTAGATGCTAGTGAGCGAAGCTCCTCAACCTCTTGATCTGTGAGCCTCCACCCAAGAGCACCAACAAACTCCTTAGCCTGTTCTGCATTTTTGGCTCCAGGGATGGGCACAACATTCTCCTGACATGTCAGCCAATTCAGAGCTACCTGCAAGAAGAAGAAGGAGAAGAAATATCTGTCCTGTTAGCGGATCCTTTTCATTTCTGATGAGAAGCAGACAACCGTATGTAGTTTTATTTTGGCCACAAGGATGCAGGAAAACTGGAAGCGTAAATAAACTCAAGTGTCTTTCACTTCAGGGCTGCATTAAGGTTCCCATTCCCGTCGAGTGATAGGGATTGGACTACTGCTTCACAACTGCATGAAAGTTAGTAAATAGTTGATAAAGCTAACATCCATTTCTTCAATATGGAGAATCCAAATCGGGCCGGTTGTCCTTTTCTTAACGGTTGGAAAACCTATTTAATTCTTATATTCGAAAGGAAAACAGGAAGAACAAGAACAAGAAGGACATTTATGCCTTTTGCTTCATGGTTTGCCTCCAGTATGTCTATAAAATATCAAAATATGTTCTAATGAGATAAGCAATCTTAGGTTATGAACTGCAATGCCATGGACACAAGCATCTGCAGAACCACATATTTTCTCTGAAACCCCGAATGCATTCTCTCTAAATTTGCCCGATTTTGTCTTGGGACTTGTAGAGTCGTAGAAAATTTTACACTCGGCGATTCATAAAACAAGCACAACTCCAAGCGAACAAACAAGCACCACCAGTTTAAGATAGAAGAACATGACCTGCGTGGGACTTTTGCCATAACTCCGTCCGATCTCTTTAATCCTAGCCAGCAGAGGTTGTAGCTGCAGCACATGTAATCCCTTCAACGAAAAGGCTGTGCATGGTACTAAAACCAGCAGGCAATCTCTGTGCAGCAAATTATTACCTCTTTGAGGACTTCAGGAGTGTAAATCTGGCCCCTAGGGCCTGCTGGGGGTTTCTCTGGTGTATACTTTCCAGTCAGGATACCTGAAAAAACCACAGGTTTATGTCACGATAAGAATCTCTGCAGAATCTGCATTCAGAAAAATTTAGATTCTCAGATTACACCATTAACTAGTTACTGCCAAGTCAGACTACAAGCATGCCATTCTAACTCTGTAGTAGTCATATGTAGCAATACATGAATTCTTCTAAAGTAACCAAAAACCATGCTTTTTTCTATACAAAAAAAAAAAAGAAAAGAAAATTAAATATCATTCAAAACCCAGAGTGCTGAATTAATCAATTTCTTGGTAACCTTTTTGCAGCAGCATCACAGTTTGCTACACTAAGCAAAAGCTTCTCTCTCCATATGTTTCTACCAGAAAGTTTCACAAAGGTATATTCCTCATACTCACAACAGCCAAGAAAATATTCTTAATGGATGTTGCAACAGCATTAGACCACCATATATCTATAACTAGAAGGTATGATAATGGACAAATAGGTTGATGAAGCAATTGCAGCACCTTGAGATTGTAACCTAAACTGCCTGTTTCGATCAGCATATAAATTTTATCCATAGCAATGAATTTCATGTAGGCGCTCTTTATAGATCATCACTAGAAACAATATTTAGCGAAACGTCAAAACCAATGAAATAAGTTCAACTGGTTTATAATGTTGTAGAATAAGGTGTATAATATAAGAAACTACAAATATATGAATCATGCCTTGAGCAATAGGAGAATATGCAATCAAAGTGATTCCCAGCTCATCACAAGCAGCCTTCACACCATTTTCCTCAGGAATCCTGTATATGAGACTGTAATTTACTTGGTTTGCAGCCAGTGGAATTCCCCTCCTCTTGAGTTGATTATAAGCATCTCGGAGACGCTTTTCTGGACAACATAAAACACAAGATTCATCATGTTCTCATAGAAGCACACACTCTCTTCTAGCAAAAGTTACCAAAGACAAGCTCAAGTGAATCAATTACCATTGTAGTTTGAGACTCCAACAGCCTTTACGAGGCCCTGTTCAACGGCATCTCCAAGTCCATCGATGTATCCTGAATTGATTTCGAAAGAACTGAGCAACCTTGTACTTGAGTTTCTTAAAAATGGGGTATTAATTAGTTACAGAGGAAGACATCACTTCCACATGTACTCAAGGATGAATATACACTGACCTACCTTCATTTCCCCAGACCCCTGGCCTGAAAATCACCAACACATTATGTCAATTACCATCATACTCGGATAATTCTCAAGGAATTACAGCAGGAAGAGGCTTGACAAGCAGACCAGTGAAGCTGGTAGAGGTCAACTGCGGAAAGCCCAAGACGAGAAAGTGAATTTTTGAGAGCAGAAAGGACACTCCCCTGGCCGAACCTCCATGGCAGAGCTGCAAATTTTGTTGCCACAGCTACCTCAACTGATTCTTTTTGTTTCCTTTCCTTGATGAATCTGTTATTTAATACCAATTTACCAACAGTCGAGCAGAAAGTGCCGATGATAGTTTCAGAATTCCAAATATCTTGAAATAAAGAAGTGGAAGACAACCTAAAAAGAAATGAAATCAAAGCAGAGAATTATCGGGTCAGGTACCTTCCAAGTAAAGTTTCTGAATTCACTGCTCCCATGAACTACAGAAAGGAAAAAATGAATAAATTTTCATTCAAATACATATTCATGTCACCAAATAAGCTTTAGAGGAAAAAAGAATAGAAAATGCTTTTTCATACTGCTCCACCATAGACTTCAGCTGTATCAAAGAAGGTTATGCCACCATCAATGCTTGCATCAAAAGCTGCCTTAGCTGCCTTCAGCTTCCGATCTGGCATCTCATTGCAATGTAAGATTTTTCCATAGAAAACATGAGTTGAAAACCTAAAATTTTGATCATATTTATCGACTAGAAAATGATAAAAAACTAGAGACACCGTAAAAGATATACACTTATGACATACTCCATGTAACGGAAGATATATACGGTTAACATACTACACAAAGAAAAAACATGAATGGATATAATTATAATGGCAGGAAAAGAAATGATGGCATAATTAAGTGCCATTATTGGCTAACCAGAAAGAACATGGAAAGATTGCACCTTGTATGATAACCGATAGCACGACTAGTAAAACAGAACTTCAAAATAAACCCCAAAAAACTCCAAAATAAACCCAGTGAAAGGTATGATTAACACCCACACAGAAATCAAAAAAGAAAATGATATCTACCATAGACACAATTATATCATCTATAACCCATATGCTCACCTGAACAACAATTGCTAATCACAACACAAAAGAAGACTTAAAATTAAAAAGCAAGCCTTATATTCAAATCTGTAATGACAACAGAGCATTTAGCCATACTTCCAACAATAATATTTACGCCCTCTAAAATCCACACCAAATCATTTCCAGAAGAATATAAATAATGTAGGAACACTTAAAGCCCCCCAAAATTAACCTGACATAAGGAAAAGGACAATGCCACATGGACAAATGATATGGCAATGACTGATTTTAGAAATCAATCACGATAAAGAACTTTTGGATCTCTTAATTGTAAAAATCAATCATAATAAGGTACTTTTGGTCATTGGTAGAACAAACCAAAATCTACCCATTCTTGCTATTCTCAAAATCTTACCAGATTCCTTAAATTATCCTATAGCTATAATTGAAATAAAATAAGGCATCTACATGAGCAAGCATCAAGAAAGTTACAAATTCTTCTAGAATCAAATCTGCATGTATTTTCTTGATCTTTTTCTTCTTTCAAGTAGACTTTTAGATGGGATCTAGTGAATAATATGGAAGGTAAGCAACTCAAACATACCATATGGATCAAGATCAAACATTTATTTGCAACTTTTACTATTTTTTGCAGTGATTTCATAAATCAGAAAAATCATGAGAATATGTGATTTAGATGCGTCCTTTAGGAAAGGATCAGGGTCCTAAGATTTATAAATATCCAGAAGGCTAGGTAACTGCATTAGATTTGCTATCTAAGCAGTTCTGATCTGCCCGTCATATCCTATTTGATTGTTGAAGCCATAGCCCAAAGGAACACTTGACAAGTCACTACTTAAGAGGAAGCAAATCTAAGAAGCATTGAGATCCAATGGTTATGAGAATAAATAGCAAAACTGTTGGGATACCACTTGCTCTGGTACCACTTGTTGGGAAGATCTCTCGTGCGGAATATAGATCTCCCCACCTCAAGACCGCAATACCGGTGACGATATCGAAACCATAATAGAAAGAAAAAAGAGATACAAGAAAGAATACAATCAAATACATGGATCAAACCAAAACTTACCTCCACAAGGCATGCAAGCTTCACTATGAGAAAAGAGAAAATTATAAGAGAAGATCATATCCTCTTAACTCTAATACATCAATCCCTCTCTCAATAAGAAGCACAATTCCTTACAAAGAGCTCTCTCTCTCTCTAAGACTTCTCGTAGCTCTGACTGCTGCCTGGTAGTCTGCTCAAAGCACTATTGCGCCCCTGCTCTCTGCTAGCTACTGCTCTCAGCTGCTCCTCTGATTTGCCGATCTACGCATCGCTCCATAGGCCCTTCAAGTCTCTTTTAAAGCCCTTAAACAATGTCAAAGTAGGTTTAGGTCTCCTAATAGGACCCAAACTATCCCTTTTAGCTGTCAAATCAGTCTGCAAGCCTCTGCAACCATCCGATCATGCATACGCACGAAAAACAACACGAAACAAAGTTGTAGACCCTGTGAAATCTCTATGAACCCTTAAGTGGTCCATGCCTTGCGCGTGGACTGCGTGAAGCTGACTGGTGTTGCCCAGAGGTAGCAACCCAAGAGGGGGGGCGGTGAATTGGGTTTATAAAAAAAATATTGGCTAAATTTATCTCTAAACAAGTATGTGCCTTAACTTAATTCAACTTGATAGAACTGAGTAGTGCATGCAGTGGAATCAAATGTGTATGAACTCAAGCAAGAGTTAAACAAAATCAGCAAGTAATTAACAATTTAAAGCATGCAAGATATATAAAGCAAAAGAGAAAGATGCACAACACAAACACATAAAGATTTTATAGTGGTTCGGAGCAACCCGCTCCTATGTCCACACCCCAAGCTACCTCCTTGGGAATTCCACTATAATTTTCCTTTGATTACAGTGTATTTGTTTTCCCGGGCTCACAAACAAACCCAGTTGGTTTTCACAGGACCACCAACAAAAATCTTACACCATTAGTTTTCCAGGTTCACTAACAACCCAGTTGGTTTTTTAGGCTCACCAACCAAAATCGATACAACGTCCAATTACGGGCTTGGACCGGCCTAAATCCCAAGTTTCTTTTCCTCAAAAAAACTTGTAAAGAAACAAAAATACAAATATAAGTTTCAGTACAAAACAGAAAACAAAAATTAGAATTCTTCGAAGCTCGAAAAAGTTGATGTTGAATTGCTCAAATGATGCTTCAACTTCTCTTCTTGATGCTTGAGAGGATGTGGAAGATGATGGAGATAGTTCCTCTTGAAAGCCCTCTGATTTTGAAGCTTGGTTCCTCTCTTTTTTTTCTTTATCTTAGGTATTTAATGGAGCTCACAAATTTGAATCATATTTTCTTCCTTTCCTCTTTCCTTTTGAATGCTTTCTAATCTTTAATTAATGCTGAAGGATGAAGGGTAGCCATTTGTAGCCATTGGACAGTATTTATTGGACATTAAATGCATCAAAAACGGGCTGAAAAACTAGCCGTTATGGATGTTTCCATCATAGGGGTCAACCCATGGGTCATCTCCTGGCACAGGGTTCGAACCATGGGTTAACCCCTATTGCAAAACAGAAATAGCTAGTTTCTATTTTTGGATGGTAGAACAGCAGGGGTCGACTCACGGATCATCTCCTAGCAAAGGGGTCGACCCCTTCTGTGTGCCACTCAAAAACAGACGTGCCAGGCTGCCCATTTCAAAAGGAGATGACCTAAAGGTCGTCCTTTTTTGCCCAAACATGTTTTTCTTCATTTTTTGATTTTCGAATCTTTCTAAATTGCCTCTTAAGGTTCCAAATTCTTCTCTAATGCTCTTGAGGCTTTCGAATAACATTATTTTGATCTCAACTTGATGAAATTGAAGCTTTAGCTATCTTCAAGCATTTTTATCAATTTAAAAATTCTTGTATAATCTAAAATACATAATTAAACTTCTTCCAAAGACAAAAATCATTAGTACTTCTCTCAAATATTTTGTAGTCATCAAAATCAAATCTTGGGACAACAATCTCCACCATTTTAATGATGATAAAATATTTGAGTATAAGCAAAATAAAGCATGCATAGAACATTGAAGTAAAATAGTGCCAATAAGATTTTTGAATTTAAATTAAGATAATATATAAATATATATTCAATTGATACAAATTTTTAATTGGCTCATTTAGAAGAGAGGTTTTAAAAAATTGCCAATCATTGAGCATGTAATTTTAACGTCATAAATTAACAATTGTTGCTTATACCAAACAATGTATTTACTCTCCTTTTTGATATCATCAATTAAAAAATTACTCTTTCCTTGTTTTGAATAAAATTTACTCCCCTTTTTTAATAAGAAGGAAGAACCTGCTCCTTAAAATATGATTCATAATATAATTGATACTATATGTGAAAAACATATTCCATATTCATGATAAAATAAGATGCCAACTTTTAAAATACATAAGAGTCACAAAAGTCATGCATTAAGTAAATAGTTCTAGCCAAAATACATAAAGATGTGACATGAAGTTTACATAAAGATCCCAACAGCCACACCATAACCACCACATACAATCAAAATTGGCCAACATATATCATGAAGTAATTAATTAAACATATGAATGCATACTTCATGAATATTCTCAATTTATCTTTAGTTCATTGCACATTTTTAATATACTTATTATACTATAATATCTCAATTCAAATCAAAGAGTATTAAAATTTCAAGCATCAAATTAGTGAGCAATCTAAGCATTAATTCATTAAGCATATACTTAATATTCCTCTCCTTTTTTACAACATCAAAAAGCTTATGGGAAGGATAAAAAATTATCATCAAAATCAATAAGAAATAAGAATTGTATCAATTTAGAGATGTATCCAATTCAGAAGATAAATTTTAAATTAATTATCTTTCCTTTGAAAACTTATCTTTTGATTTAAAATATGCTTAAAATATACCCTTTACTTTTAGAAATTAGCTTGAATTCAAATATCAAAGACTCTCCCCCTTATTAAATGACTATAACTTTTATAATCAGATTTTCAAATATGTATTTTTAAGCTTTAAAAGGAATAGAGTTTTTCAAAGATTTGAACGAAAAAATCAAGCATAACATTTTTTTTGTTAATCTTTATGCATCAAATATATAATCAAAATCAATCAAAATTAAAAAAAATTCAAATTCAGAAAATTTTGATTTAATTTCAAGAGGGTATTAAATTTGAACTTCATGGGACATTTAATATGAAAATAAGCATATTTGATATCAAATTTATATTTATATCATTCTCCTCTTTTCTAAAAGGTTTAAATTCAGATTTTTCAAGTCAATATTGAGGAATAGAGCTTTTCAAGATATTTCAGCACATTTGATACCAAGTATGTCCGATGCCAAATTTTTATTTGATACCACTAATTTAGATTTTCAATTCAATTTAAAAAAAATAGAGTTTTTCAAATAAAACAAGTATAACATGAAAAAAAATTGACACAAATTTTAATATTTATTCTTTCTTTTTCTTAAGAAATTTTAGTCAATTAAATTTGGAAAAAATATGTATCGAAAATGTATCGAGCAAAGTAAAATAAATAATATCAAAGCAAAGGATAGTCACATTTTCAAATTTATTGCTTTAAGTAAAAATTGTTTCAATACAAATAATTCATAAGAATTTTGCAATGCACATAAAAAATTTAGTATCAAATTCAAATTTTCAAATGAGTTTCAGAAATGAGTTTAAAAATTCATTTCTTGGAGTAAGAACATGTTTCTAATTTAATTTAACTTCAATCAATTATCAAGAATAATCATGCAAATCAAAATATGAAACCAGCATATTAATGATACCACTTTAAGCAATTTTTAATTATTGGAGAACAATTTATTTGTTTGAAACTATTTTAAATCAATAGCACTTTAAATCAAGTAAATCAAACTGAATAAACATATGAAAGCACAAATTGAGAAGACTATAAGGCATTTGATAGAAAGTTTAAAATCAGTACAATAAAGCTCAAAATAAGATAATTAATTGAGAATTTAATTAAATAGCCTTTTAAGATCAAATTATTTTCTTAAGTGTTTTCTTTCTCTTTTGCACATATTTAAAGTAAGCAAATTGAATTTCAAACAACCAACCATCAATCAAACGATCAATCATAATCATGACACATTAAATTTTTTTATGAAGATTTTGTTTTCATTGATTTTAAAGCAGAATGTTTACAATAGAATGTCTACAAGCATGATAACATCAAAATGATCAATCAATATAAAGAATTTTAAAACTATTAATTGATCATTAGAAATGATGATACAATCAAATCAATCAAAATATGAATTGACAAGTCGAAAAATATATAGATGTTTAAATCAAAGATGAACAAATCAAGCAATATAAGTGACTTTTCTTCAAATTTAAAAGTTATTTCTTCCGGTACAATTCAACCAAAATCAGAATAAGATTGAGTTTAAGAAATATTTCTCCCTCGTTTAGAAAATACAATTTCAATAGTACATTTTCTTTTTCTCAAAATTATAGATTCAAAAAGAAATACTTCTCGAATTTAGTTAAGGAATAGCTTTAAGTTTAAAAATCCTAGATAAATAGTTTCTTTCAAAACTAAGAATTTAAATATATTATAATTTTTTTTTTTGAAAAATATCCCTTTCTTTTCTTAAATAGTATCAATCAATTTGAAGCATAAAGATACCAATCTTATAAGCTATTCAAGATATAATGTCAAAAAAAATATATTTACGCAAACCAGATTATAAGCAAGGATATTTTCTTCAAACAAATTATCTTTTCCTTTTCTTAAGAAACATTACACATTAAGTTTAGAAAAGGTAAGATATATTTATAATTTGTCTCTAGCAATAATATAGACATAAAAATTTAGACTTGAGATAAAGATATTCTTTTACTTTTGTGAAAAGATAAATCAATAAAATATAAGACAAATTATAAGCTATTTGATACCAATTGAATAAAATTGAAGTCCTCTTTAAATGTTTAGCTTTAAAAATAAATGACAGCTTTCTTGAAACATTTTGCTTGATATCAATTTCAAAAAATTGAAGAGTATTTTTCAAATTCAATTTTTAAAATCAATTAATCGAAACAAAGTATGAATGTTCATCAATAAATTCTCTGTTTAAATTTAAAAAATAATTTTTCAAAATGAGTCAAACAACATGAATATTTAAATATATAAAATGATTTCTCTTGAAAGATTGCCCCTAATCAATGAGGGTATCACTTGAAGATCTAAGAAGAGCAATTTTCAAATTTATTTTCGAAAATAAATCAATAAAGCCATATATATATTTAAATTTTAGCTTGAACCTTGATGCATGCAAGATATGAATCAGCTTAAATAAGTAGAATCATAAAATGTTCAAATAAATCCACAAGATTAAGTCAAGATAAGCATGATGCAAATATTCATCAACAGTTTTCGTTTTTCAAATTAATGGATAATTAAGTTTCTTTCAATTTAGGTTTCTTAAATGTATATTTGATAAGCGAAAGTTGAGATATCATGCTGAATTTTAAGATAATTTTAATTTATGTTAATTCAAAATGTGATACTTGGAGGAGAGCATATTGAACTTTTAAATCAAAATATTCATCTCATTGCAAGCATCAAAATCAATTATAGCAATCTTACCAATACATGAAAAGAATTTTAAGCAAGAAAACTTAATATAAAACCACAATGATAGATCATTAAAATAACTAGAATCAATCAAACAAATATTGATGATATGATGTGAGAAAAGTTTAGATTTTACCAACATCACCCATCCAAGTCCATTCCTAAGGCATCCAACTATAAGTATTTTCTCATTTTATTCCATTAGATCCTTGGTGCGCCTGCAAAATCATTTACTAGTTTTTGGTACCCAAGTCATCTTGGGTCCATGAAGGTTAGAGTTCATGGTTCCTTTTAGAATCCAAATTTGTTTGATAGAAGTTTGGCCATTTCTTTAATGTTGCATTTAGAAATTTTATGACCAACTTTATTACATTCAAAGCACTTAATTGAATGATTTTCATTTGAAGCTTTGTTGAGCATATTTTTGCCAAACTTTTATTTTCTTATTGAATCATAACCAATTCCAAGTTTGTCAAAAATAACTCTTTAATTATTTAAAATGGCTTGAAGCTTTTGAGATCCAATTGTAAACTTTTCAATCATGAACTTCAAGCTTTCAATCTCTTTCTTTAGTTTAACATTTCTTTCGAAAAGAGATTTTTCATATTTACTCTTTTCTTTAGCAGAAAATCTTAATATATTAAGATCTTCTTTTAACTTAAGATTTTCTTCCATTATAGATTTTTCAGATTTTAAAAATCTTTCTTTCTCTTTAACTAAGATTTTTTTAGATTTTTTTAGATTTTCCTTTTTCTTAGTTAAAGTTTCAATTTGTTTCAATTTTTTTTTCTTTAGTCATATTTTCTATATTTTTCAAAAGATCTTTTTTATTCAAAATCTTATCTTTTTGTTTGGCCAAAGAAAGATTAGATTTTTTAAGTTCTTTATTCTATAGCCTTATCTTTTTGTGTTCATCCATTAACTCATTGAAGGCTTCATATAATTCATTAAAAGTAAATTTAGAGGAGAGTTCATGATTTACCTCATCATTTTGAGCCATAAGGTAACAACTTGCTATACCTTCTTCCTCTTTCTCATTCTCTTCTTTACTTTGCTCTCCCTTTATCAATGCCTTCTTTTTCTTTTGTTTCTTTCTTTTCTTTTTCTTTTTCTTTTCATCCTCATGAGCCATAAGGCATATGCTGGGGTGAACTTGATTATCCTCTTGGAAGCTTGGTTCTTCTTTTTGATCAGCTCTTTCAAAGATTATTTCTAATTTATCCCATACTTGTTTTGCTAAAATACAAGAAGAAATTAAGTTAAATTCAATTAAGTCCAAAGAGCAATAAAACATGTTCATGGCTTTAACATTTAATTTGGCTATTTCTTTATCATCCTCTTTTAATGCTTTGGGGGTGTGTGAGCCATCAACTATGATCCTCCATAAACTATAGTCATGTGCTTGTATAAAAATTTTCATCCTAATTTTTCAATAAGTATAATTAGATCCATTAAGCATTGGGGGTTTATTTATAGAACAACCTTCATTAAGAAATGATTCCATTTTGGATTGCCAAGATTTTTGGCTCTTGACCGCTAGGTCAACAATTAATAATAGAGCACCCGCTCTGATGCCACTTGTTGCCCAAAGATAGCAACCCAAGAAGGGGGGGTGAATTGTGTTTATACAAAAAATCTTGGCTAAATTTATTTCTAAACAAGTATGTGCCTTACTTAACTTAATTCAACTTAATAGAATTGAGCAGTGTATGCAACGGAATCAAATGTGTATGAACTTAAGCAAGAGTTAAACAAAATCAGTAAGTAATTAGCAATTTATAGCATGCAAGATATGTAAAGCAAAAAAGAAAGATGCATAATACAAACACAGATTTTATAGTGATTCGGAGCAACCCGCTCCTACGTCCACTCCTCAAGCTATCCCCTTAGAAATTTCACTATAATCTTTCCTTGATTATAGTGTGTTTGTTTTTCCGAGTTCACAAACAAATCCAGTTGGTTTTCACAAAAACACAAATCAAAACCTTACACCGTTAGTTTTTCGGGTTCACTAACAATCTAGTTGGTTTTCCATGCTCACCAACTAAAACCTATACAATGTCCAATTATGGGCTTGGACCGGTCTAAATCCCAAGTTTCTTTTTCTCAAAGAAACTTGTAAAGAAATAAAAATATAAGTATAAGTTTTAGTACAAAATAGAAAATAAAAATTAGAAACTCTTTGAAGCTCAAAAAAGTTGCTATTGGATTGCTTAAATGATAACTCAACTTCTCTTCTTGATGCTTAAGAGGATGTGGAAGATGATGGAGATAGTTCCTCTTGAAAGCCCTCTGATTTTGAAGCTTGGTTCCTCTCTTTTTTTTTTAGGTATTCAATGGAGCTCACAAATTTGAATTGTATTTGATTCCTTTCCTCTTCCCTTCCTTTTGATGCTTTCTAATCTTTAATCAATGCTAAAGGATGAATGGTAGCCGTTTGTAGCTGTTGGAGAGCATTTATTGGACATTAAATGCATCAAAAACGAGTTGAAAAAATAGTCGTTATGGATGTTTCTATTGCAGAGGTCGACCTATGGGTCGTCCCCTGGCATAGGGATCGACCCATAGATCAACCCCTGCAACAAAACTGAAATAGCTAGTTTTTATTTGTGGATGGTAGAACAGCAGAGATCGACCTATGGGTCATCCCCTAGCAAAGGGGTTGACCCCAGGATCGACCTTTTTTGTGTGCTACTCAAAAACAGGCATGCCAGACCGCCCATTTCAAAAGGGAATGACCTAAGGGTCGTTTCTTTTTGCCCAAACATGTTTTTCTTCATTTTCTTGACTTCCAAATCTTTCTAAATAACCTCCAAAGGTTTCAAATTCTTCTTTAATGCTCTTGAGGCTTCTGAATAACATTGTTTTGATCTCAACTTGATGAAATTGAAGCTTTAGCCTTCTTCAAGTATTTTTATCAATCTAAAAATTCTTGTATAACCTGAAATACACAATTAAATTTCTTCTAAAGACAAAAATCATTAGTACTTCTCTCAAATATTTTATAGTCATCAAAATTAATTCTTGAAGCAACAACTGGGATGTGCATGGACCGCGCATAGACTGCGCCTGGTCCACGCGCTCCCCCTAGACCACGTGCATGCTTGGGCGTGATGGACCATGTGGTGTACACGGTCGCCTGGGCCACGCCCGCGCATGCTAGGTCGCGCATGGGTGCTTGGGCTGCGCCTACACGCTAGGCCACGCCCGCACGCTGGGCCGCACCCTACTGTAGCCCACATGTGCCTACGGGCCACTTCGTTGCTAGGTCTTCACTATAGGCTTTTCCATCGTGGGCTTTTCTGTTGTGGATTGGATTCGAGGTGCCAAAACTCAATAATATCCACATTGACTCGACATTCGACCTCCACCTAATCTTGAGAGCTTTTGGATGATCTCGCTCCCATGCTCTGGAACAAATACCTGACTGCTCATAGATGGGCAAATATGAAAGTTGAGTCAGATCGCTTGATTCCATCTCCATCATATGTTGGACTTATTTGACCTGAGACCTGCTCGGGATAGTCTCCTACAGCAATAGAAACTTTACCGTGCAACGTCGTCTGTCATCCTTCCAAGTGTCCTATCTCGTACCCAATCCACTTGCACCTGAAGCTCCACCTTACGCTAAGCTTCCACTAGCATCTAAAGTTCCACCTCTCACTGAGATCTAATGCTCTACCTCGCACTGAGCTTCCACCAAGAGATAGTGTCCTCCATACTTGCCTTCAAAACAACCCTACTGTCGCACATGACCTTCAGAATTTCATCATCAGCTCTCCATCTATGGCTACTTGAATCCAGTCTGCTCAGTGAAATCAGATTTCTCTTGAAACTAAGTATATATCGAATCTCATCCAATTTCTTAACTATTCCATCATGTGTCTTCAAGTTGACGGTCCCAATGCCCTTGATCGCACAGCTTGATCCATTCGACAAATAAACAGTACCCTCACTGCTCTCCAGGAAGGCAAACAGCTTTTTTTTACAACAAACATGATACGAACATGCAAAATATAAAATCCACTACTGAAAAGAAGTAGATACCTGATCAGAGATCATAAGCACATCATCGGTCTCATCCGTGTTTCTATCTTGGACCATCACTGTAGTAGCCTTTGTCCGATCTCTAAGCTATGGGCAATCTCTGACTCGATGCTCCAACTTATCACACCGATAGATCTGATCTTGCTAGAGTCCCTCGACTTGGATTTGGATCGTCCACCTTACGATCCTCTATTACTTTGTCTTTTGCCACCACCACCACCAATCACCGCCATAACTATGTCACCACCTGAAATCGAGGCTTGGTTCTCCCGTCTGAGAATCTTGTTCTAGAGAAGTGCAGAAGCAACATCTTCCATCTTGATGATGCTCTTCCCCACAAAAGGAGCAGTCACCAAAGACTTAAAAAAAGAAAAAAGCGATAAAAGTAAGACCAACATCTTAGTCTTCTCAACCTTCTCACCAATGCTAAGAAGATCGATGAGAATCTTCTGAAAGTTGCTAAGATGCTCTTCCACGCACTATCCTCGTTCATCCGCAATTGGTAGAACTGCTTTCAAAAGAAGAGTGTTGATGAGCAACTTTGCCATGTACATCTCCTCGAGCTTCGTCCAAATCACCATCAGAGAAGTCTCGCTAAGCACCTAGATCATCACATCATCTGCTAAGTACAAGTGAATTGTGCTCACCACTTGCATATAGAGCCATCTCTAATCCTTTACCTCCACGGTAATCGATTTCTTCTCGTACTAGAGAGCATTAATCAATCCTTGTTGAATGAGCACATCCTTCACCTTTACTTGCCATAGGAAGAAATTATTCTTTCCATCGTACCGATTGATCTCTACCTTGATTGAGTCTGTCTTTTCCATCTTCTTCAATCTCGATCAACACCATCACGATTTGGAAAATCTAGCGCTTTGGTATCCTGGCTCTGATACCAATTGTTGTGATACCACTTGCTCTGGTATCACTTATGGGGAAGATTCCTCGTGTGGAATACGAATCTTCTCATCTCAAGACCACAATACCAATGACGATGTCGATACTGTAATAAAAAAAAGAAGAGATACAAGAAAGAACACAATCAAATACGTGGATCAAGCCAAGACTTAACTCCACAGGCCATGCAAGCTTCACCATGAGAAAAAAATTATAAAAGAAGATCACATCCTCTCAGCTCTCATACATCAGTCCTTCTCTTTACACAAGAAGTACAATCTCTTGCAAAGCTCTTTCTTTAGGAGACCTCTTGTAACTCTAACCGCTGCCTGATAGTCTGTTTGAAGCACCGCTGTGCCTCTACTCTCTGCTGGCTACTGCTATTGGCTGCACCTTTGATCTGCCGATTTGCGCGCTGCTCCATAGGCCCTTCAGGCTTCTTTTAAAGCCCTTAAACAATGTCAAAGTAGGTTTATGCCTCCTAATAGGACCCAAACTATCCCCTTTGGCTGTCTAATCAGTTCACAAGCCTCCGCAGCCACCCAATCGCGTGTTCATATAAAAAACAACGTGAAACAAGGCTATAGACCCCATGAAATCCCTGTGAACCCTTAAGCAGTCCATGCCTCGTGCGTGGACAATGTGAAGCTGACTTGGATGCGTGTGGACCATGCATAGACCGTGCTTGGTCCACGCACTCGCCCCTAGAGCGTGTGCACGCCCAAGCGTGGTGGACCATGCGTGCACCGTGCGATCGCCTGGGCCACGCTTGCACATGCTAGGCCATGTGTGGGTGCCTGGGCAATGCCCTACTGCAGGCCGTGCGCACCTGTAGGCCAAGCCCTTTACGGGCCTTTTTGTCGCTCGTGCTTTGCTGCAGGCTTTTCCATCATGGGCTTTTTTGCTGTGGGTCAAATTCAAAGCGCCAAAACTCAACAAAAACTTCAGTTGGAGGATGATCATGCTCTGGTATGAGACCATTAGCCTCTTGATGATGGCACGTGTGATTTTAGAACCCCTCCTACCAACATGCTTTACATTGGAAGTGGGTGAACAATAGTAATGACCATGGTTTCTGAGATCAAATAGTGGAATTTCAAGAATTCCATGGGCATCCATCTGAAGAACTTATCAAGTGGCTCATGATGGTGGATCACTTTTTTGATGCAATGGACATCCCCGAGCGTAAGTAAAAGATTGTGGACCTAAGATCATCATTAAGCTTCTGTTAGGTGGAAAACATACAACAATTAGTGGTTTAGCATCAGTGATGTAAGACAGTTGAGGGAAAAGACCTCATTGGGGTTTAAAATAGGACTGAAATCTACATGGTTGGAATTTCAGGTTAAGATCTGAATTTTTCAAAATAAAACTAACTGATGGATTAATACTATCTAATCTAAGATTTAAGATTCTAGGGTTTAAGTTGAACTTTAAGGGTTATGCAATTGAACTTGAAATCAAATGTTGCTGGAATTTCCTGGAAAAACTAATTTAAGATGCATGAAATGGGAAAGATCTATGGGAAATAAAAGGGTGTTTTTGATAACAAACAATTAGATGAAATGCAGATTGAGTAGAAAAAAGTGAAAAGAGGAGAGGGATGAAAAGGCTGCAGACAAGACGAAGGATAACACCAGACTCACTCCAAGACCTAGGTGCCACACGTAGGATGTGAAGGCCTCGGATATCCATTGGAGAATCACACCATAAGAGAACAGACACTGAAAATACCCCCAGCAAGGCACTATTATTGTTCATGATTATTGCAGTGTAAATAGTACCATAAACATTAATGCTGTAGTAATTAGCCTAATCAAGTTCACAAGTAAATATTTAGATTTTTAATCTTTACCGTTGATTCCAAAAAATCCGCTAGAACTAAAAATAACTAG
>QRFJ01000833.1:603828-649906 GCA_006176705.1 Cocos nucifera
ATCAAGTAAATACATATGATGGATAAAAGAATTTAATATAATATGGGATGTACTATATTACTATTTTATTATTTTTTATAAAAAAATATGAAAAATTTTTTTATCGTTAATTAGTAAGGATAGTTAAGATTTTTTTCAGCAAGTCAAGAGACTGATTGTTTATTTATTTATTTTTAAATATTCTGACTTGATTGAACTAAGTTAAATACTCTAGACTAAATCAAATCTTTCCAACTCTTTTTATTATAAAAATATATTTATTTTTTATTTTTTAATACTCTCTATCAACTCCTAAATGGAGTTCCTTCTTGCATGATGCTCGACCCAACTAATTCCTTCCTCCTTCACCCATCTTCCAATCGCTTGGCCTTGTTCGACCTAGCCATCCCTCTCTCCTCTACCTACCTCTCCACCACTTGGCCTTGTCTGACCCACCTTCTTTACATGTCTCCCGCTCCTCTTCTCCTCTATCTTCAATTAACCTACCCTTCTCTCTCCTCTTTCTTCTCTCCTCCTCCATCTTCAATCTGTCTCTCCTCTTCCTTTTCTATTTCATCTTTAACTTGCTCCTCCTCCTTTTATTAACCTATCCTTCCTCCTCTGTCTCCAACCTGCCCATCCTCCATTTGCAACCTGGTCTTCCGCTTTAGTTGGTATCTTGGTGTTCCTCCTCTAAGTTCCATGGTAAGGGGCTCAGGATTGGGTTGAAGGGGAGAATGCCATTAAAGAGTCGGTTAACTTCAACAAAATTATGCTTCTTATTACAAAAATAATCTCAAGTTTTAAAAAATTATTATATTAATCATGGACATGACTGGTTATAAATAATTATTGATGGATTAATTCTTACCATCCATGTTGGATCCAATAGCCAAAATTTTGACTTTAATAAAAATCAATTTTATCCTTTGGAGCATTATAAAAAATCCATATAATTTAGGAGAAACATGAAAGATGAACATTTCAAAAGCAGATCTAGCATCATGCCAGTAAATGATTGGCCGCTGACTCTTTAGACTTCAGGTTTCATAATAATAGTTGAATTGATGGCACATTAAATCCCATCGAGCAATTTGATTAGTGATAAAAAATAGTGATTTTTTTTATTTTTATAAAATTAAATTTATTAAATCAATCAAGATAAGTATTGTTGGTGCGGAATCTGGTTGATGCCAAAACTGGTTGGAGTTGGAGAAGCCGAGATTACCGTCGGAACCTATAAAAGAAGTCCAAACCGAAGGAGGGATGGCTCCGGTAGGATCCTCCGATGGTCAAATCAGCTCTTCCGGCCAATAGAAATGGAATGCTCAACAGAGAAAGTAGCAGAGTTTTAGAAAGAAAAATGAGAGCCTGAAGAAAATGTATCTAAAGGATCCTTTTCATAGACGGAGCCTATAACAAACAGATAGTGATAGCCACAATCGCCTGATAGTGGACCGTTCAGGATCACGTAAAGTTTGTTACAGAGAGTAGTGTCCATTGTCATGACATACAGGCGGTTGAAATTTAATTGTTGAAGTTCGGAGGAGGTAGGCGCTGGTGGCGAAGAGCTTCAAGCTTCATCAATTTCAGAAGAGTTCGGACTCCTTCGAGGTCGTCTATGTGTAAGTGGGTTCATGCTGTGCAGATTGCTGGATCCGCACAGATGTGGAGGCCCTCCCAGGCGACTGCATGAAGTTCGATCGGAAGAGGTTTGGAAGTCTACTGAAGAAATCCTGAAGAAAGTCCATCGAAGGAACCTGGAAGGAGGTCTACTGGAAGGATTTGCATGTAGATCCGTTGGAGGAGAAATCTAAAGAAAAATTTCTTTGATGGAGAAAACCGACTGAAGAAAAAGTCCGAAAGAAGATCAACTGATGGAGAAGTTCGGAATGAGTTCGATTGATGGAGAAGTATGGAATGAGTTCAGTTGATATAGAAGTCTGGAAGAAGTTCGACTGAGGAAGAAATCTGAAAAAAGTTCGACTGATATAGAAGTTCGGAAGGAATTCAACTGATATAAAAGTTCGGAAGGAGGAATCCGTGATTGAAGCTCTTCTACAATTACAAATTATATTTAGCTGAGCATCAGATCGAACTTTGGTGGGAGCGAGATTTACCCCCAACAAGTATATTTACGAAAATCAAAAAAATAAAATAACTATCAATTTAGAAAAAAAAAATTATAATAGCCATATAATTGCCTACATACATTTATTGTCATCCAATCCATAACATCGTTGTCTTCTAAATAGCGAGCTCTTTTTTTTTTTTTTTTGCTTTTTCTTGATAAGACAAATAGTGAGCTCTTTAAGGTTACCAAAATGAAAATAAATGAAACCATCAAAATGCCCCAATTGTAATCAGAAAGGTGAAAAAATGTTGTAGGTTTAATCAAATAACAATTCATTCGTGGCTAAGCAGCCAATCTTGCAATCAAATGGCAGCAAATCCATCCATCATCAATCCAATGGATGAAAATCAAGCCTCCCTTCTTAAAAAACGGGTTATCTAAGTTCAGATATAAGCTAAAAACGTTCAAGAAAGACAAGTGCATATTTGATTAAAGAAAAAACAAAGGAATATTCTTGCTCAACATTTCACGCTTGCTCGAGGCTCGAACCGGCCGGTTTGATTGTAATTCAAAACCAAATGAAATAAGGGTCTTAAATCCATGCTTCAAAAGTATCCAATTGGTGCCCATTCGAGCAGGTCGAGCCCGATCGAAAGTTCAAAACCAAATCAACTTGGACGGGTCATGATACATGTGGAAGCCAAATCAAGTTAATAAGAAAAAGGTCATGGTCTAAGTAAGTGAATGCATACCGACCGCTGAAGAGAAAATGGTGCAAACCTAATTTAAAGGGTCTATACAAATTAATTGCTCAATCTAAGGTGAACGTCAAGGGTTTATACTCAACTTCAAAATATCTGACCTTAATCAATTCAAGCTGGTCAAGGCCAAGTCAGAATGGTCCAGGCCAAGTAAAGCGCAAAGGCTACAAAAAGCCCATCACCAAGTTCAGACTTCAGTGATAGCAAGCCCGAATCAAGCTCAAAGGGGGCGACATAAAGCCCATCACTAAGTTCATGATCAATTCGCTTATATCAATCTCAAAGGAAACACGCAAGGCTCATGATCAAGTTCAGTGATGAAAAGCCACAATCGAGCACCAAGGAGTTATACAAAGTCCACCAATTGATGAAAAGCTCAAATAAAGTTCAAATGGGCTACATAAAGCCGAAAAGAAGGTCAATGGGGCTACACAATGCCCATAACCAAGGTTACCGGATTCAAGGTCCGAAAGGCTGGACAAACCAAGTTTGGTGATCAAAAGCCCATGAAAGAAATTCTTTGTATACCATGTAAAAAAAAAAAAAACACCACTCCAATACGCATTTTATGCCATAAATTTACTTTTTGATTTAAAATGTTAGATGATGAAAATATTTTTCTACTTTTAAAAAAATTATGATATCTTGTGGTCATATTATGATATTCTATGATCAAATTATTACTTTTCGATGTCATGAGGCAGGAAATAATATTTTCATCATTTAAAAATTTTATAAATTTTTAATAAAAAAATATTTTTTTCTCTTTATGATTTTTGAAAGAAAATTTATGATAGAATGTTATAATTTTATCCTAGAAGAGACCACATGATGTTATAATTTTTTTAAAAGAGAGAAGAAATATTTTTGTCATTCAAAATTTTAAATGAAAATGTAGAACTGTAGACATTAAATGTGCGCTATGTGATCTAATATAATAGAGCCGTGCACTTTACATCAATTTTATGTGATGCACAAAATATTTCTTGGCAACACCAAGTCCAGTGCTAAAAAACTCATATTAAGCTCAATAGGCCTACACGAGGCCCATCATGAAGTTCACTGACTAGAGGCCCAAGTCAAGCTTATAAAGCCTATAGGAGGCCCATCAAGTTCTTTGCCAAAACCCTGTAATGTCCATCAAAGCAGCTAAAATGCACTGCCAAGCTTCCAAGGGGTCTAGCAATAAATCAAATTCATAGCTAAAAACTGACTCTAGTTAAATTTTAAACTTGGACTAATCCTTTGACCCGGTTGAAAGCCAAAGTACAACTTGGTTCTCTAAGTCGATCGTGTAAAATGCAAGTTCAGTTCTCTAAGCTCGCATACATGGCATGGTTGCTGACTTGAACCCCCGAGCATCGGTTGGTGGCCCCCTTTCTTATGCGGCCAGGGTTGGTCAATCTCGGTCAAGTTTAAGTCAATCTTGGTCAAGTTTAAGCCGGGTCGGGTTAGTCCTCTAACCCTCGTCAAATGCATGTGGAGGTAAATCATGAGGTTCCTGGTCAAATCCAAGCAATATTTAGTTCTTTTATCCTAGTCGAATTCCAGCTAGAACTAGCCTTATGGTTCTAGTCAAGTTCATCTTAGTGTTAGTCCTCTGACTTAGGCCAAGCTCAGGTTACTTTGTAGACCTTGGTGAAATTCAAGTTAAGGTTGGATCTCCAGTCCTAATCAAGCTCGTGTTAGGATAGGACTAGTTCCGGTAATATCCAAATCTTGAAAAATCCTCTGACCTTGGTCAAACTCATGCTAGAGTTAGTCCTCTAACTCATGGTCAAATCAAATTTAAGTTAGGGTTAGTCCTTTAACTCTGGTTAATTTTAAATTAGAGTTAGTTGGCTGATCCAATCAGAGAGAAGGAAGAATTCTTTCAATCCACTTAACTCGAATATTTCAAAAAATTAAAAAAAATGAAAAAATGGCAAAAGTAGGATTTTGGTCTCATTTTCTTTCATTGATGATCTATACAGTTTATAACCTCAATTTATAATAGTAGTGTGATCCTTTTTTCTATAATTTGAGTCGAATTTCTCTTGTAGTCTAAATAGGACTTGATTTTAAAAAATAAATTTTATAAATATTAAAAAAATTCTATAAAGATAGATTTCAACTTTTATATCAATTTTGTCTTCTATTTCTTCATCTAATTTTTCATAAATTGAATGGTATACTCGATCAAAATATTTTCTATAAAAAAAATTTTCGGTTTGATCAGCCTATTTCGAAGCTCAAATGATGAAATTTTGGCCTATTTTAACTCCTTATGCGGTATTGTCCTAAGTTCTATATCTTGAAAAGTTATCCATAATATGGCCTTTGGAATTTTGGTTAGCGGCTTATCTTCCGATGTGACTGATTTCACTCATAGACCGTATCCAATTTTTCTCTTAATGACCAAAGTAATCTATATTGAGTTCCGTGATCCTCTTTGATTAGAGATTTTCCTATTTAGGAGATTTAGCTCCTGTTAAATTATAATTGAAGGTGGGGAAATACTTGCTTCCTTGCCTCGTGACTAAATCACTTGGAGATACTTTTTGGCTTGCTCTTCTTTGCTTCTGGGTGGACGCACGGAGGGCCATGGCCTCCTAGCCTTAACCTGAGACACCCCATGCCCCCCCTTTCATGCCCTCTCCCCCCAATGTTATCACTTTTATTTCGTTTCATCCATTTCATCCAAATTTCATCTACATCCACAACCCCCCAACACTACACATTGTGCATAGTTTTTTTTTAATTTTTTAAATAGGATAAATAAAATGACCTCCATTTTGTCCAAACCCCATCCCCCTCCCCCTCCCTCCACCGTGCATTGCATAGTCTTTTTTATTTTTTAGTAGGATAAATAAAACGATATCCATTTCGTCCAAACCGCCCCTCCGCGCCGTGCATTGCACCAATGCTTCCTTAATTTTTTTCTTCGATCACATCAGTTGCTGGAAGCCAACATCGACATCCAACTAGCCCTCCATTGTTGAGCATCATCGCATCGATTGACCGAAAAAGATATCAGTAATTCAGTAGAAAAGCTCCTAAATTGAAGATTTAAAATTGAGTATTTCTTAAATAATTTATGTGCATTCATTTGCATTCTTTCTATCAAATTTAGTTTAAAATTTAATTTGCTAAATTTTACTTTAAAATTATGAATTTTGATGTATTTGTGATTTGTTTATATTTTGTTCTCTAACATGTAATTTAGTTTATGTGATTAATAAGTAAATTAGTAAGTTGCTCATTTTTTTTCATAATTTCTTTGTTAATTGCTATTGCAGAGACCTTTAGTTTACATTTTGTTTGGATAGTCCTTCACAAGGGAAAGAAAAGAAAGGGAAAGGAAAGGAAGAGAAAGGGAGGGAAAGGGAGGGGGAACATTACCCTTGTTTAGCCCTCATAAGAAAAAGGAAAGAAGAAAGAGGATAGGTATTTTAAATTCAAAAGACCATTGTACCTTTTTTTATATATTTTTAGAGTATAAAAAATAATTATCTAAAACTAATGCATAGTCTATAATAAAATAAAAGATTATTAATAGAATGCCACTGTCATAATAAAATGAAGTTGTGAAGTCAAAACCAACCTAGATAGAATTTAACCAATTCATAAAGAAATATTCAACAACATAAATTTCAAAATATTAAATTGGCATCCTAAATAATCAACCAAAAGAGAAATATCAATTATTTGCATCAACACTTCTTTTCCCATCAACCAAAAATTATTTGCTTCAATGCATCAACTGAAAACCATTCGCATTAATACATCTTTGCTCTTCTTTTCCTCTTCTTCATGTATAAGATGACATATAGTTTTTCATTTATTTCATGGTGTTCTTATATTTTATATTTTTAGTAGAATGCTTTATGGCCTCCTAAAAAATCTAAGACACTGAGAATATGATTGCAGAAGACAATGACAGATAAATTTGGTTCATAAAGAAATAAGAATATACAAAGTAGATTCCTAGATCCTTATCTGCATACCTAAGCAAGAATTTCAAATAGAACCAGAGAAAATAATTTCACTCAAGAATAATTCATAAAGAATAGGAAGGTGGAAATGGGAATGCAATTTATAGAGGAACATAAAAAATAAGAAAAGGCAACTACTTATTTAACATCAAAAAACAAAACAAATGGAAAAGCAAATGATAAGATCAATAAAAAAAAAATTGAGCTACTAACATTCTATATGATTTCGTCGATGAGAGATAAGGAGATGAGTGATGAAGATTGTCTTTGGTTTGCACAGAAGAGAGAAAGAAAGAAGCTTGGTAGAGAACAATGAAGGAAATCCCTAAAATAAATCCTAGTTTTATTTAAAGATCTATAGGCATTTTTATCCTTTTAAATATCTCATGTCCCTTTCTCATCGGATTCGTCCAAATTGGAGGAATTAGAAAACTAGTTTAATAGAGAGAAAAGGAGGAAAAGGGATACCCCTCCCTTATACCCCTCCCTTTCCCTCCCCTGCCCTTAAAAATTAATATCCAAATAAGGGAAAGAAAATCTCTCCCTCGTCTTTCCCCTGAATCCTTCAATCCAAACAAAGTGTTAGATTTTATTCTTGATGAGTTTGTATCTTTAAAAGAACACCATTTATAATTTTAGTTTTAAATTATAATAATAAAAAAAATTTAAATTATATCTCATATGTATTATTTTGGCTTCATTATAAAAATTTTACTATTAACGATGGCTAAATGCCTTTGCTAATAGTGGGATTGCCATCGATAATAGTATAGCAATTGAATACCGTCGCTAATTGATAGTCAAAACAATCTTGATCATTAATTGCTACTATTAGCAACAGAAATGCTAGCAATCCTTAATATGCACTATTATTGATGATATTAGTGATGGCTAATTTTCATTACTATTTATATTTTTATTTTTAAATTAAATTTTTTAAAAAATAAAAAAATTAGCAATATTTTTTTTGTCACTAATGCCATCACTAATAATATTAGCGATGGCTGAAGCCATCTCTAATTTCATCAATAATAGTTAATTTTATTTTTTTAAAAAATTAATAATAAATTTTAGGTATTAGCAATAAAAATAGTCATTGCTAATGTCGTCAGTAATAGTTAATTTTTTTTTAAAAAAAATTATAATTATATATTTTTAAGTATTAGCGATAGTAAAATCAATCATTAATGCTGTTAGTAATAGTTAATATTATTTTTTAAAAAAATCTCTAATAATATTTTTTTAAAATTTATTTTAATTAATCACTATTAATTATGGTTCTCAGTATCTATTATAATTAAAATCTAAAGATAATATGATAATTATAAATAAAAAACTAATTATATTTTTTAAAAATATAAATTATATAATTTTATAAGTAATATAAAAAATATATAATACATCAAAATAAAAAAAAAAATATTACTGATCCTCCTTGTCATCCTCCTTATCATCCTCCTACTCCTCTCTAGCAATTGGTGGATGAGAGAAGGATGTCTCTGCATCCTGAAATGAAAAAAAATAAAATATTATTAATAAATTTTGATATAAAAGCATATCTTTCAATACACTCCTTCGATTCTTGAATAAATTATTCTTATATGTTTCATTCGATGATGCAGAGTTATGGATACCCCCGGCCTATTAATTGAATGGTTAGATTAAATTTTTAGCTTCTAGATCGATCCTCTTCTCCGACCCAAGCTTAATATGTGAAGCTTCTAAATATAAAAACTTAAAATAAATTACAAAGTTTACTAATAGAATTACTTGATATGATGACTGGGACAACGAGTCTAGTTGGTCATGCAGTTGTAGGTCTTGAAGAATCTTTTCGACCATATCACGGATGGCATTCCAGAAGCTCTAAGATTGCTAGCTTAGAAGTCTTTACACAATCTCTTTTACGTGTGCATCACTTCAAGTCTGGAACGTCGAGGCCTGTGAGGATGTCAAAGAGTATTGAGCCATTGGAGGATCGAAGTTGTAGCCAAATCCTATGACCTGACTCCTACTCACTCCTCCAGTGATCTTGAGCCATCCCTCAAGGTCAAGAATGGGTTGAGTGGATGGGTCATCACCATGCTGCGCAATGACATACTCCACATAATTTGCCTATACAGTTTAGAAATACATTAGTTGTAATATATATATCAGATTCTGTAACAACTTAATAAATATAGTTTAAAATTTATACCGTGATCTATCACGATCTAGAATCTAAATAATCATTAGTCCTCCTAAACTGGCGTGTGGCCTTCCACAACTACAGCTGGCCTGATGGATGATCTAGCTACCATATCTATAATAAGTGAATAATAAAATTAAATTAATTAAAGTATACATATAAGAATTTTTATAGTTCTAGTGAAGAGTTTTGGTATAGATTTCTTACTAATCTATCGACCATAATATATGTGCCAATGGAGCCGCCCACCTGATCAGATCCTACTGAATGGCAAGATTTTGCCAGGCCCTCTGCCATCTACTGGCATACTCCTTACTGCTTCACTAGTTGTAGAGGGCCTTCCATACGTTCGCCCGTATTCAGTGATCCCCATAGGACTTTCAGTCTGATGGTGATTGAAAATTGGAATGTTTGATGGTGGACTGCCATAGGCTATGTCGCTCATCTTGAAACCTATGTATGACCATCTGCTCGAAGATCGGACAGCTAGCCTTCTCATCTTGAGGAGATAAGTATCGGTAGTACTCCTGCAAGTAGAAGTAAGCATGTACTCTTTCATTAAAGCCTTAGCGGTAAAGGAGTTTGACGATCACAAGTTGAAGATAGGTATTAGATATTGTATCGAGTACTTTTAGGACAAGTGAGAGTTGTTGAAAAATATACTCTAAAATCAATCATCAGTCAAACGATTATGCTATTTGATAAATATAAATGATTTATTAATGAATAAAAATTTATTCTAGCATTTTTCATCATAAATGAACATCTTCTAATAAACTTTTATATTATGATGAAGACCTTAGGACTATTTAAATTTGATAAAAAAAGAATGTATCGATTAATCCTTAAAGTGCTCACAACTAAATGATATGTTGTTAACAAAGATGATAATATTTATCGAGTGTAGGTCATTGTGTGTCATATAGGTTAGTTGTCCTCTTAACCAAGGAGAGTGAAAATACTAGTATAACATATAAGTAAGATGCAGGGGTACATCATCACTAAACTGACCAACTTCAGAGCATTCTATTATTAAGAATTACTCAGATGGAATATAGGTATAAATATCTTTTGGATCTGAGATTGCCATGGTGACTTACAAGCAACTCACTATATTTTGGTGTCGAACTATCTAAATTTCTAATTCAGTGATGGAAGATTTTTAGGCATAGTCAAGTACCTGTAAAGTCGATGAGCGATTAAGATGGGATTGACCACTCCAAGAGTTTGAAGATAATGCATCATTGTATTTTAATTTAGCAAAATCTTGGCCAGAATAATCTATGTGATGGATTTAGTATTTTAAAATATAATATAGATGACCTATTTAGGATTGATGGTTAAACCCTGAGTTATCTTATAAGCATTTTGTTAGATATATGTGCCCTAGAAGCCAGAATTGGCTGACACTTGTAATACACTTCTAGGGGCAAAATTGTAATTTTGACTATAATTAATGAAATGGGTTATTTTCTATCACACATGTGTATTTAGTGTCTGTGATACATCCTTTAAGTTAATGGTAATGATAATTCATATTTTCAAGAGTTGAAAATTTAAGACATGAATAATCATTATTAACTCATAAACAGCTCCCGACCATAGGATCATCACGAGGATGGTGATTGATCCGGAAGGTTGGTGTACGATCGCTTTTCTTTAGTAGATGAGTCTTGAGTCTACGGTGTGGAGACACCGGAGCGAGAGTACAGGTACTCGTTAGAGAACGAGGGCACTGAGCGTGACCACCTCGAGTAGTCATTAGGGAAGTCTACCTTCTCGTCAATGACTGACTCGATGCTGCAGTAGTGTGTCTGGTTCTTTGACCTGAGATGCATCGGCAGTTCACCTTGAGGGTGTTATAGTTTGACTACACCATTACTCGGTCTCCTAGCCATATGGAACCCTGAGGTGTATGTTGGCTATGACATGTTCATTGTAGGAACTGGATTGCATCAAGATGGAATCTATCTACCTCGGTGGTAGAGGAGCAGCCCTATGATGATCATGAGAATCAAGTCCTGAAGCCCATGGCCATGGCAGAGTGAAATAATAGAAAGAGTTTCTATTTAGATTTTCACATTGGACTCGAATCGAATGATTACATCATATGACAGAGACTAGGGTTTGACGAGTTCACCTTAACCCTAATCTGATCGGGGCTCAAGATAGAAGAACTTAATCACACAGGTAGCTGCACCAAGAGGTTCGCATTCAGCTCTGATGGGTTGCCACCATATACTGCTAGGTGTCACTGGTGGATTTTGGGAGCAATTAGAATGATTTAGATGATCGATCATTCTAGCTGTTCGAATCAGAAGAGTTCTGATCCATCGAAAGGAGTTTCGATGATGTCGATGATAGAGATCATGACATATCCCATTACCATACAGAACTGAACCTAACTGGGTCACACAAACAAGGGTTTGAATCTGGTGATCATCAATTGAACTGATCTAGTTCAATTGATCTGAATGAGATTCAATTAGGTTCAAGGAAATCGTGCTAGCACTCGATTGAACCTAACGTTCTTCTTTTGCTATCATAAATAAGTTGTCCTGTCTGAGCCAAAGGAGTTTGTGCTCAATCAGAGGCCTTCATATGGTCTGACTGGAGGTTGTCCAAGTCAGAAAAGGTTGTCTTATTTGTAAGACATTACCTGCCATTTTTGGTCACCTGCCATTTCTTGTTCTTTGACTTTGGTCAAAAGTCTACCTTTGACTGGTCAAACGTTGACCATTGACACTTTGACTTTTGACCACATGTCATGCACCTATTGGAGAGCTGGTGGGGGCCTGTCCCCCTGCCAGAACCTGGCAAGGAGAAGGGCGCACGCCAAGGGTGGCGTGAGCCCAAGTAGGAGGCGCCTAGGAGTCCTTGTTGGACAAGGACTCCACCTCCCTTTTGGATTCCAATTAGAGTTCTACTAAGAATCCAGTTTGACTGGTCTTAGGCGCCCTCTAAGGAGGAATCCAGGGGTCTCTATTCCAACCAATCAGATTTAGATCTGATTTCACAAAGGGTTGTGATTGGTTGAGAGGAAGAGGAGTTGGATCACAAGCTTAGTCTATAAATAAGACCCTGCGCCCAACCCTAATCCTAAGTGAAGTCAAAGTCATTATTGAAAGAGATTTCCCACGCCCCAAGGCTGCCTCTCCCCTCCTTCTCCATGCCATACTCTCTTCTCCCCTTGCTCTCCACGTCCAAAAGGTGTTTTGGACTTGGTTGGTGCGATTCAGATCAAGGAAAGGCGATCAAAAGCAAGAAGGCTGCGCTGCTGCAAAAGGACGACTGCAGATCTTCAAAAGAGTTTTGAAGATCCTCCAGATCAGATCCAGATCTGATTTTTGGAGGTGTGATAGAGAAGAAGAGGATCTCCAGATCCAACCCGAGTGGATACCGGTAGAGGCCAGGCGCTTGCGTGGCTAAGATCCAGAACCTTCCGCTGCAAATCAGGATCATCTACAGGGTAATAGGATTACCCAAATCAGGTAAATTAAATTTGATTTAATTTATCTTATTTTATTTTATTTATTAAAATAATAAGAATCAGATCTAAAACATATCAAGATCTGATTGAGATCAAGAGAAAAAATTTTTGAAATATATCTCTTGATCTGATCAGATCTGGAACGAACCTGGACCGGGAAATCAGGATTTCCCTTCAACTGGTATCAGAGCCATGGTTCTAAAATTGTTTAGATCTGATTTTAATTTTATTTTAATTAGAAAATAACGTGATTTCAGATGTCACATGAGATGTGATCAGATCTGAAATCAAGAAAAATTAAAATTAAATGATTTGGATCTAAGAATTATGAAGATATGCATGACTAGTTCTAGAATAGAATAGTTCTATAGAATAGTTTTGCATGTCTTTGATTTAATATGATTAAATCATATTTTAGATCTTCTTATTTACTATTTTTCTGATATTATAAGTATTATAATAACATCTGAAAAATAGCAAATAAAAATTATTTAATTTTAAATATCATATGAGATATGATAGATGCATGTCTAGACTAGTTGTAGAATAGTTCTACATAATTGTCTAGATTAGAATTTATTTTGATTAGATCAATTTAAATCTAATTTTTTAGATTATTATGATGATAATTTAGATCTGAAAACATGCATGATTATGATACATGAGATGTATGCAAAATATGCCTTGATTAGATCTAAATTTGTATATGAGATATATGATATAGATCTATAACTGTTTTGTAGATTTACATGTTCCTGATTAAGGCGTTCCTCTTGGCCGTCCGGTCATAAGAACGAAGAAGGGTTTAAAGGCCCTCTCTTCCCATTCGATGGGGTGTTCTTATGACGTGTAGGGGTGCTGCGTGTTCGTCCTTAATCAGAAACCCAAAACTTACTTTCTGCAAAACCCTAGATCCTGAAACCCTAGGATTTATTGTGCATATTTTGTTTATGAACCCAACTTAATTAAGAATTAAGTTTATGGAATATTAATTAGGTCTAAAATTGAGAATTTCAGATCTAAGACATATTCATAATACTGGGTTCGGGCTTGGGTAGCTCAATTAGGTCTAAGCGGTTGATCAAACCGAATCAAGAGTTGGTTAGATGGGATCAACAATGCTTAAATTGACCAGCCTAATAGGATTAAGTCTGGGTCAAGATCGAGTCACGATCAAGCAAGACCTAATTAGGCTCAGAGGTTAGAGTCTGGATTGTAGGCTAACCCAATTGGTTCTGACTCAACAATTTGGTGTCTAAGGTAAGTTTGGCACAGACGACCGACTGGTTTTTAATTGGAAGCTACTCGACCTGAATGCGTTCTTGTGCGAGTTAATGGCATATTCCTTCCACCGGTCTCACTTACCTGGCCATATCTGTTGACACAGTTCTGATCTGAGGTGGTCAATAATCCGAGCTGACCCATGCCACTAGGTTAGTCATAATTGTTATGACTAAGCCAAGTCTAGTTTAATGAGACCTGAATCAATTCTCCCTAAGAAAAGATTAAGTCTGAGGTCTTCCACCATTGTAGACGTGCGGGCCCTTCCCGGGGTTGATTGTTCTCGGCTGGATACAGTGGCTCAGTTGCACCGGGAAGATGCAACCATGTCTATTAGGCATTGGATGCTATGGGCTGGAGGATGAGTTGGGCTCAATATTTCTGGATACGGTGAGAGACTCAATTAGGAACCCAGTCTATGCAAATGGTGGGTCTGACTTAACTAAGGAGTGGATCAATATTCCGGATACGGTGAGATTCATGAATTAGAGACCAAGTTTGGGTGCACCATGATTAGAGAATCATTGAACAAGAGTTGTTCACTCATTGGCTAACCCATCACCAATAACTGTTAGGTGAGGTGATGAGTCAGTTGGTGAGACCGCACCACCCACTAGAAATCATCAATCGTGGAGATTTTCGCATCTCTACAGAGGGAGTGTAGGGATCCGAGAAAATAGTGGGAGCTAATTTGTTTAAAAATAAAATCCCTAAATAAATTGGTCAAGTCAAAATTACAGTATCTAACTAGAATCTTTGACTCTCTACAGGAAAATGTCTGCGTCCAACCCACTGGCACGTATCCTAGACACACATAGACTGACTGGACCCAATTATAAAGATTGGCTCAGGAACTACAAAATTGTTTTGGGTTCAGAGAAGTTAACACATGTTTTGGACCAGGACCCTCCCACCTTACCAGCTCGTCCATCCACTGAACAGAGAGCGTCTCTGGAAAAATGGATTGACGAAGACAATAAGGCCAGATACTACATGTTGGGCTCGATGTCTGATGAGCTCCAGCGCCAACATGAAGATATCGGGACTGCTCGCCAAATGTTGGCTCACCTGCAGGAGGATGTTTGGTGAACAGAGTCGCGCAGCCAAATATCAAGTCACGAAATGACTTTTTAAGGCTAAGATGCGTGATGGGCAGTCAGTCCAAGATCACTGTCTGACAATGATCAAGGACATGGAAGAGCTTGAGAAGCTCGGTGTGAAGTTGGACTTGGATCTGCAGAATGATATTATTCTGCAATCCTTGACTGATGCATATGGGCAATTCATCATGAATTACCACATGCATAAACTTCAGAATTCCTTGGCCGAGTTGATGAATATGCTGGTTACCGCTGAGCTTTCTATGAAAGGTTCTAAAGGCTCAGTTCTTGCTATGGAACGGACTTCTTCCAAAAGAAAGTCTTATGGAAAGAAAAAGAAGTCTGTGAAAAAGCAAAAGGTAGAAGGATCAAAGAAGAAGAAGGCAGAACCGAAGAAAAAGGCCGATGGCAAAGGAAAGTGTTTCCATTGCAACAGCGACGGCCATTGGAAGCGGAACTGCCCTACTTACCTGGCCACCCTGAAGAACAAGAAGGAAGGTCCTTCTGGAGGTATGCTCATTATTCGAGCAAAACGTGAATGCCAAACGACCTAGGGATAGTCCAAACGACATATATCTATGGCACCTGAGATTAGGTCATATAGCAGAAGATAGGATTAACAAATTGGAGAAAAATGGGCTATTGAAGTCCATTGACTTTTGAGTCGTATCCAATTGTGAATCTTGTCTCAAGGCAAAATGACTAAACTCCCTTTTATTGGACATGGGGAGAGGGCCACAGATCTCCTTGCCCTAGTACATACTGATGTGTGCGGCCCATTCGATGTGCCGGCTAGAGGCAATTTTATCTACTTCATTACCTTTACCGATGATCTGTCTAGGTATGGGTATGTGTATCTCATCATGAGACCAAGTCTGAAGTTTTTGAAAAAGTTCAAAGAATTCAGACATGAAGTAGAAAAAAAAACTGGAAAACCCATTAAGGTTCTTCGATCAGATCGAGGAGGTGAATATCTTAGCCGGAATTCCTAGACTATCTAAGGAAATGCATAGTCCTCAATGGACTCCACAGGAACACCTCAACTCAACGGGTTTAGAACGGAAAATCGGACTCTATTGGATATGGTTCGATCCATGATGAGTCACAGACCTCCCAGATTTCTTGGGGACATTCATTATTAACTTCTATCTATTTACTGAATAGGGTTCCCTCTAAAACCGTTCATACCATACACAGAGTATAGAATATGGTAAGAAAATCCAATGTCTGAGTCATCTCAAGATTTGAGGGTGTCCGGCTTATGTCAAAAGACAACAAGAGGAACAAGTTAGAGTTTAGTCCTTTTAGAGCTCGATTCATAGGAATATCCTAAAGAGTCATTAGGATATACTATTTCTACATTCCTGAAGACCACAATGTGATTGTGAGTCGACATGCCATATTTCTTGAAAAATTAGTTTTATTCAAAGATAGTGGCGTTGGAAAGCAGATTAAGCTTGATAGAGAAAGTTCTCACAAGCAGAAAGAGAGCTAAGGACCAAGTGGAACCAAATCAAGGTTGAGCCAATAAGAACACTACCTCCTCCACCTCGATAGATCGGAAAGAGTTTCCCGATCCCTTGAAAGATACTTAGTATTATTAGGGAGTAGAGGAATGTTCCATCATAGGTATAAGAAGTACAGAAAATATAGAAATGCTCATGGTGATGATCCCAAAAAACTAAACAACGAGGCGGATATCAGATATCGACTCCAGAAAATGGCTGAGGCAATGAGTCAGAGAATCGACTCAGATGCACCAAACCAAGTCTGGACCTGTAGATCCACCAGAAGGTATAGTACCTATGGGTGTAAATGGATCTTCAGAGAAAGATTGGATGCAGAATGAGGAATAAGTGGTAGACATTCAAGGCTAGACTGGTGGCAAGGATTATAGTCTACGTGAAGGCATATGACTTATAAGGATTACCTTTTCTCGGAGCTAATGCTAAAATCCATCCGCACATTGCTTGCATTGCAGCCTATTTCGATTATGAAATATGGCAAATGGACGTGAAAACGCATTCAAAAATGAATACTTTGAGGAAGATATCTATATGGAACAGTCCGCTAGGTTTTCACATCCCAGTATACTGAGATCAAAGGTTTGAAGCTGCAAAAGGTCCATAATATGGACTTAAACAACATCTGGAGCTGAACACTCGTTATTCCAATGATGTGATAAAAAAGTTTGTTTCAATCAAAAATGAAGAGGAACCATGTTTCAAAAAAGTCAGTGAGAGCGCTTTGTCTCTCTACTGTACGTGGATGACATCCTCCTTATTGGGAAATAGATATTCCCATGGTTGACAACAAGTCAAAATATGTTGTCAAAGGAATTCTCGAATGAAAGACCTAGGTGAAGCATCCTTTATTCTAGAAATAAGTCTATAGAGATAGACCGAATAGGATGCTAGGCATTTCACAGAAGATGTACATAGAGAAGATAACTAAAAGAGTAAGTATGAAAATCTAAAAGGGGATTAATACCCTTAAACAAACATGGTATTCATCTTTCCAGAAAGATGTGCCCACGCACACCTGAGGAAATAGAACGCATGAGAAGATCCCTAATGCTTCTGCAATAAGGAGCCTCATGTATGCCATGCTATTACACGACCTGATATAGCCCATCTGTGATGTCACAAGCAGATATCTCAAATCCAGGTTGAAGAACACTGGACTTCTTGATGTATCCTTAAGTACTGAGAAAGAACTAAGGATATGATGTTTGGTCTTTGGTAGCAGAACTCCGGTCCAGGGATACACAGACTCGGATTCATTCATATAGATGATCGAAAGTCGACTCTAGGCAGATCTGGTTTGGTGCTGGAAGAGTTCCAAGCAAACGTGATATCATCTCATACTCGCGATTTACCGTTGAGAAAGTTACGATTGGGTCAGAGAGTCACGTCACAGATAATGGTGGCAGACCCACTTACAAAGCCGTTGGGGGCCAGCAAGAAAGAAATCGATAGCCCACCTTAAGAAGATGGGACTTAGACTTGTAGCCAATTGACTTTAGGATAAGTGGGAGATTGTTAGATATATGTGCCCTAGAAGCCAGAATTGGCTGACACTTGTAATACACTTCTAGGGGCAAAATTATAATTTTGACTATAATCAATAAAATGGGTTATTTTCTATCACATATGTGTATTTAGTGTCTGTGATACATCCTTTGAGTTAATGGTAATGATAATTCATATTTTCAAGAGTTAAAAATTTAAGACATGAATAATCATTATTAACTCATAAAATGCTCCCGACCATAGGATCATCACGAGGATGGTGATTGATCCGAAAGGTTGGTGTACAATCACTTCTCTTTAGTAGATGAGTCTTGAGTCTATGGTGTGGAGACACCGGAGTGAGAGTATAGGTACTCGTTAGAGAACGAGGGCACTGAGCGTGACCACCTCGAGTAGTCATTAGGAAGTCTACCTTCTCATCAATGACTGACTCGATGCTGCAGTGGTGTGTCTGGTTCTTTGACCTGAGGTGCATCGACAGTTTACCTTGAGGGTGTTATAGTTTGACTACACCATTACTCGATCTCCTAGCCATATGGAACCCTGAGGTGTATGTTGGCTATAGCATGTTCATTGTAGGAACTGGATTGCATCAAGATGGAATCTATCTACCTCGGTGGTAGAGGAGCAGCCCTATGATGATCATGAGAATCAAGTCCAGAAGCCCATGGCCATGGCAGAGTGAAATAATAGAAAGAGTTTCTATTTAGATTTTCACATTGGACTTGAATCGAATGATTACATCATATGACAGAAACTAGGGTTTGACGAGTTCACCTTAACCCTAATCTGATCGGGGCTCAAGATAGAAGAACTTAATCACACAGGTAGCTGCACCAAGAGGTTCGCATTCAGCTCTGATGGGTTGCCACCATATACTGCTAGGTGTCACTGGTGGATTTTGGGAGCAATTAGAATGATTTAGATGATCGATCATTCTAGCTGTTCGAATCAGAAGAGTTCTGATCCATCGAAAGGAGTTTCGATGATGTCGATGATAGAGATCATGACATATCCCATTACCATACAGAACTGAACCTAACTGGGTCACACAAATAAGGGTTTGAATCTGGTGATCATCAATTGAACTGATCCAGTTCAATTGATCTGAATGAGATTCAATTAGGTTCAAGGAAAATCGTGCTAGCACTCGATTGAACCTAACGTTCTTCTTTTACTATCATAAATAAGTTGTCCTGACTGAGCCAAAGGAGTTTGTGCTCGATCAGAGGCCTTCACTATGGTCTGACTGGAGCCTTGTCCAAGTTAGAAAAGGGTTGTCTTATTTTGTAAGACATTACCTGCCATTTTTGGTCACCTACCATTTCTCATTCTTTGACTTTGGTCAAAAGTTGACCTTTGACTGGTCAAATGTTGACCATTGACACTTTGACTTCTGTCCACATGTCACACACCTATTGGAGAGCTGGTGGGGGCTTGTCCCCCTGCCAGAACCTGGCAAGGAGGAGGGCACATGCCACCCTTGGCGTGTGCCCAAGCTGGAGGCGCCCAGGAGTCCCTATTGGACAGGAACTCCATCTCCTTTTTGGATTCCAATTAGAGTTCTCCTAAGAACCAACTTTGACTGGTCTTAGGCACCATCTAAGGAGGAATCCAAGGGACTCTATTCCACCAATCAGATTTAGATCTGATTTCATAAAGGATTGTGATTGGTTGGAAGAAGAGGAGTTGGATCACGCATAGTCTATAAATAAGACCCTACGCCCAACTCAAGAAAAAAATTAAAATTCCCATGCTCCAAGGCTGGTTCTCTCCTCCTCCTCCATGCCAAGCCCATCTTCTCCCTCTCCTCTCCACGTCCAAAGTAGTTTGGGATCCAAGTTGGTGCAATCCAGATGAGAGAAAGGCGATAGAAAGCTAGAAGGCTGCACTGCTGCAAAGGACAACTGCTAATCTTCGAAAGGTATTTTGAAGATCCTCCAAATCAGATCCAGATCTAATTTTTGGAGACATGATAGAAAAGAAGAAGATCTCTAGATCTAGCCTGAGTGGATATCGATAGAGGTAGGCACTTGCGTGGCTAGATCTAGAACCTTCCGCTGCTTACAGGATCATCAACGGATAATAGGATTACCCTACTTCAAGATAAATTAAATTTGATTTAATTTATCTAGATTTTATTTTTATTATTAAAATAATAAGAATCAGATTTGAAATATCCTAGATCTAATCTAGATTAAAGAAATTTTTTTTTGAAATATATCTCTTGATCCGATCAGATCTGAACGAATCTGGTTCAGAAAATCAGGATTTTTCCTTCACTCTCTACTTGGGACTATGCCGATCGCCACTTTTTGTTTGTTTGAACTTTGAGATTAAGATGTTTCGATCCATCCTCAAGACATCTCAGTAGGAACTAAGATGTCTCCATCTGAGACCAAGATGTCTCTAACTATGTGCCAGCCTTGTTCTTGGCTGAAACTTCTTTCTAGCTCTAGTTCTTTACTTCACCTTATGTTCTCAAGTCTCAGAAGCATCTTCCAAGCTCCTTAAGTTTCTCACATCTGAACCTCAAGCTCATGGAGGGCTAGACACTACCTCCATCTTAGGATAACTTCTATCCTAGCCCTAGGACCACACTTATCCTAGACTCCTTGGAGTCATCACCCTGACTTCTCGCATGGCCTTTTAAGGCTTGGAAGCACCACACCATCTATAATCTCCATTTTGATGCACCCAAGCCTTAGCACACTTGGCAATATCCTTGTACATGATCTCGCTGTCGCTGCATGCCCTGACAATCCCTTGTGCATATCTTGCCATCGCCATTCTTCTTATACTACTGAGCTTCCTTTGAGGCCTTTGGGATGACCGTCTCCATCGCTGAAGATCTTAGCTTGCTCCTCAATGCCACCTTTGGAGTTGTAGATCCTCTTCTGCTTGACAGCCGCATCAATTATTCTAAACTTCTCTAGAGATACCATAGCCTTCTTGTATCGACACTCGGTATATATCTTGACACAATCTCCTTAGAACTATGCCTATCCTCCTGCACACGCCACTCCATCTAAAATTGTGCATCTCTGATGCTAGTGCTGGGATATCCCTCCTCCATCTGCACCCCTTTGCTCTGAACTCGTACTGCATCTCCCTTCACCTATGAAGCTACCTTGGTTCGGTGCTCTACCTAAAATTGAAGTTCTCCTGATGCCATAGAAGCCGACTCTATCATCGAGTCACCCGAGGCCAACTACCTAATGCTACACTACTGGGTCCGCTGCTGCACCTCGAACACCATCGCTATCCCTTTGAACTCTCTGCACTCTATGGATCCTTTCGAAGCCGTCTCAGATACACTACACCCCGTGGGCTCCTTTGAAACTAATAAGAGCTCATCCAACTCTTCTCCCTCAATGACTGAACTGATGGAACCTAACCTTTCTTCTCTTTTGCACTTCTTCCAAAATGGACACTCCTGCTTGAAGTGCCCTACTTCACCACACTTGAAGCACTTCTTGGACATCTTGCTATCCCTTTGCTCATCCTTCTTCTTCCCTTTCTTTGATCTCTTTGAAATCATGAGACCCTCTTAGAAGATCTTCCTCTTCATCATCCATTCTTGCTGCTCATTAGACCTAAGCACTGACATGATCTCCTCGTACACCAAAATTTTCTTACCATACAGCAACGTAGTCACCAATGAATCAAAGCTCCTGGATAGCGAACATAATAGCAATAAACTCTTATCCTCCTCTTCAAGGTCCATCCTTATATTGAGCAAGTCCATGCTCATCTGATCGAACCGCTGAATATGCTCCACAACATCCTCATCCTCCTGCATCCGAAGACTGTATAGTTACTTCTTCAGCATCAACTTATTGCACATATTCTTTTCCATGTACAATTAGTATAACCTTGACCATAAACTCTTGGATGTCCTCTCCTCCAACATGCCATATAAAGTCTTATCCGTTAGACAAGCCCTAACCGTGGCACATGTTCTTTTCTCTAAGGACATCCATATGTTATCTATCATCTCCTCTGGCCCATCCTCTAAGGATGAATCCAATCCCATCCAAGCTAGCAGATCCTCCATCCTAATCTTTCATGACTTTCTTTATCATCAAACTTCTCAAATCCTACCTTCAATCCACTATCTTCCATGATCAATCCAAATTAAATAATAGTAAATAGATAGATCTGAAAATTATCTTGACTAAGGACCATGGACGGTAGCCCTTAGATCTCTTCCTTTCTCACGAAGCTTGGAGAAAATCATAGATCTGAACCTTGCTGCTGATCCTCTGCTGAAACCTGATCTTCTTCCTCTTTCATGCTCAATTGGACTCTGATTCCAATTGTTAGGATCCATGGTACCGCTCTGATATCAATTGTTAGGATCTATGGTATCGCTCTGATACTATATTATGAAAAATCCTAATCTTTAACATGGACCTGAAGAGATCTTTGACATTCTCTAAGGGCAGCATACCATCGATCCACCATCTGAATCTGTGATGTGAGGCCTCCCTCCTAAGACTTGAGGAAGACGCCCTCCTTCTCTAGGGTTTCTTCAAGGACTTGGGGTGGCAACACTAGAGAAAAGAGAGAAGAAAGATTGAGAAAGAGAAGATCTGTATTCCACTCTTTCTCTAAAATCCTAATATAACCTATGTATTTATATATAGCCATTAGGCCTGACCAAAAACTTTCTTGGCTAACTCAATACATGAAAGCACTCATCAAGCCCATGTACATCCATGTCTTCCATGCTCTTATCTCCTAGATTTAAATCCAATCCATACATGAATTAGCCCTCTTAAGATTTCTTAAACTAGGCCTTAAGACTCCTAGGATTAATCTAGACCCTAGTCCCAAATGGACCTCCCGTGCATTTCTGCTCATGAAATCTAAGATGTCTCTAACTAAAGCCGAGACATCTCGCCTGCATCCAAGACGTCTCGCCTGCATCCAAGATGTTTCATCTTCAAACCAAGACCTCTCTACCTAGGATTGTGCTGAACACCACTTTCTATCTATTTGAACTCTAAGATCGAGACATCTCGGTCCATCCTCGAGATGTCTCAGTAGGAATTGAGACATCTCCATCTGAGATCGAGACATCTTTAACTATGTGCTAGCCCCATTCTTGGTTAAAACTTCTTCCTAGCTCTGGTTCTTTCCTCCATCTTGTGTCCCTAAATCTCCAGAGCACCTTCTAAGTCCTTCAAGATCCTCACACCCAAAACCTCAAGCCCATGGAGGGCTAGACACCATCTCCATCCTAGGATAACTCCTGTCCTAGCTCTAGGATCATATTTATCCCAAATATTTTGGAATCATCACCCTGACTCCTCTTATGGCCTCCTAAGGCTTGAAAGCACCACACTATCTACACTTGTTGTTCTGGTCATTGTTGGACAATGACAAGCTGATGGAATTCAACTTTGGTAGCTGGTACCATAAGTTGAAGATCGTCCTTGAGCATGAATAGATCTTATATATTTTGATAGATCAGGTACCTGAGGAGCCAGCCCTAAATGAATGTGGCACGATCAGAGACACTTATCATAAGTGATTCAATGACCAAACCATGGTATGTTGCATCATGTTGGTGGCTATGAGCGATGAGTTTAGTTGCAGGTTCGAGTCAGTTAAGCCAAAAGAATGCTTTAAGTGTTGAATGAGTCTTTTGGCACTCTCGATGATGTTAAAAGGTACAAGACTAGTTATACCATCTTCAATACTAGGATGAGGGTTGGAACTTCAGTCACTGATCATGTACTGTACATGATCGAGATGATGGAGCATTTAAGCAAGCTCGATTTTTTCTTGCATGAGTAGCTAGGAAAAGATGCTATCCTGAACTCGCTACCCAAGTCCTACCTTCCTTTCCTTACTTATTATAGAATGAAAAAGTCTGAAGTCAATTATTATGAGTTGCTGGAATTGCTTTAGAACTTTGAGAAGGATCACTAGCTCTACAAGGAGTCATTGAATGTAGTGGAAGGATCTTCTTCTAATTCTTGACCTTTTAAGCAAGAAAAGAAGAACAAAAAGAAGAAAATCAAGAAGGTGCAAGTTTAGACTGGGACATTTGTATAGGGCTAGACCAAGAAGCCCATGCTCGATAAGAGTCAAGTAGAGTGCTTCTTCTGCAAGAAGTCGGAGTATTGAAAGAAAAATTATCCTTAGTACATTGCCTTCCTGGATCCGAACAAACCAAAAAAGAAGAAAACTATTGCTGGATAAGGTACTTATATGATAACTCATTATAATTTCTCTATTTATGATATTATTGACTGGGTATTAGATACCAAAAGCCCTTACCATATTTACAATTCGTTGTAGGGGTTATAGCTCAGTAGGAGATTCGAACAAGATGAAAGATTTCTAAATGTTGGAGATGGAAGATCAGTTTTAGTTCAAGCATTAGGGATCATAAAACTTGTATTCGAATCTCATATCATTGTTCTTAGTGATTGTTACTTTTGTCCTAGTTTTTTTTATTTAATATCATTTTTATAGACCTTTTGGCAAAAAATAATTATGAAATTTCAATAAAGAAAGAATTTTGTGATATCATTTTGAATGATATTATAATATTTTTTGGATATTTGGGCAATAAAATCTATATAATATCACAACCTATTAATATAGTCAATTCCACTAACAAGCACCCTCGATTAGATAATATGTCTGATATATATCTATAACACCGTAGGCTAGGTCACATTAACAAGAACATAATAAACAGATTAACTCAAGAGAAAATCTTCGAAGTCAATGGTTGTGAATCACTTCCTATTGGTGAGTCCCATCTTTTTGAAAAAAATGATCAAGTCATCTTTTACTAGAAATGGTAAGAGAGCCATTAAGCTCTTAGGTCTAGTACATACTGATGTATGTGGACCTATGAGCTCAAGTACTAAAGATGGATATTTCTACTTCATCATTTTTACAGACAATCTATCCAGCTATGGGTATGTCATGAAACATAAGTCAGATTCAATTAAAATATTCTAAAATAAAATAAAAAAATAAATTAGAAAGAATATTAAAACTCTTCGATCTGATCGAGAAGGTGAATACCTTTTCGGTAAGTTTCTCACATATATAAGAGAGAATGAGATTCTTTTCTAATGGACTCCTCTAGGGACATCATAGCATAATGGTATATCTTAAAGGAGAAATCAAATTCTATTAGACATAGTTCGCTCCATAATGAATTTTGTTAACTTGCTGATATCCTTTTGAGGATATGTACTCGAATCGGCTTGCTATCTTTTAAATAAGATTCCAAATAAGTCTGTAGTTAAAACTTCATATGAGATGTGGATAGGGCGTAAGCCAGTACTTTCACACCATAGGATCTGGGGCTGCCTGACTTACGTCAAACATTTAATGATAGATAAACTTGGACTTAGGTCTAACAAATACACTTTCATATGATATCCAAAAGAAACCAAAGGATATATTTTGTACTATATTGATGAACAAAAGATGTTCATCCATCTTAAGATAATCTTTTTAGATGAGTTCCTTGGTGAAGAAACTGTTATCTCTAAGGTTGAGCTTAAGAAAGTTGAATAGGCAGAAAAGTCGATACAATTAGTTGAACCAAAATCGGATTTAATTAGATCAAACTTAGAGCCCAGTGTACTTGCATCATTAAGGCAATTTGGTAGGATACTGCATCAGTTGGATAGATACTATAATTTTTTGGTCCAGGATAATGATTTCATCAAACTCGATGAGGACGATGAGGATCTAATCACCTACATGGATGCTATGTAGAGACCTAATTTTGAGAAATGGCTTGAGGGTATGAAATCCAAAATAGAGTTCATGAAGATCAATGATGTATGGATATTGGTTGCCCCATCTGAAGGGATTAAATCCATTGGGTGTAAGTGAATTTTCAAAAGAAAAAGAGGCATAGACGGAAAGGTGGAGATATATAAAGTCCATCTGATTGCCAAGAGATATCATCAATGTTATAGTACTGACTATGATGAGACGTTCTTTTCTGTAGCAGTGCTCAAATTTATTCGAATTATGTTTGCGATAGCTATCCATCTAGATTATGAGATCTGATAGATAGATGTGAAGATAACTTTCATAAATAGAGAGATATCAGAAGAGGTGTATAGATATAACCAAAGAATTCATATTTATACATAAGTCCAAGATGTGCAAGCTTCAGAGATCCATTTATGGATTGAAGCAGGTATCTCATAGTTGGAACATACATTTTGATAAGGTGATCAAAATATATGGCTTCATTAAGAATAAAGAAGAGCCCTATATTTACAAGTGGATAAATAGTCTGGTAGTTGTATTCCTTATTCTGTATGAAGATGACATTCTCTTAATCGAGAATGATGTTCTCACACTATAGGGAATAAAAATATGGCTATCATCTCAGTTCTTCATGAAGAATTTGGATGAAGCATCCTACATCCATGGGATGAAGACTATAGGGATAGATCTAAGTGGATGCTTGGGTTGTCCCAGTCTACATACATAGAAATTATGCTAAAATGGTTCAGCATGGAGAATTCCAAGAAGGATATCTTTCGATAGGCCATGGAATTTCTCTCTCTAAGAAGGATTATTTGATAACTCCTGAAGAGAAAAAGTATATGAGTAGAATTTCATATGCTTCGATAGTGAGATCTATCATGTATGCCATGACATGTACAAGATCAGATGTGGCATACTCACTAGGAGTAGTGAGTAGATAGCAATTTGATCCAGGAGAAAATCTTTGGAAGGTTGTGAAAATCATCCTTAAGTATTTGAAAAATACTAAAGACTAGTGGCTAGTTTATGGTGAGTCAGATTTAAAACTTATGGAGTTTACAGACTCCAGCTTTCAATCTAACCATGATGACAATAGAAGCATGTCGGGTTATATTTTTTATCCTAAATGGTGAAACCATTATTGGAAGAGTTCCAAGCAGCACACTATGGTAGACTCTATTTGTAAGATGGAGTACATTGTAGCATCTGATGCTATGAAGAAAGTTATATGATTGAGGAAGTTCATCATCGAGCTTGGAGTAGCATCCTTCCTAAATGGTCCGGTCCTACTCTACTGTGATAGCACTGGAGCCATTGCTTAGACGAAGAAACCAAAGGCATACCAACAAACAAAGCATATACTGCACCACTACCAACTGATTTGAAAGATCGTGAATCGAGATGATGTTGACTTTTAGAAGATCACTGGAAAGGAGAACCTGCCCGACCCCTTCACTAAAGTCTTAGCGGTAAAGAAATTCGACAATCATAAGTCGAAGATGGATATTAGATACTATACCGAATGGCTTTAGGATAAGTTGGAGTTATTGAAAAATATATCCCAAAGCCAATCATCAGTCTATTGATAGTTATGCTATTTTATAAATATAAATAATTTATTAATAAATAAAAATTTATTCTGATATTTTTCATCATAAATGAACATCTTCTAATGAACTCTTTTATTATGAAAAAGTTCTTAGGACTATTTAGATTCAATAAAGAGATGATTTATCAATTAGTCCTTAAACTATTCATGATCAAATAATATGTTATTAACTAGGATGATAATGTTTATCGGGTGTAGGTCATTATGTACTATATAAGTTGGTTGTCCTCTTAATCAAGGAGTGTGTAGATATTGATATGGCATACAGATAAGATGTAGGGATACATCATCACTGAATGTAACCAACTCTAGAGCATTCTTCTATCAAAAATTACTTTAATGGGATATGGGTATAAGTGTCCCTTGGACCTGAGATCGCCATGGTGACTTCCAAGCAACCACCGTGCTTTGGTGTCGGACTACTTGAATTTTTAATTTAGTGATGGAAGGTTTTTGAACACAGTCAAGTACTTATGAACTCACTGAGTGATCAAGATGGGATTGACCACTCTAAAAGTTTAGAGATAATGCATTACTATGTTTCAATTTAGAAAAATCTTGGTCAGGATAATCCACATGATGGATTTAGTATTTTGAAATATAATGTGGATGATCTATTCAGGGTTGATAGTTAAATCCTGAGTTATCTTATGAGCATTTTTGGTCAAGGGAATGAATTATACAGAAACCATATCTACATGGATTCTAAGAGTGTTGCTTTATACATTTGACCTATCCAGCCATTGGGTATCATTGCTAGATGATCAGTTTAATTAGTATAAAAATTTATTCTTATACTATCGACTTAGGTTCAAACCTATGGGATCATATATATTAGAGGTCTCAATCTGATTGGATGATTGATCCATGATTAAGATTCGTTCTAACATCAAACAATCAATATGATTGATATTTGACCTAGTACAAGTATTGCAAGAGGATTAATTAGCAATTGAATTTCTAATTAGCTCAATATGATTGAGCAAAAGGCCTGAGATTAAATATAATTGAATGTGATTCAATTAAATTTGATTTGAGCTTGATTAGATCAAGTCTAATTGATTTATGGGATAAGTTAATTACAAGGAAGAACAAGTTCCTATTTAATTAGGATTTGAGTGTACTTAATTTTTAATTTAACTAAATTTAAATTAAATTTAAGTTAGATTTAAATTAAATTAAATTAAATTTAATTGGACTCTTGGTTAGACCAAAATCATCTTTAATTAGGTTGCATAAGTTTTGATTTGATTGGATTAAAAAATTAGTTGGACTAAGTTAAAACATGGAGTCCTAGTCAGATTGAAACTCTCTCCTTGTGCCACCATGCTTCCCATGCCACTTCCCATAATATTTGGCATGAGACATCCATGCCCAGAGAGATCATATACCTCCCCATGCGCCCATAAGTTTCTTTGATGGAAATTGATTGTGGACTAGGTCAAAACAAACAAGTTGTTTTGACCTAGGACTATTGGATAGATTTTGACACATCATCTTTCCTTATCCTCTTGTGGTGCCAATATTTTTGATTTTTTCTTGATTTTTTCATGGAAGAAAGAGGAAGAATTGTGCACCACTTTCAGAGATTCCATGCCACAAAATAAGGAGGAGGTGCCCAAGAGTTGGGCACCCTAATCCTTACCTATTTTGGATATGTCTTTCTAGGTTTTTGACTTAAACAAGGACTCTTAAATATCTCTCTATTTAAAAGGCCTTTGGGCATGAATTTTCTATAGAGAATACATCTTAGAGAGAGGATTTGGATGTGGCAACTTTGGGTGCAAAAGAGCTTTGGGACACAAGTTGGTGTGTCCTAGTGAGAGAAAAGAAAGAGAGAAGAGAGGTCTTCTCTAAGTTTTCTCTTAGATTCTTTTCCATAATCCTTTTGAGAGAAAAAGATGAGGAAGAAGAGTTTATCCTTCCATCTCCTCCTTTGGTCCTTGGAGAGTCCAAGTTGTTTGAAGAAGAAGGTTCATGATTAACCATCAAAGAAGGGTCAGCATAGTGCTAGCACACCGTGCTAATTTCTAGTTTCTAGACTTCGGATCAAGATCGAGGCTTTGTTTTCTATAGAGATTGGTCATGTGTGTGACTTGAAGCGATAACCTCAACCTTAGATCAGTAAGTGAAGATCTCGACTTGCAAAAGATAAAAGAGATATGATCTCTTTCTCCAACTAGATTAGATCTAGTTTTAGTTTGATGTTGATATGATCAACATCCTTATTTTTATTTAATATTTAATTTTTAGATTTATATGCATGCATGAATCATGTCATTAGATCCTAAATCTAGAGATTTTTATATTATTTTATAAATTAATATGATTAATCTGTAGTTTTCACTGTTCATATTTTGAAAAAAGTTTCAAAATAAATACTTGCAAACCCTAGATTTTTCCTTCACACATAAGGGATAGGTCAACTTGATCACTTCTTTGAGGATTCCATAGTAGTCACTCTCTGCCTCTACCCACCAGCTACCCTTTATACATATACAGCTATTCATTATACTTTTATGCTCTCCATATTATTGTGTGTGAAATTTGAAACTATTTATGTTACAGCCACTACAACATGTTATGTAGTTTATTGACCTATAACCTAATGATCTTAGCTTTCTAGGTATGGATTCATTGCCTTGCATGACTTGCATATTATAAAAAAAATAAATTGAAAGAAATTAAATTAAATAAAATGACAATTGTCTCTTACCAATTGATGAAACCAATTTGCAAAGTTTCATGAGCACTGAGTGAAAATTTCTTTCTCGCTTATCTTTAGGTTGTCCCATCTCAGCATCTCATCATATTGCCTATACATGTATAAGATAAGTACAGGATGCTAAGTGATTAAAGAGTTGAGATTGTGATAGATACTTACTCAATATATAGGTCGACCTCCACATAGTTCAGCAAAATATATGTCTCTGTCTATCAAAATTCTAGATCTAGAACAATTCTAGATCTAACCCTAGATCATATCTAGGTTACCAAGAGATCATATCTCTTACCTTTGCACAGGTTGAAAACTTTGTGATTGATTTTTGTTGTTGCTTTTAGAGTCACACATGCGTCTGGCCTTACAGGTGACCCACATGATCCAACAACATAGATCAGAGGTTCGTCGAACGAAGATCCGCTCGAAGTGCTAGCTTCTTGTAGATCCCTCCTGATGGTCAATCAAATACATATTCTCTGAATCTCTTAGATACTCCAAGAGATGAAGAATATGAGAAGAAATAAGGGAAGAATTCAATCCTTGGATCTCTCATAAATTAAAAAATAAAAATAAAAAAAATAAATTCTAAGAGAAGATAAATCTTGTCCTTCAGGACATCAACGATTGATGTCCTGAAAACTTTTCTATGTTAGGATAAGAGGAGACTTTCTCCTCTAGATTTTTTCTATATTTCTAGATCTAACATCTCTGATTTTTACTCTTAAAAATTTTCTAAAAAATAAAGAGAAAAAGGATTCTCAAAAAAATCCTAAGAGAAGACCTTTCTTCTCTTCTCCTTCTCTCATCAGGACATGATTAGATCATATCCAAAGATGATCACTATGCTTCAACGCCTTGAAGCATGGATCCTCATGCCATCTTACTTTCTCTCTCTTAAATTTTTATTATATAAAAATTATAAATAAAATAGAAAGAGAGAAGCATAAAAGAAAAATACAAGAGAAGACAATCTTCTCTTACCTTATCTTCATCAAGAAATCAAAGTTTGATGTCTAAAAGAAAGGGCCTTCTCCAAGATTGTTATCACCTCAAGTCTCCACACCCCTCCTCACTTTTCTCTGGTTTTTGCCATGGAAAATTCCTAGGATTCTACATGCTAAAGCTCCACAAAAAGTGGTGCCTCCTTATATTTCTTTGACTAGGTCAAGACCTAGTCAAATAAGGCAACTAGTAAGGAGTTTGGGGGGCGTCCAACTCTTGGATGCCTCCGCAATAATTCTGGATGTGAGAACAAAATATTCCACAAACATAAGGGAGAAAAAAAGGGTGGACAAAAATTATGGCATGGGAAAAGTGGGAGCACAAGAGGGGGAAGAGTTTAGGTCAAAGGGGGCTCTTCCAAGTAGGAAACAAATCCCAACTTCCTTCTAGTTTTGACCAAATCATAACAAACTCCAAATAAATAGATATGAGGGGCATGGAGACCTTCTTATGGTATGGGAATGTTCACGTAAAATCCTGAAAAATAAAATGTGGTGTGGGCTTTCTTAGGCACAAGTGAAAGAGAGAGAGTCCTAGTTCAACTGGGACTCTTCTTGTTTGACTAGGTCAAATTAGTTTTGAACCCAATTTAAATTAGATTAAATACAACCTAATTAAGAGTGATTCTAGTCCAACTAGAAGTCTAATTAAATTATATTAAATCAAGATTTAAATCTGATTTAAATCCTAAGTCAATTAGGTGCACCCAAATCCTAATCAAACAAGGAGTTGTTCTTTCTTGCAATTGGCTTATCCAATGAACCAACTAGACTTAATTTAATTAAGTTCAAACTAATTTTAATTGAATCTAATTCAATTAAATTTGATCTCAGCCTGATTGCTTAATCAAATTAAATCAATTAGCAATCCAATTGCTAATCGATCCTTCTGCAACACTTGCATTAGGTCAAACATCAATCGTATTGATGGATTGACCTTAGAATGATTCTCAATCATCGATTAACCATCTGATTAGGTTACAAGCTCTAATGTGTGTGACCCCATAGGTTTCAACCTAAGTTGGTAGCATAGAAACTGATTTCTATATCAATTAAAATGACCATCTAGCAATGATACCCGACATCCGAATAGATCGAATGTATGCAAAGCAACATTCTTAGAATCCTGGCCTATGGTTATCATATAATTCATCCTTATGATCAATAATGCTCAAGATGACTTTGAATACGCTGTCAACACTCATACAAGTTATCTTTATTGTATTTCAAAATTTTGCAAATTTCGTGACATCTCACGAGGATTACCCAGGCCTAGATTTTGCTAAATTAAAACACAATGAGTCGTTCTCTTCCTGAAGTTAATTAGGAGTGGTCAATCCCATCTTGACTCACACATCGACTTCATAAGTACTTGACTGAATTCAAAAATCTTTCAAACTTATATTAGAAATACAAGCAGTCCAGCACCAAAATACAGTGAGTTGCTTGCAAGTCATCATGAAGATCTTAGATCGAAGGAACACTTATATCCATTGGCCTTAGCTAGCTACTCTTGATAATAGAGTACTACATTAGTCACGTTTAGTGCAGATGTACTCCTACATTTCACCTGTATGCCATACCAGTATCTCCACACTACTTGGTTATGAGAACAATTAAAGCATATGACATACAGTGATCTACACTCGATAAGTTATCATCCTTGTTAATAACTTATCATTTGATCATAAATAATTTAAGAACCATCTGATAAATCCTCCTTTATCGATTGATTGTGGTTCTAAGAACTTCATCATAATTTAGAAGTTCATTTAAGGAAGATAGAACTTTGATGATAAATCAATCAAATAATTATTATTATTAGATAATTTATATAGTAATTTCAATCATCTATCACTTAGATGATTGATTTTAGGATACATTTTTCAATAACTTTCACTTAGACTAAAGCTAATCAGAACAATATCAAATATCCTATTTTTCACTTGAGTTCGTAGAACTTTGTAGTTTCGAGGCCTCAGCAAATGGGTCAGTCAACTTCTCCTTTTACATCGATCTTCTAAAGATCGACGTCATCCAGATCTAATATCTAAGGTGAAAGCGATGCAGAATAAGCTAATCCTTGGATTCTTTAGCCTGAGCTATGGCTCTAGTGCTATGATAGGATTGGACCATTGGTGGAGGGTGCCACTCCCAACTAGCTAATGAACCTCAGCAACTGTGTAGCTTATATGGCAGCATCATATGCCATGATGTACTCTACATCACTAATTGAATAGGCTAAAGTATACTGCTTGGAACCTTTCCAGTAGATTGCTCCTATAATTAGGGTATGACTCGACATTCTCTTATTATCATCTTATTTTGATTGAAATTAAAATATTCATATATTTTAATTCAGTACTTTCATATTTGAGTCACTGAATCTTAGTATTTTTCAAATACTTAAGGATTATTTATATAGTCTTCTAGTGGCTCTTATTTGGATCAAACTAGTATCTGCTCACTACCTCTAGTGAGTATACCATGTCTGATCTCGTACATGGAGAAATAAGATGACAGCTAAACCTTTATTCCTTATAATGCTAGAATGCCATTCTCGATTAAGAGAATTTTATCCTCAAACAACATAAGGAATAACACTATAGAATATTTTGCTCAATTATAAATGCAGAATTTCTCTTTGTTCATAACAAAGGCATACGTTCAAAATGTATGTTCGATTTTTGAGGTAATAGCAAAATGGGCTTTAAGGTCTTTACCTTTTCGTCTGAGCTACTCTGATTCTTTTGAAAAATCCATTCATACCTAATAGATTTTATTCCTTTAGGTAAATCAACTAGTGTCCATACACTGTTGATTTCCATGGGCTTCAATTTGGATCATGTGGCTTCAAGCCACTTTTCAGAGTTAAATCACTACATTATATCCCTATAGGTGATCAGATTCTTATTATTCTCATCAAGCTCAATAGGATCGTCGTTCTGAATCTAGATACTAAAGTATCTATCCGGCTAATGCGATACTCTACCAGATCTCTTTAAAGGTGATACTTTAATGGGCTCCGAATTTGATTTGATCAAATCCAATTCTATAGGTTTACTAGATTGCATTGGTTTTTTTCTACCAGTCAAACTTTTCTAAGTTCAACTTGATAAGTATTAGTTCCTTCTCTAAGGAACTCCTTTCCAAAAGGAATGCTCTTCTACTGATGAACATCTTATATTCTTCAGTATGGTAGAATTAATAACCCTTAAACATCTATTGGATCAGGCTCCAAGTTTATCTATGTGCAAATATATGATAAAGGCTGATCAACTCCAAACCTGAAAGTAAGAGAGTCTAAGTCTACACCCGATCTATATCCCATATGGAGTTAATGCAACAGATTCACTCAGTATAAATTTTTAGAGTAAAATAAGTAGTCACAAGAGCACAACCCTGAAACAGGCAGACTAGTGAACCCTATTGTGGATTGAACCATGTCTAATAAAGTTTAATTTCTTCTTTCAGATATTCTATGTTCTAAAAATAAATCCACTAAGAGAGAATCCAATTCTCTCCTAGATATGTCACAAACTCACTGGATAAGTATTCGCCTCTTTGATCTGATTGAAGTGTTTTAATACCTTATCCAGTTTATTTTTCTATTTCATTATTGAATTATTTGAATATTTCAAATGATTCATCCCAGACACACCCATGCCCAGATAGGTCATCTATAATAAAATATTAATATCTTTCTTTGGCACTTAAATTCATAGGTTCACATACATCACTATGTATGAGACTTAAAACTTTATCTGCTCCTTAACCTTTTCCAATAAAAGATGACTTTATCATCTTTCCAAGAAGATAAGATTTATAGACTATCAATGATTCACAATCATTGATGTTGAGGTTTTCCTCTCAAGCTCACCCATTTATCCTATTCTTGTCAAGATGACTAAGCCTATAATGCCAAAGATAGATATCCATAACATAATCTAACTTAGGTGTGTATATTATACTTAACAGGCTGTATAAATATTAAATATTATTTCTTTATTATCCATGTATTATTGTAATATTATTCATAATAACATTACAATAATCCTTTTTATTGATAAATGATAACCATCTCTGACCAAAAGACCAATAGAGATCACATTTATCATAAACAATAGATAATAGTGACAATCACTCAAAATGACATCTTTTGAAAATAAGTTTGACAATTCCTAAAGCTAGGATTAAAATAAGACTTTCATCCCAAATATTTAGGTATTTCTCACCATTTTCAAACATCCCACTTACTTGCAGTCTTTGCAACAAATTGCATAAGACTACCGATATCTAATACCTAAGTAGTAGAATTATATACAGAGAAATTTTAAGGTGTTATCATATAACATCCTTGATGAGCAACTCTTGCTCCTTTCCCTTGTTTAACCTATTATGGTTAAGGAAAGTAAGATAATTCTTCTTTCTATGATCCTGCTTCTAATAGTAGAAGCACTATACCTGATTTGGATCAATTTTGGACTAATTTTTTTGACTGAGCTTAGAAGCTTCAATATGAACCCAATCATACTGCTGAATTAAATTCAACTTTCGACACTAATTATCAAAGTTGGATCCTATAAGTTATCACTATCTAATAGTGATAGAAGTAATTGGGGTTTAGCCTTAATTTGAGAAAAGAGAACAATGACCTAAGTATATGAATTATATTAAGCCTAAAGACTTGGACTTTAGTCTAAAGGTTATTCCACTATTTTATTCGAACTAATAGCCTCTACCTCTAATTCGAGGAATTATCCTAATTTCTTAGTGGGTACTAGAATCCACATAGATTGCACACAAACCCAACTATGGTTGGTCAACCCATGCATATCTAAGGGTAGGTTCATAATCAATTATTTCTCTAAATAATTTTTAGTAATTTAATTTTATCCCAAAAATTTAATCAGTAGGCTAGGGCCTCCACTGCAAAAATTCACTTAGGTCCAATCATTAACATGAGCATACTTGGTGCATCTAACTAATGAATGATTAAGCCCAACTATGGTTGGTCAACCTAACCACCATTAGAGAGACACATTCAAGTCATCATATGATGAATGATAATTTCATTAGTCAATAAGCATCAGGCCTATGGGCCTCCAATGATTATTGAGTTAATGGACCCATTATCAAACACCTTAATGGGAGGCTATGACTCAGTTATCCCCATAACTTTTTCATTTTAAGAATCTAATAATTTTAGAGGATTTAAATTTATTTATGATTTAAGGATAGAGAAGATATGGACCAAATTTCTTTCGGTGACTTCATCAAGTCAAGTCCTTCCACTAACTTCTCAAGTCATTAATGAGGACTAGGATCAATTTCAGTCCATGGGCACCTATATCAGTTTTACTGATCAAAATCAGTCTCATTGATTTACCTATGTGACATAGGTTAGCATGAATCAATGAGCAACCTAATCAAAATCTGATTAACCACATTGGTCAGATAAGTGAGATCGATGGAAGGGTCTACTAAGGCTTGCCTTAGACACCATAAAAAATGGCCAGATAAACGACTGCCAATTAAAAACCATCGATCTAGGATGTCAGACTTATCTTAGATACTAATTAATTTATCAATTTTAATTTAATTTGCCTAAAGACTCATGCTCGACCACTGAGCCATGATCAATATCCATTTGTTAGATGTATAGACTTTGATCAACTACAACTATTGAATTGATCTAAAGAAATGACGTAATCCTAATTAACTATTAATTAGGTTTGATCAATTTCTTAACTAAGTCCATATTTAATCTAATCCTAGGTCTAACCCAATTAAGAACCTGATCAAAGCTAATCCATTACCCATTAATCCATGTTTTATGAAATTCTCTTAGGATCTTCAAATCACAAACCTTGATCCTAAATAATCACTTAATTCTTAATTAAGTTCAAGCTCATGAGTTTTGGATTTATGAAACCTTAGAACTAATTTCTGATTTGATCATTTGAAATAAGTTTAAATTATAAATAGTTTACATTAAATCATATTTAATATGATGGTTTTAGATCTGATTTATTTTAATGTTTCGATCATATCCTAAGATTTTGAATCTAGAATTTTATAGAAAGTAAGTTTTTAATTTAAATTTTATAAAATAAATTTGTCATACATATACATTCTAGATTCAAAATAAAAATTACATATCAACATATGCAATAATAGAATTTAGATCTAAACATAAAATACATCATATGGATTAGATCATAAATCATTTAAAATTATATTTAAAATTTAAAAATAAATCATAAACTACTTTAGATCTCATCTAACACATATATGATTTAGGTTTCTTGGATAGAAAATATTAGAACAACCTTTCCACTGTAAGGGATAAACCTTACAATAGGACAACCTTATGATAGTATGTGCAATCCTAATATTATTTAAATCTAATCTAAATAATCTAAAATAGATCTAATATCTATTTAATTTTAGATTGAAATCAAAAAATTAAATCATAAATTTTCTTAGATCTAATCTAAATAATTCATGATTCATGTTCAGATCAGCACATACTAGGACAATCTTTTCATTGTAAGGGATTAATCTTACAACAGGACAATCTTATGATAGTATGTGCAATCTTTAATTAATTTTAATTTTTAGATTTATTCTCAAGCATATATGAATATGTTATAAAAGAACTTGGCTCTGATACCACTGAAGAAAAATATGCAGGATTTCATGCTTGAATTTCAAAATATTTTTGAAATAATACACAGCGTGTGAGGATTTATGGTGCTCCCAAGCCTTGAGAGGCCACGGAAAGAGTCATGGTGATAGTTTCGGAGATTTCAGAGACTTGGTTGGTACTTCAGAGATCTGGAACATAAGGTGAAGTAAGAAACTAAAGTCGGAGAATCAAGACTGCAAAAGAAAGATTTTCTGCAGGTTAGCCGGCTTAGTACAAAACTAGATCAGCTATGTCTCAAAGCATAGCAAAATAGAAAGTTGAACATTTGGGACTGCAGGCATGGCACAGAACTGGGCCAGCTCAGTTTTAGATTGAGCTGACCCAGTGAAACTTAGTTGGCTCAGTGCGCGGGCTGAGACTGAGTCGGCTTAGCATGCGGGCAGAGTTACGCGAGGGTCTATTTTGGGCTAGGGTCTGGGTTGATCCTAGGATCTTAAGGTCTGGTTCAAGAGGTCTTAAGGAAGCTAACTCATGTATGGATTGGATCTAGATCTAGAGGATGAGAGCATGGGAGACATGGGTGTACATGGGCTTAGTGAGTGCTTTCATGTATTGGGTTAGCCAGGAGAGTTTTTAGTCGGACCTAATGGCTATGTATAAATACATAGGTTGTATTAGGGTTTTAATAGTGTGGAATCAATATAGACCTTTTCTCCCTCAATTCTCTCTTCTTCTCTTCTCTCTAGTGTTGCCTCTCCAGGATTCTTAAAGAAGCCCTAGAGAGAGGGGCGCCTTCCTCAAGCCCAAGAAGGGAGGTGCCTCAGCATAGATCTAGATGTTGGATCTATGATTTACTGCCCATAGAGAACATCACAGGTTCCTTTAGGTTCATGCTAAAGATCAGAGGCTTTCGTAATATGGTATCGGTGCTTATGATGTCAATAATGATTGGCGTTCGAGCGATATCATGGGTCTACAATTTGGTATTAGAGCTAGGTGATGTCTGGGACGTTATGGACAATAATATGGTATTAGAGTCAGGTTTCAAAGCCTGATGGTGTGTGGAAAGAGTCAGATTTCAGAGCCTAATGGTACGTGGAAGCGAAGGAGAAGTCGTACAAGGTAAAATCAAAAATCTGCACAAGGATTCCACAGTATGTCTCAGCTTTATCTTTGTTAATGCTGTGGTTTGGCCAACCAGGACTAGTGCATTAAAGGTGGAGGCTGAGAGGATTAACGAGAAGGGATTTTTCTAGTGTGGAAGGATTGGGTGCATGATTTGCTAATTGATCTTGGTGCAAAGGTTGGGATGTATGATTGTTATGTGATAGGCAAGGAGAGCTGGAGTGCTATAGTAGCATTTTTTTGAAGATGCAGGGCCGAGAGAGGCTCGACGATGCAGCAGCTGAGGAAGGTATCTCAGTTAAGAGTATTAAGATTTTCTAAGAAGATGGGCAGTGTGGAACTATTAAAGAGAGGTTTTTCAAGGGATAATGATCGAAGGAAGGCTGAAGAAGCGACTATACATCTTTCGGTGATGAAAAGATGGGAAAGTAGTCGGAGATGTATTTAGCGGTTTGATCAGAGCATGATTTACGGAGCCTTGGAGATGATAGAGATGGATGATCCATGAAGGTCCAGTAGGTTAGGACTGGATGACTATAGAGCGGTGTAGAGACAAGTTAGGGAGTGCTGGAGCACTGCAGGAGTGCTATCCTAGAGGCACAGGGGCTGAGAGAGGCTCGATGGTGCAGTAGTTGAGGAGTGTATCTCATTAGAGTGTGTTAGGAGCTTCTCAAGAAGATCGGGAGTAGGTCTTAGGTAGAGCCAGGGGGTCTCTGGGAGCGCTAGAAGATCTCTAGTAGTCGAAAGTATCATGGATTAGGTTTCTTCTGCAAGAGCACTAGGGAGAGTTGTAGTTCAGATGGAGGATGGTTCTCTGGGCGCAACTGAAGCGATGGCTGGTGTAGGGGTAGAAGAGAAGGATTAGAGTGGAATTTTTTAGGGTTCAGTCATTGGATTCAAAAGAGTTGGATAAGCTCTTGAGTTTCGGAGGTACCCATGAGTTACGGAGGTATCCGAGATGGCTTCGAAGAGGGCTGTAGAGTGCGGAGGGTTTGAAGGGACAGCAACAGTATTCGAGGTGTAGTGGCAGGCTCAGCAGTGCAGCGTTGAGTGGTCGGCCTCGAGAGACTCGATGATAGAGTCGACTTCTGCGACATCAGGTGGACTTCGGATATAGGTGAAGCTCCGCAGTGGTGGCTTCACAAGTGGAGAGAAAATTTGGCATAAGTTCAGAGCACCGGTGATGCACAGTTCTAGGTGGAGCGGCGTGTGCAGATAGACAGGCATAGCTTTGAGGAGATCATTTCAGATGGTACAATATGTGCTAGTGCAGAAATGCTGTAGGTTCTCCAAGAAAGTTTAGAGAAAGTGATACAGCTGCTAAGCAGAAGGGATCCTCTAATTCTAGAGTGGTGCCAAGAAACAAGCATCGATCTTCAGCGGTGGAGGTGGTCATCCCAAAGATCTCAAAGGTGCACAACAGCTGAAGAGGATTGGTGGAGGCGATGTTTACATAAGTGCTGTCGAGTGCGTAGGGACAGTGGGATCGTGCAGGAGGGCATTACCGAGGGATTTGCCAAGGCTTGGGGCATCAAGGTGGAGATTGTGAGGATTTGTGGTGCTCTCATATCTTGGGAGGCTATGGGAGGAGTCACGGTGATGGCTCCAGAGATTTCAAGGGCTTGGTTGGTGCTTCGGAGACCTGTGACACAAGGTGAAGCAAGAAACCAAAGTCAGAGAATCAAGACTACAGAAAGAAGATTTTTTGCAGGTTAGCTGGCTCAGTCCAAAATTAGGTCGACTAAGTCTGAAAGCATAGGCAAAATAGAGAGCTGAGCATTCGAAACTACTGGCATGACATAGAACTAGGCCGACTCAATTTCAGACTGAGCCAACTTAGTGCTAAGACTGAGCCGGCTCAGTACACGGGCAGAGTTACGTGAGGGTCTATTTTGGACTAAGATCTGGGTTGATCTTAGGGGTCTTAAGGCCTGGTTCAAGAGGTCTTAAGGGGGCTAACTCATGTATAGATCGGGTCAAGATCTAGAGGATTAGAGCATGAGAGACATGGGTGTACATGGGCTCGATGAGTGCTTTCATGTATTGGGTTTGCCAGGGGAGTTTTTAGTCGGACCTAATGGCTATGTATAAATACATAGATTGTATTAGGATTTTAAAAGGTTGGAATCAATATAGATCTTTTCTTCCTCAATTCTCTCTTCTTTTCTTCTCTTTAGAGTTGCTGCCCCAAGGTTCTTGAAGAAGCCCTAGAGATAGGGGTGTCTTCCTCAAGCCCAAGGAGGGAGTGATAAGCATCATAAATTCACCAATAAAAGTATTAATTTATTAATTAATTTATATTAATTTTTAAAAATTATTAATCAATTTATATATAATTTTTAAAAAATTCATATTTTTATTAATTAAAAATTAATTAAAAAATAAAAATTAATAAAAATTAAAAAATAAAATTTTATTATCAATAGAAAGAGCTCATTTTTTTAATCACAACAAAATAAATTTTAAGTAAAACAGAGCTAAAATGGAAAAGATATGAATTTTTAAAAATATAAAATAAATAAAAATTAAATAAAAAAAGAAAATGGCTCAGCCGGCTCCGCAAACCGAGCCACCAAGCCAAGCCGAAGCCATCAAAGCCGACTCAGCCATTGAAGCCATCAGCCGGTCCACGATCCAGGCGTGGACCGCCAGCTCAGCAAAATCCGGCGAATCAGAGCTTGCCACGTGGTGGACCTAGACCCCTAAAGGGTCTACAGAAATTTATCGCGGCTCACAAGGGTAATTTAGTCTTTTCGCTCGGCAACAGAAGCGCTGATTGGTTGCGGTGTGCGGTGCGGCCGGTCTACGCGGTCCATGGGAACAGTGATTGCGCGATCGGACGGATGTGGTTGTTTGCGGTCAGGATCGGACGGCTGTGGTTGCTTCCGGATTTTATTCAGCTACAGACATCATGCGGATCACCATCGGATGGCAGCGCTCGATCCAGGCGATGATCCGACGGTCCAGAAAGCTCCCGACGGCGATCAAACTCTCAGGCGCATGATTTGCGGCCAGATTTCCTCCATCAAGCGCGATCCAACGGCCAGAATTTAATCCGACCCGATCTGAGCTGATCTGCATCCGATTTTGATGATTTTTGGACCGTTGGATTCCTATTGAACGGCTGGATTTTATCAGATTTATCAGAGACGTATCAGAGCTATTTTAATTCAAATTTTATTCAGATTTTGATGATTACAAAGGCCATTAGTCCCACATTGCCTAGAAGCAAACTTTCCAGCCCTCCTAGCTCTATAAAAAGGACCCCAGGCCTCCAAAAATCAATATCTCCGATCAAGGTGAAGCTTTGGTACAGGGCGAAGCCAGGCTATGGGTTAAAGGCTGCTTCGAAGCAACGGGTGCCGAGAAGAAGAGCCGAGCTTCTACACCATCTTTCTGCTAATGCCGATCCAAGATCAGAGATCAGGCTATTTTATTCTTTTTAAATTTTATGTATTTAAATTTTAAAATTTTAATTAATAAAAAATTTATTTTTTTATACTTTAATTTCTTACTTTTTATTTTTATTATAATTTAATTTTTATATTTTAAATTATTGCTTTGCAAGTAGATGCTAAGATCTAACTAGTAGATCTTAGTACCAAGTTTAAATTCTTGCACCTTTTAATTTTTGCTTTTTATTTTCCGACTTCACTTTTAATTCTGAAAACTCAAATCCTTTTCTTCTTTTCTTTTTAAAAATCAAAGATTTCAAATCTAAAATACTACCTTCCCTGTGGATTCGACCCAACTCACTGCTATCTATGCATTTTCAATGATTTTAAGAAGTCGGATTAAACTGATAAACATGATGTCTTAACGACAACATCGCATTCCTATCATGTTTTTGGCACCGTTATCGAGGAAGGCACGGACATTAAATTTTTGATCTCTTTGATTTTTCTGTAAATAAATTATAAATAAAATTTTTACTTTCTTATAAATATTGCTTGCTAATTTTTTTTTTTATTTTGCAGAAAAAGAGATTAAAGAACAAAAAGAATCAGGAGTTTTGCCTGGTGAGATCAATCCTAACCTTAGTTCTCTTTTTTATTTTATTTTATTTATTTATTTATTTTATTTTTTAAATTAATTTTAAAAAAATATTTATTTAAACCTAATTAAAAGCCTCATGATAAGATTAGAAATCCTAACTGCTTAGAGCATGCATCATATTAGTTTTATTTTTATTTTTATTGGTGATTGTTGGAAGCAAGGTAAGCCTTTCAGAATTCAATTAGTTACATGCATCTAGTTTAAATTGCATAAAACCCTTTGGTTGAATTTTTTTTTTCATGCATATTCATATTAAATCAAATTAAGGGCACAACCCAATTAAATAAGATAAGGTAGGGATTTGATCACCCTTCCTTAGCCCACAAACAACCAACCAGCATCCTGCATTGACCTAAACCTTTAAATTAAAATCAATTAGACATCAACCCTAGGAACTCGAGCTCAATAGGATAAGAAATCCTAAGAGTTGAACCGAGTTAGGATAAGTCAATTTGACTGGTGTCTAGGAAAGTGGTTCAGGGACGATTGGGCCCGAAGGAAGGTGGTTTCTAATTGGTTCCGTTCGCTTACCTGGCCAAGCACAATTGGTGTCTAAGGCAAGCAACGGGGGGACTCCCACCGACCTTACACTTACCTGGCTAGTTGATTGGCTAATCCTACACTTGGAGGGCTTGAAGGTGACCTTGGCAGTTAGGAGCTGTCTAGATCTAGGATAACCCTTAGTCAGGATTGATTGACCAACTTGATTGCTAACCAACATCAAACCTAATTAAACTTAATTCTTCTCTCTCTTCTTAGTTCTAGGACTCTTAGGACCTCTTCTTTAGAACTTTTCTTTCTTTTTTTTCTCATCTAAAAAAATAAAATAAAATAAAATAAAAAATTAAATTTAACTAACTAAAAAATATTTAAAAAAATAATTAAACTTAATTAATAAATAAAATAATTAATCTTTAATATAATAAAATAATAATAAAAAAAAATTAAAATTCTAAAATTTTTTTTGAACCATACATTAGGGTTACACTAATACATGCATGGTAGGAAATCACTTTTTCTGATTTAGTTGAACTTAATTGAATGGTTGATTCACATTAAATATAATAATGGCTAATATGAATCTAATTATCCAAAAATTAGATAAAGTTGACCTTCTTGCTCAGAAAATAGATCAACTCCTAACCCTAGGTCAACAATCTCCTACACAATTCACATCATCTTCTAATTATCAGGAGACTTATTCAAACTGTGCTAGCCCAAACCATCATATGAGTGAATGTCCTATGACTGCACAATTTCCATATTTTATCCAAGAACAAGTTCAAGCTACTCAAGGATACTTCAAATTGATTAATGACCCATTTTCAAATTCATATAATTCAGATTGGAGTAACTTTAATTTTTCTTGGACATCCCAACAGACTCAGGCTCAGACCCAAATTTCACTTGAGCAAAATTATCAAAATTATGCCTATAATAATGGTCAGCCTAGTCAGTTTAACCAGCCATCATATTATAATCAGCCTTCATACCCACCTCCTCAACAGACCAATCTAGCTGATGATAGATTTAACCAACTTCAACAATTAATTCTAACTCAACAGCAATCTATCGCCAGACTAGAAGCTCAAATTGGACAATTAGTTGAATCTAACATGAGGAGAGAACTAGATCAACTACCGAACCTACCAATTTCAAACAACCCACCTAATGTCCACCAACCACCTGGACCAAGTTATCAATTTAATGTCTCACTTAAGAATCCTCAATTTGAGAATACCAAAGTAATTCCTGAACTTAAAAGCTATAGGATTCTTATGGACCCATACCAAGATCAGGTGAGAGAGGCTAGTACTGATGCTAGCCAAAATAAAAATTTAGAGAAACTGGTTAGTACTGAGACTAACCACATAGAAGAACCCAAGCCAAAAATTAGTACTGATGCTAGTTCCAGTTTAAATGAGATAGAAATAAGGGAAAAAGAGAATAGATGATTTACCCGAGACTTATAAACCTAATGTCCTATTCCCTTCAACCCTAGAAGCTGGTTCTTCTTATAAAAATCAAAAGGCATGTAATAAAATGTCAATGGAGTTGTTTAAGCAGGATCACATTAATTTACCTCCAGAATTAAAACCGCCTTTAGTCACCATTCCAGCACCCATTGAATCAAACTTAACTCCTAAAACTCCATTCATGAGCATTTTAGAAGAAACAAATAGGAGTAAATTCTTAATAAACATGGGTCTGAGAATGGAATCATAAATTATATCCCTAAAATTAACAATGAATATATCAATAATGGGATTATAAATCAACTTTCTGAGATTGGCAATCCAAAACCATTGAAATTTGTCAATCCAATATTCGACACAGGATAGTGAGCTACATTGTGTCTGGCTGAAGATGGTAAACTTAGCGCTTGTTGGGAGGCAACCCAATATTTAGTTTTTATCTAATTTATCTTTTTAGTTTATTTTCTTTTTAGGATAATTTGAATAAGTTGGAGGGAGAGCTCAAATTTTCAAAGGCATGTGCTGGACCAAAAATATACTGAGTTAGGTGTATTCTTCCATGTTCTTTATTACATCCTTTATTTTTTCTTCTCCATTGAGGATAATGTCGATTAAGTTGGGGGAGAGAAAAATAAAAATTTTTTTAAAATTTTAAGTCCTCAAAAAAGTTAGTATTTAGTATTTAGATACTTGATTATGCTTAAGAATCGAATTAAAACTAAGCATTTTTAAAAGAAAATTGATACACAGATCAGAGAATCTGTGAGATATTGAGGAATCAAGTATTAAGAAAATTCAATAAAGAGTTAAGTCAGAACATAAAAATTTTTTCCTTGGAGCATTTCTAATTATTTCTACTAGCATCAAAGAAAAGTCTACTTTTTATAGGCTTGTGTAGGGTAACTATACGTTTCTTCATATAAAAATTTATTTTAATAAAATAGTTTTCAAGTACTTCTCACTGAGTAACCGGGCCTCTTTGCCTAAGCAAGCATTGAGTTTCGCGTCAAAAGGTGGGAAGGGCAAAGAAGCTCGTTGTAAAGCTAGTCTTAACTCGTAGCCTATTTGATTCGAGCTAGTAAGCCCGAGGGGTATTCTATACCTAGTGCCCTAAAGCCAACTGGTTTGGGAGTCATTGGCCCAAGACTCGCTACATGGATCAAATAGAAAGCTTAAGGAGTTAAGACACTCAATAGTGGTACAATGTTAAAAAAAAAAAAAAATATTGGTTTTCCACCAAGTAACCGGATCCCGTTGCCTAAGTAAGCAATGATATTCGCATCAAAAAGTG